>OY756358.1:14273487-14873487 GCA_963576895.1 Ceraclea dissimilis | reverse complement strand
TGTTTTAAAATAACGTTTTTAAAGAATTGTTCAACATTTCGGGGGGGGCCCGGGCCCCCTCGGCCCCCCCCCCTATATACGCCACTGTATTAAGTACTACCTAGACAGAGTACTCAATGCTAGAAGTGTAACAAAACTGGTGCCCACAAACTGTCAAATCGTATGGAAAATTTTGAAATTTTGTTCTCATAGTTAAAACTTGTATTAGTTTTAACGTTATTTAGGAATAAAACGATAGTTTTAAAGATGTTTTAGTTTTTATTATTGATATCTTGTTAATAGTGTAACCTTTGCGACTCTAAAATACCAAAAAGTGCCGTACGTGAAATTGCGACACTTCAGTTCTATTGAAAATACATAGAATCAGATCTCTAGTACTTAATATGTAATCTCTTTGATTTTATCACATTTATTTTAGGGCCATTTTTTTATCATAAAAATATAGAGGGCTATTTTACCACGTCTTTTTACCATAGATAGGGTCTTATTGCTGAATTGCTTTGGAAGAAATTTGTAGGTGTAAAACGAGGATTTTTTTATCATTCATTTTTACACAATACACAACAAATTGTGTATTATTTTTTTATTTTATTTTATAACTCTGATTCGACGTGTGCACGATTTGCAATAAATAGTTGAAAGAAAAATAGTGAAAATAATAGCGTCAGTAAGAAAATATTATTTTTCCCAAGTTACTCAACTAGTGGCATGGCACACATGTACCTATAATGTTTTTGCAATAAATAATTTTAACGATACTTATTCAATGTAACAATATTTCCTCGCAGTCACTGTATTGTTGGTGGTTATTTTAGTGTTCGCAATAGTAAAACATTCCACACTGTATACCTAGAGGTACAACAAAATCAATAAAATTGTATTGCCAATAATGCTGTGGAAAATCGGTGCTTTATTTTTAGAAATATGAAGAATGCATCATATACATTTATAAATTATTCGATATACCTGATGATGCATTAAATGTTGGACGTAACGACATATCTCAATAATTATTATATTTTCTTTTTTCATGTAGGTATGTTCTGTCTGACTAGCAATATAATATAATATGTGCTAGAAATAAATCGGATTCATTCAGAAAGTTCCCAAATGCCACCATACGAAGTATACAGCCATCCGCTCCTCTACGAGTGATACATACTCGTATATGGCACAACAAGACACTATAGAATTTTCCTATTTTCTACATCTCCTATCGAACTGAAATGGATGGCAGTAAAAGGATTAAATTTATTAAGAGGATCGATAATTCTCATTTATTTGATAGGATCGATTTTATGTTGTATTACATTCATATAATATGTTACTTTGATTTATACCCATGTGATTTTGTTTTCGTTTTTCTTTCATACTATTGTAGTTTGTATTCGGTTTGATCATGTTTGCTTGTATTAATTTGTATTTATCAGTTCTGCTGTATTTCTAATTTATTTTATCTAAAGGCCTATGGCCGTTTAAACTGTTAATAAATAAATAGAAACAAACTTTGCCTGATGAAAGGTTAGGAATATATAGCAATAACAAACAAATAACGATATTATGTTGGATATAGCATTTTTGCAACTGTAGGTAAAGGTGATTCTGATTTGCTTATGTCCCTCCATTAATATTTCCTTATTGTCCAGTATCTCATTACCATATATCTTCTAGACCTACATTCCTCAATAGGTATCTGATTAGATGTCTGAGTAAATTGGTTTATATCTAGAGGTATATGTACATTGTACAAACACAGTTCAGCACAGGTCATTCAATCACTTAGATTCATGAATAATAAAGATGAAATTATGTATAATTGATTTATATCTCTCCATACCTACTTTCTATAACCAGGTATACCTGTAGATAGACAGGTGCATTATATGAGTAGACAGGGTATTCGTAGTACCCGAACTTGCAAAAATCTGCGTCGGGAAAAGTATTACTAAAAACGTTTTCCTAAAGCATAGAATATAGATAACTGAGGATATGTTTTAGTGACACACCGAGTAAAAACCGGATTTTTGTAATTTTTTTCGATACAATGTAATTCCAGAATACACATAAGAGTATTCCCGTAGTTTGATAGAATGATGTAATTTGGTTGAAATATTTATAGGTCATGATATGTATTGCAAGCAAAAACAGAAAAATAATCGCTTGAAATAAGCTATTAAGGGCATGGCACCAGGAATGACGTCACAGACATTTCCCACGGCATTAAGGTTCAAAATCGCGTAACAATCGCACGATAAAATTCAAAAAAATCAAAAAACTTTTACGGTTATTCCCTAGATTTTAATGCATATTATCAGTACAAGAAAAAAATTTACTCCGCGAAACGAGTTTCCGTCTTTCGGAAAAAAGGTCAGAGGTGTATTAAATTTTTTTTTTTGAAAAATCTATACAATACATAAAAAATCTTTTACGGTTATTCCCTAGATAAAGGTTCAATGCATCTACCCTATTTTGTTCCAAAGCATATTTACTAACGGTTGTCGAGATAGAAGGTCTCCCGTTTTTAGAAATTATTAAAATGTCGGTATGCGTACTCTTAATTAAAAAATATTCCAGAATGAATATTCATAGGTTTAGGTACATGGGTGCCTATACCTACCTAGTAAACTAATAAATAACTTCATTATTTAAGACTTCATGCATATATTTATATCCCTACATAATACACTCTACATATACCAGCAACTTATATTAAAAGTAATTATTTTACACTAGTTTACCTGTGACCGTATCTGATATGAAGGATATTCAAATTATCATTAGATCTACTGTAGGATTTATACATATAATAAGGTATGTATAGTAACAGCTGTTACCAATAGTACATACTTAATCATATAGGTAATATAATACGTATTTACTTAAACAAACTATGAGCATTATAATATGTAATTCAATTATCTATACAGCAGGTATAGCTAATATACATAGGTAACTGGGTAATGATCATGCAGATATATACTCTATATATACCTATACTACTGCAAATTAAATAATTAAAATATCCTATACAGTGCGAATTTATATCATTAAAAGGTTGTATATATTATGTACCTATATTATTTAATTAGGATACAACTATTTATGAAAACAGGAATTTTATTTTTTATATCAGACAGAACAGTCAGTACAATAATGTTACCACTGTGGACCAGCGAAGGTTCTACTGATTACTAATATTACTATAGTAGATGTAGTAGGTAGGTATTTAATTCTTAAAAATAAATAAATTCAGATAATTATATCTAGATTTTCTGCGGCATATAAGGCGCGTATACGATTCCTAACAAGGCTCTCTGTACATACATATTATACATATTAAAACCTACGTGCATTATGCAACTGCGACACACAAATTGCACACTATTATTCGCTACGCTACGAATATCTCTACTATAAAAATATCTATAATACCTTATGTCTGCAATAGTATAGTTCTATGATAGCCTCGTATGAGATACCAATAGTGATAAGCAAAATATCTTCGACTCTTATTCACAAGCTTTCGATCTTTTCGTAAATGGCGTACGTTTTGCTGATGGGAATTCATTATACATTTCGCTATGTCCTCTTACTTAAACAACGAGACATATGCCCAATCCCACCAACTTTTACCTAGGAAGGAGAGCCCTAAGAAATTTCCATACAAAAACAGAGATAATATTCTATTTATTGAATATAGTACATCAGATTCCAGCACCCATAACCCTAAATCCATATGAATTGTAACATGCAACTCACCTAAGTTAGGTGCCTAAATATCTCCGCCCAGAGTAGGTGAGTTGCATGTTACATTTCATATGGATTTAGGGGCATGGGTGCTGGAATCTGATGTTCTTTATTCAATAAGTAGAATATTGTCTCTGTTTTTGTATGGAATTTTCTTAGGGCTCTCCTTCCTAGGTTAAAGTCGGTGGGATTGGGTATATGTCTTATTCACAAGCTTTTCAGTGAACAATTTTAACCGATATTTATCTATAGTGTAAATGGCGTACGTTTTGCTGATGATGGGAATTCGTTATACATTTCGTTATGTCCTCTTACTTAAACAACGAGACATAATATACTGGATTTCACCAACTTTTTAGGTGAGGAATTGCTGATATAGGAGCCACTTATCATTATTTTTCATTTGTGCTAGGTGACTCCTATCTCCGCTATTCCTCACCTAATAAGTTAGTGAAATCCAGGTGAAATCTGGTAGGTAGTGTGGGAAATTTATTTTATTCACTTTTGAATATTTTTCTATCATTTTGCATCCTTGTTGGAAAAAGTAGGATGAAATTGGGAACCACATATCCTGGTAGACACAAACCCAAATTATGATTTCATTATACAGAAAATAATTCAATACTATTTTATAAGGCAGTAGCACTTGCACGTATAGTACGATATATTTCCCTAGGTATTTCTGCAGTTTATGAGTGTACCTACTTAAGCGCATGGCAAAACATGCTAGAATGCGCAATCATCTCACACACTGATATCGCAAAATGTTTATTAGCTCTACATAGGAATTCAATTTATATACTATATATAGTAGTATACCTACGATATACTTTATCACCTAGGTACACCTACATACAAATCTGATTGAACTACAATATTATGTTGTGAGTATTATTCCATCTGGATTTACAATACATGCAAAGATACAAATCTCAACACATATTGTACCGACTTGTAAACTCATGTCATGAGTTATGTAGCCATTGTCTAAAACTCTAAACTATGTATAAACAGTATGAAGACTCAAACCAGTTTTTTTTTATAAACTTAATCCTCCAGAAACGAAGAACTCGGACACGATTTACCAGAGTAATAAAATGGCATTGCCCTTGGATACTGTAGTATTCAATACAATTAGCTCCTACAATAGAGTACATAATTACATTTAGAGGCAACCGAAAACACTTCCATCCAAATCAGATATGAATCTATCGAAAATGTCAATGATTTTAAGACGATGAGAGCTAAGAAGAGAATCGAGTTAAAAGAACCTGATTAATGGTTGACTTATTGACTTTAACAATGTGAAACGATCGTTGGTATCTGTTACTTTTTAATCATATGTATTGTGTTTAGGTACTATTAAATTAACCACATTTAGCCTTTTCTCCATAATTGCTATAAACAGAAGCATACTCTTACATATATCTAATTTCTTTAGGGTTGTCAAGATATAACATAACGCATACGGGATAGGTACAATGATATTGATGCCGAAGAGTACCTATATACACTTATTTATTGAAACATTTTAATGAATACAATGCAATTAGGTAATTACAGAGATATAGTAAAATCTGTATCACATAGTTCAGAAATTTTCATGATAGTTCACGATCACAATTATTAACATTTATGGCATAAGCGCAGTCGATACCTGGATGCTCTGTTTATTCAAAATAAGTGCATCCTTGAATATCTGGTCGATAAGGTCAAACCGAATGGTTCTCAATGATTGATTGCCTTACACCTTTTTATTCACGTTCATCCAATAGGTATGGGTAACAATGTGATATAAATGAATGAATCCATGGTAAAGCACAACTATCTGATGCGAGTATTATAAAATCATGATGGCCTTTCTTACCTTCGCCACAAGTCGGAGGCTTTGGAAGCGTGGGTGATCTGTGGATCTCCTTCTCTGGTTTCCAAACTTTGTTGAAACACTTGCAACACTTGCACTTTCCGCAGCAACTTAATGTATTACCCATTGTTTATGTTTATTTTTTATAAAAAATGTATTAAAATAATCAATATCATGAATTATTCAATTACAGTTATACATAAACGTGTATTAATTTGTTAATATAATTGATTCAATTATGCAGTAAAACGATAGTCACGATTTAGTAGTCCTAGGAATTTATTAGATTTTAATATGTTTTTAATAAAATCTCACTTTTGCACGATTAGATCATATAATTATTATCTAACAATTGAATTACTGTATTATAATATCGACCTTAAATGATGTGCATGAATAAGAGATATTCTCGGTCTTATTACGTATTTTATTAACAACCGGTTGATCATTTATCAATAAATTTATTTTCTCTTTCATTTAATGTTTGTAAACAAAGTGTGGTGCGGCGTTTTGTTAATATTTGGTAGCGATTTTAATAAAATGTGTTCTCGTCACGAATTTTCCGTTTGAACTGTTCTCTCCAGTGTCAAATCAAGCATCTTGTAGTCTGTAGTGGAGGCGGTCATGTGCGTCGCGAGGCTGACGTCATGTTCAAGTGTGTGACCCAGTCTAGTCAGATGCCTACAGGAGCTATCGTACAACATCCCATGACAGGGATTCCCTTTGGTTATGGTTGACCAGTAGATACTTGCATAAACTTCCGTTTTTATTGTATAAATATATTTCCTCACCACTTAATAAATTTAATCTATTAATAACTATTACACACTACCAAATACCAATAAAAATGTTGACAAATTTGTCAATGATTGTATTGAATGTTGATTCATGATATTGTTATTCATGATTTAAGTATTTCTGAAATTGCACATCGCACTGGAGTCACAGATTGAAAAACAAAATAGAACAATAAATTATCTCGATATATTTTTTTATCTTGTAATTGTCCAGTATCTACAATGCGTGTTTTACGTTTTGGCAATAAAATTCAATAGATACTCGTAACGATTCCCAAAGAGTTAGTTACCTTTTTGGTTTAATATGATAAAATAAGGTGACAATCTGACATAATGCAACCCAAAAAGTTATTGCCACGACGTCCCTGCCACATAATGCCACTATACGCCACTAATAGGTAAGTAAGTACATATGTGGAAAAATATTGCAAAAGACAATACCTGTAGTAGTTAGGTATACTTTTATATTCTCTCGGTTAACCTCGTAAGGTGGTAGGTATCATGAAAGTAGTACTAGTAGGGTTATCACACACTTCCGGAAGTTCAGTTGACTGAATCGACCGTTTGCAAAAAAGCTCCGACCAAAACTTCTTTCTGAATTTAAAATCGGGGTAACACTGAATTCGAAGAGAGGTTTTGGTCGGAGCTTTTTTTCAAACGGTCAATTCAGCTAACTGAACTTCCGGACGTGTGTGGAGAGTCGTAATAGATATAACTTTATAAAAATGTGTGATGTAATACACACACAATACACATAGGTGTATCTGTTATCACTCTAGTATGGATAGTATAGTATACATATTGCATATTGTTAATGAAAGTGAAAGATTTAAGGCATGCACATTTCCTCTCAAGGAAAAACATGTCGACTTCATAAATTACTTATAGTCTTTCAAATTCTAATTGTTGTCTAATTGTTACTAGATGCATCAGTGGCTTTATAAAATCATTGAGATCAATGGCTCCCCCTAGCGATGGATCGATCAAGTGATTAGTCATTCAGTCTACAGAACTTGAACGTCTGCCAAAAGATCTTACTTCTTCAACATATCAATCAGCAATCAGTATAGCGATGCATTCATTGCATGAATAATCATTGTACCTATCAGTTTCAGTGATATCCAATAACATTAAGAGTATGTATGCATACCGACATTTCAAAAATTTCTAAAAACGGGAGACCTTATATCTCAACAACCGTTACTAAATATGCTTTGGAACAAAATATGGTAGATGCACTGAACATTTATCTAGGGAATAACCGTAAAAGATTTTTTATATCTTGTATAGATTTCTCAAAAAAAAAAGAGAAAACACCTCTAATCCGATTTTCCGAAAGACGGAAACTTGTTTCCCGAAAGCCGCAGATTTTTTTTTTGTTCTGATAATATGCATTAAAATCTAGGGAATAACCGTAAAAGTTTTTTGATAAACGCAAAATTAACCCCAAAAAATGGAAAAAACGCTATTAGTGCGATTGTTGCGATTTTGAACCTTAATACTTCGGGAAATGACTATGAAGTCATTCTTGGTACCAAGCCCTTAATACAATACCTATCTGTCAGTTAGCAGTTTAAACAAACAATAAAATTGGCAACCTTCAAATTCCTACAGGTGTAGTTAAGTAATTACATACACCTACTATAAAAATGCGACCACCCATGCCCAACGGGCACCTTCACAAGTTCATTCTAGATTTTTCATTGTAGGTACTATTCTGAAGCAGTACGAACAGTAAAATTGGTAGCAATTATTTCCCGTATTAGCAAACCAAAATATCGCTCTGAACATGGGCGTCGCAAGCGTCGGAGCGAGGGGAGGCAGCAAATATTTTGAAAAATGATGCAGCATAAGAAACGATTTTTTTTTTTTTGAAACTAATGGATTTTCATGATAGTTTTAGAAAATTTATGATATGATGAGAAAGTGTGCGGTAGTATTGATTTTTGTGAGGCTATATCATTTAGTATGAAAAAATATATACCTATCCCAATCTCTGCTTGGGGCAGCTGCCCCCCTAACGACGCCCATGACTCTGAAAATATTGGGCCGCCAGAGTCAAAAAAATTGAGAGAAAAAGTTGCGCAACTAAAATTAGCACAAAAAATAGAAAAACAGATAAAAACAGACAATTAGAAAAGAGGTAAAGTACAATGGAAAAGTTTACCTACCATTCGATTCGACTGATTGAACTGATTGAACTTCTACTAAGATCCTTCGCTCAAACAATATATTACGATTATTTTTGACATTATATGTAATAGGTACATATGTTAAAAAAAAATTACTATTTACTAAATTTACATACCACAATATAATAATACTCGTATGTATATAAACGGGGAATTCCTCGGTGTAACAGCTAGTATGAATAACTCTAATCTTTTTAGATTCATCCGGTAATTATTAATACCTAAGTAGGTACCTACAGCTATAGCAACATTCACATGTAAAATAATATTAATGATATCAAACCAATATCAAGGTCGATGGCCTGAAATACGTCACAATCATACATTTTATACTACACATCAGTAGCCCATATAGACAACACTCACTTGTTGTCTATATGGGCTACTAATGTGTATCTAGTATAAAATGGGTTTTCTAGGGATTCCCCTGGAAAATGGATCCCCGCCGATTCACAAAACTTTTTTTAACACAGTTATGTAGATATAGATACTCTACATGTAATACTCGTATGTATACCTATTTAAGGACTTGGCACCAAGAATGACGTCACAGTCTTTTCCCACGGCATTAAGGTTCAAAATTGCGTGACAATCGCATGATAAAATGGTAAAAATAGCGTTTTTTTTTTCATTTTTTGGGGTTAATATTGCGTCTATCAAAAAACTTTTACGGTTATTCCCTAGATTTTAATGCATATTATCAGTACAAAAATAAAATTTTACTCCGCGATTTTCGGGAAACGAGTTTCCGTCTTTCGGAAAAAAGATCAGAGGTATTTTTTTTTTAATACAAGATACAAAAAATCTTTTACGGTTATTCCCTAGATAAAGGTTCAATGCATCTACCCTGTTTTGTTCCAAAGCACATTTAGTAACGGTTGTCGAGATAGAAGGTCTCCCGTTTTTAGAAATTTTTGAAATGTCGGTATGCACACTCATAAAATGCTAAATTATTTGTTGCGCAATGGTCGATCAACAATTTATCATTCGTTTTTTACATGTAAAATTTAGCACTACGATTTCGGTCTGATGAAATATCAATTATAGATGGAACATATGGTATTACAATAATCCATAGAACATGAATAGCATTCAAAATGGACGAAAGTCCTGACGCTGACGTTTCGGTAACAAAAACCTGTAGTATACATATCAGGCGCGAAGCTACCTAAGAACACGAACCGAAAAAAATATAGGTATAATAGTATCTAATCTGACGTAATCCCATAAGAAATATTAGCCTCGGCTTCGCTTCTGCAGAAATACACCCTTTGCCACTGATACATATTATGGAAAAAAATTGACACATTTAGTATGGAAAATTAGGGAACTTAACGATGTACGTTCTAATCACGTACTAATTCTACGTAGTTAGGTAGGTACGTGCTTATACGGTAGAATACTAACGTATCGATTGTGGATAAAAAAAATATTTGCAAATTCTAAATACATACAACCACTTATAGGTTCTTAAGGTTATGCAAGCCATGATCTAGAATTTTAAGTAGATAGATATTTTAATTCCACTTTTTTGAGGATCTTTAACTAAACCTAATGGATGATGGGATTAAAAAAAGTGTACGTTAATATTAATTTATGTATTGTTAAACACGCAACGTTTTGTTATAAACCTAATTGAATGATTAATGGAAGTAATTTTATAATTGCGTAAGTACCTACCTAGTCTACACATAAATACTTGAACTAAAAATATGTAACATTATGAATTAACACAAAAGCAATTGGTGTTCCTAAACTCCCTGAATACGGGATGGTGGCAGAGGAGATTGGCATTAAAAGGACAGATTTTACAGTAGAAGAAATAACATAAAAGATAAATAAAAAAATTAATTAATGTCAGCAGTTAAGGCCCTAATTGGGCTTCGACGTCCTGAATTTTGCTCAGCCAATACTGAGGGAATCGTCTTGAAACTGAAGACAGTGATAGATAAAAATATGGACTACAGATCGGATGTTTTAGAATTACTTATAGATTTGGAAATTCCTTGAATAAAAAAATATTTGATCTAAATTTTCCGTTCATTTTTACAGATATAAAAGTATAATTTAGCCAAAATACTGGTACATAATTATGATCTTAACAAATCGGCTCTTTCAGATTTTCAGATTTCTTCCCAGGTTTCTTTTAAAAAGGTATAATTCACTTAGTCGCTTACGTTAAAAATCTGAAGCAAAATTAGAACGATTTTTGCTCAGTGCATATGGAAAAAAAAAATAAAAAAACTTTTAAAAGAACACGCTTATGTTCAATGTGCTCTAAAAAGAATAAAATAATTTGAAAAAAAGCGTGGGGCGTCCTATGGGGAAGAATTGTATTATACAGGAAGCATATATTTGACGTTATTTTGCAGAAGAATGAGCAATTAAGGGAATACAGGAAGCCCCACGCTGTTTTTTCAAATTATTTTATTCTTTTTAGAGCACATTGAACATAAGCGTGTTCTTTTAAAAGTTTTTTTTTTATTTTATCCTTTTTAGTTTTAGGCATTCATTACAGTCACATTAGTCCTGAATATGGCTTAAGCAAGAGAGCCGAAAGCTCGATAACATTGTCAAAATACACACAGAACACTAGGGAAAAACGAAGAAAAGATATAATATGTATATTTTACAATGTACTCGTAGGTACTTTTAATTCGCCAATTCCCTCGTACAGTATAGTTGGCTATTTAGCTTTAATTGCTTAGATGATACCTATTGTATTTCCCTCGTTGTTTCCCGATGGCTTGTGCTGCATAAAATATGACTTGAGATCTGAATTTATTTTCCAATGCCCTTTCATACGATACCAAACATGGCGCTATGCGGTGACTGGATCCTCTCGACCCCTCGGTTTCTCCCGATTGATCGAGTTGGACAAAATATGACTAACGATCTGGATTTCTTTCCCAACGCCCTTTCATATGATACCAAACACGGCGCTATGTGGTGCTGGACAAAATATGACTCACGATCTGGATTTCTTTTCAAACGCCCTTTCATACGATACCACACATGACCTCTCAGGACCCTCGGATCCCCTGAAACGCCTTTCAACTTTTTTGTCTCTGGAGAAGGATGATCCAATTTTTTATGAAATGTAGTGTAAGCCAGTTTACGTACGGTTGCAAAGTTTCGGGTCTCTAAGTAGTCAGGAAGTTATTAAAATTTGCATCGATCCATATAGACGTACCAAAGTCCGTGCCAAATATAATAAAAGCGTGTAATAAGGATTTTCAAATGTTTTCACATTCTAATGAAAATTTTATGATGTTTTAAAAATTAGTAGTCCGAAAAACAAAATGACATCACTTTTTCTCCTTGCGTACTAGTTTGCTCATAGTTAAATATAGTTTTATGAAAGTAAACCTAAGTAGGGCACATACGTGTGCTCATCAATTATTCGGAATTAGGTAAGTACTTGTAAGTGCAACGAATTATTTATCCAAGAAGGAAATCGGTGCATTTGTGAATTTCATCATCTGCGGACGGATGCGGTTTTTCATGAACGGAATTATCGTCGAAATTTTAAGACAGACAACCAGTGCTGGAATGAGTATCAGCGCGCCCAAGTCAGAAGTAATGGTTATAAGTCGCCAAGAGGAGGACTGCGCAGTGTTTGTAAAGAACACTCAGTTAAAGCAGACCAATACATTCAAGTATCTTGGGGTGGAGTTCACGACAAACGGACGTCAAGAAGCCTGTATAAACAAGAGAATCACAGCAGCAGGCAACGTATTGAAAGCACTAAAAAACCCAGTGATCACTAGAGAGGAATTGAGCCAGAAAACTAAGATCACAATATTTAAATCTAATTATAGACCAACACTCACCTTTGGTCACCAGATATGGATGCTTCACGAGAATGTAAGGTCAAGAGTACAGGCAGCTGAGATGAGGTACCTCAGAGGAGTGGCAGGAGTAACCCTGAGAGACCGTATAAGGAACGAGTATGTTCGGGAGGCTCTCGAGGTGGAACCCACACTCCTCTTCATAGAGAGGTCTCAGCTAAGATGGCTCGGGCACGTCATTCGGATGCCAGAGGAGCGGCTTCCGTTAAAAGCTCTGGAAGCCGAGGGTGCAGGCAGAAGACCGGTGGGCCGCCCCAGAAATAGTTGGCAGAAGCAGGTGACAAAGTTGTGCGAGGAGAGACTGTGGTTGGAGTGGCCAGAGATCCTGGAAGCTGCGAGTGACAGGGGCCTCTGGCGAAGATATGCAGATGCTTTGGGCCCCCGACCCAATCAAGGATAGACGGGGAAGAAGATGTATGTATGTATGTATGTATGTATGTATGTATATTTTAAGAATTTATTTTGGAATAGGATGAAGTTATTCCTAGTGATTCAGAATTTTGTAACTTGTTTGCATCTGATAACTTTTCCGTCTTAACAATTCCTAACTGAAGCCACAAAAAAGGTCTATTTACTTTTTGATATAAACTTAGAAAAATTTACAAATGGGAAGAAATTGTTAAGGAAAGGTAAAAAGTGAAATATTATTTTTTAGAATCTTTTATTTTTGTAACGAAGTAATTTTCCAACAGACAGCAATATTTGTGCAAAAATTGTTATAAAAATAATGGAAAATAGTAGAATTATGATACATACATATATATAATTATAATAATATCAATAAATAAATACAGTATAGAAATATACAAAGGACGAAGAAAGAACATAGAGTAAAAGAAATGTGGTACAAAAATATTATGGCACATGAAATTCAGGGATCATTTTGGATAATAAAATTAATCTAAAAATGATGTAAAATAATTGTGTAACTAACGATAGAAAATATAAAATAAAATCAATAATAGATACATATATAAAATAAAAATATGTATACATACATATTGTAATATGATCTTTGGTATTGGCTGTGTACTATATATTAAAAATGTGTATGTATAAAATATTTAATCATCATATTATTAACAATGGTGTAAAAAATAACTCGCAAACAATGTGCAAAATAACGTTCTTGCATTAAAACAAACAAATTAATAAACAAAACAACTTGATTAAAATATTCCAAATCGAAGTCAATTGGATAAGCCAGAGGGTCGTTTTTTGTGTACCCAGTGGGAACTGTAAAAATATCGTTTTAAAAAGTCCATTACAAACATAGCTTGCTAGTTGCAACAGTTGTAGTTGCATAATATAAAAAGTTACTCCTCTAACTAAAAACTATAAACGGCAGTGACAGGTTTTATTTAGTATAGCATAAGTAGTTTGTAATTTAGCATTTTTTGGACTTAGTTTAATATGTCATTCAATGCTTATCGTCTTTGCATTGTACTCCCACGGCACACTTTGTTGAGAAAGTTTCCAGGTATTTCCTTTTAGCCGCGAACGTTGACTGTCGTGGATCCGTTAATCTCGTCCAACTGACGAGACGAGAAAGATGCTACAATCTTTCTCTCCCCGTGACGTCTTGGCATAAATTTATCGCTGTATGTCACGAACTCTCCAGGTTTGACATCTCTGTAACGAATCTGAAAACGAACAAGTCAAAATATATCCAAATTCTGTGGATGAATTAAATACAAAACCACGAATAAACATTGAAGAATATTACTTACCTGTCTTGGTCTTTGAAGTCCAGGTCCTTCGAATGTGAAGTAGCAATCAGTGAGAGCGTATGTCAATGGGTTCTGGAAGCTGAAAGTAACGTGGCATTCCTGATTTATGCAAGGTTGGCCGCGTACCTGTAAAAAATAAAAGATAGTCATAAAATTATCCATTATACAAATAATAATAATGTTCAATAGCTTTTAAAACATATTCAGATCTTTGAAAAAATATTTTAAATATCCATCAGGTTTCTACTGAAAGTGGTAAGTGACCAGAACCCTGAAGGATTGAAGGCGATTGGCGTACCTGCACTTGCATTCTTGGTTTATGAAGTGGGAAGTCGTCCTCTTCAGACCATGTCTGCCTTGTCTGTTTCACTATAGCCATAGCGTAAATCTTGATCATGGAGTGATCCACAATCTTATCCATGTAATCTTGAGGAGTTACATGGATCTTCATCACTTCACGCTGACCAGCCCTAACGGAAAAGTCACCTTGGACTCTCTTCAAGCGAGAGGCAATAGCTCCAGTGTAATAACATGAATTGGCAGTGAGTACAGCGCTAATGGTGCGTTCTTCGTGAGATTTATTCTGGAAATATTGAACAACTGTTCATAAAAGTCCACTCCTTTATAAATTGCATTCAAAATTTTACCATGTCGGCTACTTACATGGATGTTCACGACAACATCAAATGGTTGTCCGAATGGTACCATGTCGATGTCTACAAGATCGAAGAAAACGTCCTCCATTTCTCTGTTGGGATAGTCATAATACTGTTGGGCTCTCATGAAACCTCTGCATGAGTTGAATACAGAGAGTCTCTCCACAGCAGAGTTTTCAGGAGTCTTATACTCGTGGGTGATCTCAAGCATATCGCTATCTCCCTCGTCATCGTCCCTGTTGGGATTCTTCGTTACGAGCTTACGACCAACACTAAAGACACAAAGGAGAAATAAATAACATATTAACCAGATACCCAATTATTTCATTAATCCAGCCAGGGCCGGATCGACTACGTTGTGCGCCTGGTGCAGTAATAATTATGCGCCCCCCCCCCCCCACCCCCATGTTTCGTAAAGGAAAAAATTGACAATAATCCAAAATAACAGTAAGCATTTCCTTTAACCTCGCCCTAGTAAACAAATGTTACGGTAGGTGTTGAATGTGGATTGAGACCCCTGATTTTCTGGAGTAAAATTATTTTCAAGTTGAGGAAATACCATTTCTACTTCTTGTGATGTGGAAGGAATACTTGGATGAGTATCTGAAGATACATTAACGCAGATTGGATTACATGAGACTTGGGACGTGGAAGGAATACTTCCTGGAGGCATATTATTACAATGAGATGGGACAATGTCTTTGGATGAAAATATCCTATTAATCGGATCAGCCTCTCGTTGTTGTCTGAGTTTCTTGTATTGCCATCCAGACTTATTTTTTTCAGTGGAGGAGACATATTGAAAGCAAAGCGAAATGAAATATTATCAAAAAGTAATTCAAATTATACGTAGGTACTCACAAGAAAAGTTATCGCAACTTTCTAATGATTCTATATCATATATATTATGCAATTTCAAAATGTACTTATACTTACCTACACGTTTGTAGAGTGTGGCATGCGTACGTTAACCGCCAATAGAGATTTACACTGAAGTTTTGAATATTGTACAATTATTATTATTCGAGTCTTAATGCAAAGCAGAAAATGGAAAACCAAATTAAATTATAAAGATATAAAAAACATTAGAAAAACTCACAATTTTCGCGCCAAACACAAAGACTACGAACTGTAAAGGCACAATCTAGAGATATCTATTGAAATGAAAAAAAAACACACACTAAAAAATAAAATAATAAACTATTAACTATACCTAGTTCACTTTCAAAATAAAATGATAAAACAAATTAACATTAATATAATAACTGTTTGTAATAAATTCACTCAGTCACCGCAGCCTGCAAGATACAATAAGGTGTTGAATTGTGAAGACTGAACTGAAACTGAATGCTGAATAGTGTCTCAATATTCCGTCTCAGTATGGGTATCATAATATTATGATGGTCAATAATACAACGCTAGAACAATACCTACCCCTACCCGCACAGATGTTGACAGATGAGACAAATTTTGACGATAGAAATACTGAAATGCTAAAAACCATCTGGAACCTAGCTAAACTATGTAAACATCGTGTCGTCTGTATAATCTACCTATAGGCAAGAGAGTTGGGTATCTATATGCATTGTGTATACCTGCTCTTGCTACATTGTGGCTGTCTGGATGGGCGCGATTAGGCGCGATGTGGAACAAATATTCCATCGAATGTTGGCGCCTCTAAAAGGATAATAATACTTAACACTCCATGTTTTAGAGTCTATTCTTGCATTATGCGCTTTTCTGTCATTGTGTGTGTGTTAATATGTATAGGGAATCTTTGACCCACCTTTGTATGTATTTTCTATACTCAAGAGAGCGGTTAAGGGCGCGTTTGGAACACACATACATATAAAGAAACCATAGCCAATACTATCTCATTAGTTTATATCATACACAAGCCTTGTTTTGTTGGCATGTGATGTTTACAAGTAGGTAGTACCTGATGTGGAATGAATGCGCGGGTTTTTTAAATTGCGTTTACCAACAATATTCTAGGGATGGCGTTGGTGAAATACCTTCATTATAACCGTTCATTACAGTCAAGTGGTGACTGGGACTAAGTGCGCGTATTATTTTAATAGAATTTATACGCATTGTGTTTTTATGTGTTTTCTCTCAGGCATTATTGTAATCCAATGTGGCGCCCTTGTACTTTCGGCGCCCTGGTGGGCCAAACCATCTGAACCTATGGAAGATCCGGCCCTGAATCCAGCCATAATTCTTACCAATATTGTTGGGAGATCATCCTGGTAAAGCCCCACTCGGAATTTTCATCTTCCTGGAAGTGACACATGTCAGAGTTCACCTCAGAATAAACGAATGGTGTATCATACTGGAAGCCAACTTCACCACGTCTGACAGCTTCCAAACTTGCTGGACCACAACGGTATACACTTTCAGATTCTTCTTGAGGCGTCGCGTCGATTATCTGCCATCCGCCATAACCTAAACATTATTAAAATTTCTTATTTTCTTATTCAATCGACATTTGGAGTTATAAAATGTCATGGATTAGTCAGTGGATGACAATAATTGACCTTAATTACTAATTTATTATCATTTCATCCAAAACCACATGAAAAGTAAATTATTGTGGTAAAAGTAAAAATGTATTTATGACTAATCGTTTTTACGCTGCTATTTATACTTAATGGTTTGGAAATTCCTATAGGATACCTAGGGCATAAACAGATCATATTTGTACGTGCAGATCAGTAGATATGAAAAAAGACGGTTGGCTAAGATAGACGGTTGGTAAGATAGACTCAAGTTTCTTTACCTTGGGGCAGATCAGGTCTTGTCATCCATACATCATTCCAGACGTGGAAGTTCCAACAAGAGTCAAAGTTATCCTCATCCGGACCATTGGGAATTTCATTTCCCTCCTTATCAAAGTATTTGTCAACAGTCAATGTTCTGTTTGTGTCGTGGGCGGACACATAGTTGGTGACGGATCGGCAAGGGATACCTAATTGATAAATGAGATTATTCAACAAATTAAAATTAAAGATACTTAGTTACATTGATATTTTAATTTGACTATAAGAAGTAGGAGTATTACCAAGTGCCCTGCACATTGTGACAACCAAAGCAGAGAAGACCCAACATTGGCCATATTCTACGGGACGCCCACCATCACACAAATAACGTTCCATGATGGCAACTGATCCAGTCCATGCGTGAGGAGCCACTCCTTCCTTGTATTCATTATCCCACCTTCCTACCATCAATCCTTCATCATCATTGCCATTGATCTAAATTCAAAGTACGCACAATATTAATGTAAAGAATTGATAATGAAAATATGATGAAACCAGAGGTTGAGGTACATAACAAGGCAATAAATAAACTTACAATAGATGAAATGGCACGAGCCATCTGAACTGGATTCCCTCTATCAGCATGGGTGAGACTAGTACGTTCCATTAAATACATACAAGCTGGCAATACGACGTCATCATATTGTCCATAAATCCAGCGACGACCTTTTGGTTGTCTATAAGTTCCGCACCAGATTTTTCCACTATCATTCATAACATACTCCTTACGTAGAGATTCATTATCCATGTAGACGGGATCTTCACGACACCACGGGTTGAACAAAATGTAAATATCTTCCTCGCACTTGTAATCATAGCGGTTATCGCGTTGACCCTGTCTATTTGTTTGTACCCAACAATGCCACAAACCAACTTGTGCTGAAGCTGGAACATGAACCTGGAATGTTACTGTATTAGCATCTTGACGCAGAATGCTTATCTCCCATCGATCCATCTCGTGAGCCAAAGCAGCTAAATTCTGCATGGAACCGTGCCGAGATCCATAAGGACGAGGATGTTGCATACTGCCCATTCTCTCCATACGATCTATTGGACCATGAGGACTAAGAGGCCCGTGTTGAGGAATTGGTTCATTAGAGAAGGATCCTCTCCTTTGAACTCCATATCCTGGTGGGTTTGACTGGATCCCGGAGAGTCCTGATAATCCTGGCATAGTTTGCATGCCCGGGATGTTCTGCATATCTCGACTATGTTGGAATGCTCCATACTGACTAGACCAGTTGACTGGCAACACAACGCGCGTACCCTTAGTAACACAGGGTTTTGGACCTAAAATCACAAAGAATTTATAATACGAGTATTAATAATGATTTTAGGTAATACGTAATTTAGTGACAATAAAATTGAGAAATTATATGCTTAAACTGCTTAATATAAAAATAAATTGACTTACCATATCCAAACACAATTCTAATTATATCTTGTTGCTTGTCCCATGTTCTATCGAACCGAACAGCAAAGAAGAAGTTCTGACCTCTACGCAAAACTGGACTTGGAAGAACAGTATCATTCACAAGTTCATACTGATCTGTGTGATGATCCTTGGAATTATCTCTTGCGTAGAACTCAGTAAGCTCTACCTTGAGAGGTTGTTGGGAGTAATAGCTTTGGGGCTGAGTTTCGAAATTCTCCTGACGACGACGGCGTTCATTCTGATCAGCCATACGGGAAATCATGTTATGGGAAAATTGAGTATTAGGACTGTTGCGAGTAGAGAACTTCATGCGATGATTTGCACCAGCGGAACGAGATCTCCCTGGCCGGGGTTGAGCAGTAGGCCCGGGTCTCTGGTTTGGTGGTCTTCGACTTTGCCCAGGGCGATGGTGAAAGCTGGACACGTTATAAGCTCCTGACATTCCTGGAGTGTAGTTAGAAGCCATACCACCAATGTTGAGATTCTGCATATCTCCCCGAAGGCAACCCATTCCAGACATACTAGAGATCCCTCCCAGGCCACTCATTCCAGTCATACTGGCCGTCATGCTGGATGACATCCTGTCCATTCTAGAAGTCGGTTGGGTCATCATCTCGCTGAAGAACAGAGAATATTTCGCGTGACTATATTGCATCATTATAACATTGTTCACCTAAAACTGTGTTTCCAATTTTCCCTGAAAAGTTTTCCTTTTCTGAAAATTTCTGGCTTACCCAAAATACAAAACTTATAAAATTTTATTAAAACCATATTATTTTACACTGATTTTAGATCTCTTAATCAATTCTCTAGGAAATGAAACCCCTGACACACCATTGGCACTGCTTAACTGGCTACGTAATACGTATACACAACAGTAGGCTGGTGCAAAAATAGGGAAAATTGTTATTACAGATTCTGATGTCTAAACGAATTATGTATGTAGAAAACAATTTACTTACCTTTAGTGAAGGTGTTGAACTTTGTAAATATGAAACTGTAGGAATTCAGAAAGAACTGAAGAGAACAGGTGACTCCGGAATACAACCAGAGCAACTGATGTGTGGGATGACATGAGGGACCCTTTTATACTAATGGTGGAGCTCTGCTTCTGGAGCATTTCACGGTGTTTAGTTTTCAAAGAGAATAACTTCATTACTTACAATTACATGTTATTATTATTTAAAATTAGAAAAATAATACGGTTTCTCAAATTCCTAGTTGGATCATATAACGTGGTCCTATTGTTTAGAGTTTAATATAGAATAATGAAATCCACACCAGTCCATTCAATGCTCCTGGCGCCGGTCAGTGACCAACCCGCTTCATGACGACTAACGACTGTACAAACCAGATATAGCTACACGATCAGAGCCGTCCCTAGATATCATTCCGCCCTAAGCCAAACAAGAAAATGCCGCTCAAAAAATATGTGTAAATTTATAGATACCTACATAAAATTACCTCGGTAACAGTTTTCAAATACATCTGAGTAAGGAGAACAACTGAGATTTTAATATTGATTTGGCATTGAAATAAGTAAATACTTACTGTAAATAGCACCGCATTCCGCAGTAAAGAAGGTCGTGATGTGGTTTCGCTTACGTATTCGAAAATGTAAATAATACTTTGCACAATAATATGCATGAAAAATGTCTTTCCCAAAAAAGTTGCAAAAATAGCGCCGCAGGTACTTTTTTATATAAAACAATTCCGTTTTGATGGATTTTTATGAAAATTTATGATGATGAGAAAACGTGTGGTAATAATGTGATTTTTTGTGAGGTTTTATCACTGAGTTTGACGACGACACCCATGGCCAGATAGGTATACACCAAGATTCTAAATGAGTGTATCTATATCTGTTACTAATTCACTACCTAGTTACCTACTCGACTAAACTACTAGCCTAGTGTGAACAAGTTTTTTTACGTTTGCCTATTTGGTAGGGACGGCCCTGGGTAGGATACATATTTACAATAGATAAACTAAACAATTACCTACTTTGGATAGTACCATTATCTTAGAGAATCAATCACTTTCTCGCTGTACTTAACTGTTTTTATAAAAAGCAGTAGATATATTTACAATATTGCATACTTACTTCAAAGACACAAGTGTGACACCACGTATAGGATTAGGATGGGATGGATGGAGGCAGAAGATTCAGAGTGCTCGAAATCAGGGTTTGTCTAAGTCATCAAGGAAGAAGTGGACCACGAGACTGATGCAGCCTGATGGCCAAATGACTTGTACTCCAAAAGTACTTACTCATTACTCTCCAAAAGTACTTAAGTACTTATGTACTCTCCAAAAGTACTTACTTATGTACTTACTAAAAAGTAAGTACATAAGTAAGTCATTTTTATGGCTTTTACCGCAACCAAACACCTGGATTTACACTACATATCCAAGTAGGTATACTATATTTGAATAATTTCATTTCGTAGGGAAATACAAGTGACTCAAATTTTGAAATACCTTCAGTAGATGGAGGTTATCATCACACAAAATTACAAAACTTTGATGTTTTTAACGTAAAATGGTTAGCATAAGTTCAGGCGAGTCTCACGCTATCATACTCCAGAAGTTATGGTGTTTTTACTCGTTCTGGGACCCCCATGGAGTAATGGCAACTCCGCATTGGTTGCTAGGCAACCATTCAAACAAAAACAAACAAAATAACGATTTGGAACAATTTGAATCATGTTTTTTGTCATTGCTTTTAATTATAATAAAAACATTATTGCTTTTATTCATTAAGATGGTGTTGTTAGATATGTTTAACTATACAGTCGCTATTAAATATAAGAGTACACTTTGCTCTAAAGCAACTCTGCTGGTTATTCTCTCAACTTTCATTATCGTCTTTACTCCACTACCACTGATTTACAGAAGCAGAGGTTTGTGCAGACTTGAAGCCTCATAATGAAAACTTATGTGATTTGGGTATAAAGAGTTTGTAATCATTCAAATAAAATCTACTGAACATCTGTTTATAATTGCAGGTTTTTGGTTGAAAAGTTACACATTCTACGAACAACCCGATGTTCGTTTCAAATATCAATATTTCCTAATAGCAGAGACAGATAATGTAGAAGATGTTATAAGTTGTGGCAATATTCCCAACGCTTCAAATATTGGCATTAATCAAGACTGCTTTATGGTAAATGTAAGGAAAATGATCATTCAAATTATTCATTTTTATTTCTGTATAAAAAGAATCTACTGTCGAATATACTTACTTTAAAATACTTGTGTCCTGTCTGATACTTCATTGTTAAAACCAAAATTCGAACCAGTGCTTTGTTCAAGTGAGCGAAACACAATCCAATATTTTTATAAAACTGTCCTTATGAGTTCGTTTTTTCTTCATTAACATTTACTTTTCAATATCGTTTTAATTTGACTGATTTTTGTATAATGCCTTACATGAATTAACGAATTTAGTGTTTCAATTTTAGGTGAGAGAAGAAGATTATAATGGAGACAATAAGATTGATGAAATACATTTTACAATTAAGGTTTTGAATTCACAAAGACAAAAATTTAACTCAATAAAGTTATTTTTAATTTTGGACTATAAACTTCGAGTGAGTATTTTTTAACTTACATACAGCTATAATGTACCTATACAGTTTTCAGGTGGTCCGAGATCTTCAGAAAATTAAAAAATAAATGATAATGCAAAGTTTTTTTTTTTTATTTCAGACGACATGTCGCCTGCAGATGGAAAGTATGATAATAATGTCAAACAGTTTTGGTTTACCAGTTTCCAAGCATTTCATCACGGCGAACTTGAAGCTGTCACAGGCTTTACCTCTGCCTTGCTGGAGTAACTACCAGGACACTAGATATAACTATACAGTAATACGGGATTACGATGAGGTCACAGTTGATTCTTGGATCAGTGAGTTGGTGTACAGCTACTCCAGGAGAAATGGTAAATAACTATAACACCTATGGTTACTAAAATAGGCATGCCGAGGCCAATGTTATTTTAACATGCAGGTCGGGTCTAAGCGACATAAGAAGTTGACTTCGTCACATAGGATGATAAGAAATGTATGAGAAAAAATATTCCGTTTATCAAGTGTTTATCACCCGGACATTGAAGGAAAATCCCACAGGCTTAAGACCCTCCACACCCCCGGGTAGCTCAGGCGCATTAATAGCGACCTCTACACGCACTTCTAAGCAAATATTATTAAGAGGTGGGCCCAGGGGCCTTAAGGGAGCCTCCCGGCAAGCCCCAGGACAAGGTGATGTCACGATGGTGGATGGTTGCCATGGTGATGTATTTGAGTGTCCTTACAATAGATTCATGACAACTCAATTTCAGGCAAGCCAAGGACTTTGACATCGTTGTGCAAATACTTAACCATTGCATTTCATGTGTAATATGTATAATTATGATTATATATATTTTCAGTCTCAACGCTCTTGGACAACATCTATACTAACACATTATATGGTATCACTGATTACGTAGAAGTGTCTGTGTCTGTAGCGATACCAGAGAATGCAATTAGATACAAACCAGGAATATCGCAGGAATTGAAACACTTTTGGCAACAATACATTTCAATAGCCATTGTCTTCTACTGGATTATGTATAAAATTAATTCGTACATTTTTACTAACCGTTTGATACCAACGTGGGAGAGAATACCTTGGAAAAAAATGTTTTGATCGGATTAAATTCCAAAATGTATCTACATTTACACGGGTACATGTAAAAAGGTGTTCTGTTCAACAAATATAACACAGTATATTGCATATATCTATATCATATCAAATTATGTTAAAAATAAGAAATAAAATAATTTTTGTATGTCATAAACTAGTAAATATAATTAGTAACTACAAGTACAAATTATTAAATTTTCTAAATACATATTAACATCCTACATGACAATAAAATATACAAAAGATTATTCTTATGAAAATAGAAACATGTCAATTAATTAGTGATGAATGATAACATTAATTAAATGTGTAGCTTAGCTACATACTACAGCTCATTAACAGCATAACTTCACAAGCCCTACTTAGTCTTATAAATGCAATAAAATGATGAATAATCCATTTCCTTTCTATTGAACATCACTAAAACATTGGCTGGGTATTATAGAATTCTTCGTTCCACTTTCATGTTGCCTGATGACGGCGAATGAAATAAAAACAAATAGAATGTTTCCCTGGTGATGCTCAATGTTTACATATTTACAAAATACTTGGTAGAGCTTGGAGTGATTCGGTTCCAAATGATTTCTTATCAAGTGTCGCTCGATTATCTTCTATAATTATTACTTTCCTTGAGTAATCGTTTACTTGAACAAATAAATATCTGTAATCGTAACTGCCGTTCTCCATCTAGAAAACAAATGAGAAATTTTAATGGTAAAATGTATCTAATATACCAAGACCTACGTAAATATTATACAGGCCTGAACTAAGGGACATAAGAAAGTGATGACAACTTGTGGGAAACAATGGTAGCTCTAGTTACTTAGATGACCCTCCTTCTACTACGACAGCATAATGCGATAAAAAAAGTTCTTTATTGAAAATTTAAGAGTCAAATGAGACAAAAGTTTCAATGTATCATAACTGCTAAACACAGAGAGAATCTTATAAGTCTTATTATTTACAAAACTATCTCACTTTGGAGTACTTTTGATGGGTTGATTAATTGTTAGGCAGAAACGTTTTCGTCTCGTTATTGACACCTTTTTTCTCTCTTCTTTTCGCCTTGTTGATGACAAATTGGTTATAGCCTAATATACTCAGACGGTTATCATGTGTAAATTACTAATATACCTCAATCATATCAAGTTGTACTGTGCCTTCAGCTTTAGTTCCTTTGATATAAAATTGCATCCTCAAGCAATTACTTCCATCCCTAGTGTAATAAGCGTGACTGACTCTTGTCCTGCGCCTTCTCGTTGTTTCCTCTCCATATCCTTTAATGGGTTCTCCGAGCGCTTGAATTACATAAGGATCCTGAAAGGATTCACAAAGTTAGCTGTTTAACTAATAATAAAATGTAAAATTTTTGCTATTGCACGATGCAGTAATATGCTCGGCAACGGGCTCTAGGCATTATTAACCTAGAATATCAACGCAAGAATTAATTACGCACCCACAAAATGGTAATATTACACTATTGTGGCCCCACTTTTTGTCAAGCTTATTACATTTTGTTTTAGAAAAAACGCTTAAATCACAAACTATTGACAAGAATAACGTTTCAAGGCAAGAGACAAATAACATTTCAAATTATGAGTTTACTAAATTCTTTTAGAAAACATACAGTGGGGCCTCAGTAGTGTAAAGTACCAACTAAATTGTATTATAAATACACTGATGCTTCAAAAATTTGTTCTACGCTTACTTCTTTACATTTTTCTAATGCTGCAGAGAAAATACTATTGGCACTCGTGCTAGAGAATAGTTCTCTGAAGACGTAAAAGAATATTCCTCCCGTGACAGCCAAGCCGACTAGGATGACTCCCATGTAGGAAGCTGTTTTGGTTGTTTCTTTAATCTTCTCCCCAAGAGGTTTCACATCTGAGGAGACTTCCGAAGATGGTTTAGCTTTTGAAATTGCCTTTCCTTCAGAATAATATCTTCTTCCATAAGTAGAGAAGTAGTAAATGCTACAGATTTTCTGTTTATCTATTTTAATTCTATGTTGACATCTCAACAGCGGTATTAATTTAGATACAATGGACATCTTGTTTCCTGAAAAAGAGTTTTTCAATACAAACTCAAGCTTCTATGTAAGTACAAAATAAATACAAACAATTAGAGGTTAGGATAGAAATTGTTGGTTACAATATGTCAAACTAACTGCGAACGAAAAACGTAAACATGTTACGAAAATTATACTTCTGGAAAGAAAAGATACAAACAAAAATCCTACCTGCACCTAAGAAGTAAAGAAATGGGCCAAAAAATGCGCTCCGGCTCTCTCTCACTGCTTTTATTTATCTAATTACAAAATATTACAATACTAGCCGATTACTGATTAGCAGCAGTCGACAAACATGAACATGAAGCAAATCAAGCAAAGCAAAAGCAACCCCCAGCTGATTATTATTATTTTTCGACTATTTTCGACTGACTTGAAATTATCTCCGAATAAGATACACCAACCGCACCAACAAGGTGGTATTGACCAACATAACCATCCAATACTAAATGTTGCAATAATACAAAAACTAGTGCTACTTTTGGGAAAATGTTGCAAATTAATAGGTACCTACTGTATTTCATTGCACACACGTAGGTAAATACTATAAATTATTTTTGGAGAGTTACATAATTATCCTCGGGTTTTTAAAAAATAAGTGTAATAAAAATAAAATAAGTAAGTACCTACCTCTTTGGAATAAGTGGATTTCCAATAACAACCTAAGCAATGTACCTACCTACCGTAATTTATTCATTTGCTAATATTTTCGTACGTATGGCAGTACTAGCTCTCTCGCCTCGCTTCTTTTTCTTTGCCTCTTCTCTTGATTAAATCTGACGTTTGTGTTTGTGAGGGATGTTGGATGTTGGTGTCGTGTTGGTGTTTTGTGTATGATTTCTAATCCTAATCAATGTTTAATTAGGGTCAATGTGTTTTGAGATACTCTGAAGATGTTCATGATCCCGTGTCACTGGATTATAATTACAAGGACTGTTGAAACAACAAGACGGATTGGATAGCGGGTACTAACAAACTGCTAACATGGATTGGATCATATCTGATGAGTTGGGACTGACAGTGGGCCATCTGGTAGGCTGGGGCGCAGCTGGAGCAATGGTTATTGGAGGAGTTACTCCTTACATTCCACAATATAGGCAAATTAAACAAACACAAGATGCTGAGGGATTCTCCTTATATGTGTGCCTTGCTCTTCTTATAGCAAATACCTTAAGAATTCTCTTTTGGTGAGTGCATTTTTGATATTCCGCTGGTACTTAACTTCTCCTGGTGTCCTCTAAATTCAAAGAGACACGATATCTCATAAATCTTTGTTTTTTATTGACCCTCTTTTATGACTCACAATGAGGATGCTCACAATGTTATTTGTGATATGGATCTCTAATGTGTATTCGGTTATTGTTATATTAAACATTGACGTGTAACATATAACACTATATGTAGTGCCTAACTCAGTTTGATAGTTATCCATTAAATATTTCTTTGACAGGTTTAACAACTGCAACTCACACAATACATTATTTTATTTTAGGTTTGGGAAGCGTTACGAGATTCCTCTCTTGGTACAGAGTGTTATCATGAACCTAACTATGTTTGCCATGATTCATCTTTGTGTTTCCGTACGTAAAAAAAATCAAATCATTAGAGCTCGTGAACGCATATTTACAGGTACTATTATTTACATTTATATTCCAATAACAATATTAACTTCATGAGGAGTATTCCAACTCCTGTTAGTATTTAAACAACTGTTAATTTAAATAGTTTTATGGTTTAAATAATTTGTGACTTTGAACATAATCAATACAATAAAACTACTTAATAAGATAAAAGAGTAGACAGTGGCAGATCCAGGATTCAATTTTGGGGGGGGGGGGGGGGCTAAATGTCGTCACATGGTAAAAAGTACTGTCACTCAACGTTTTGGGGGGGCTAAGGGGCTGAAACCCCTAGATTTGTTGTATATAAAGTACTGTCACTCATGGTTTTGGAGGGGGCTTCAGCCCCCTAGCCCCCCCCTGGATCCGCTAGTGAGTAGGCACACTAAACTCTGTCAGTGGAATGATGAATAATGCTGCAATTAATATCTCTGCAATAGTATTTTATTAATAACTTAATACTAATTAAATGTTGGAAATACACTTCCTTCACAGCTGAGCTGAACACAATCAACTGTCTTATGTGAATGAAACTATGTACCTATATTTCTCTAACAATCTTTAATCTGTTGTTTTATAATATCTCCCATCTGTTCTGAGTGTCTTGTGTTCATTGTGTTAAATTAATAAATTCTGTTCAGCACAATCTGAAGATGTGGCACGGTGGCTCAATCAAAGGAGAGAGAATGGTGTGCCCATTGGGCAAAATCCTCATCGTTTCTATGGTGAGATTCACTCCACCTTCACAACACATGCTTGTTTTTACATCAGCTTTATTAATAAACCTACAGTCATATTATCCGTGTTAATTTTTCATGATTTAGTTTTGTGGGTATTATCTTGTTTGATTCATAGCATGTGATTATATAATGTCTGTTTATTTTATGTTTTTTGCATGTTGTGGATTGCTAGTGTAGGTGTGCATGAATATTAATTTCTCCTTTGAATTGATTTTTATACTGTTCCTGGTAAATCTAATATCCCGTGTTCAATAATCATATTATTGTATTCAGGGGTTGCATTTTGTAATTTATACTCACTCGCTATGCGACGTGTACACGACGCACAATCATTGTTTGTACGACGTATACACGTTGCTGTTTGTACGGCATACGCACGTCGCATAGAGGGTGAGTATGAGTTACAAAATGCTACCCCTGCAGATGATCTTTAGAATAGGAAATCAGATTCATTGTAAATTATCATAATACATACGTATATAATAATTAATTGGTTCATGCTAGGCAGGGCGTTTTATTTCACTCGCTGGGTCCTTATCAAGTGAAGGAGCGAAAATGAAATTTACCTGTTTATCTTTTGGTACTATGTCTTAGATAGAACCTCTCCTGTAACATTTTATTTCCTTTCAGCAAATCAGTTAGTTATGTATTAACTCATCATTTTTGTTTCATCCACATATTGGGCCCTTTTTTGTTGCGAATTTTCTGAAAAATTGATTTTTTAATATTTTGTTTATTTTGCAATTATTATTTCTTAGAACATTGTTCTTCTTACTTCCCAAGATGTTTCCGAATTGAATTCATTGTATTGTAGCATAATTTATCCATATTGATTTTCTGTAATAATGTATTGCAAGTTTACATTGGCTATATTTGTCTAGATAATATTTGTGATAAATTTGTTTTCACTGGGTAAAATCAAACATTGGTGATGCCTAAGGTTGAAATTAAACAATTCTTTGATTATGTCAGACGTGGTTGATAGATTTTTTTATGGTTGCTACATTGTGGTTCATAGAGAACCTAAACTTTTGACATTATTGATGTTTTCCAATATTTAATGAACAATCATAATTTAGTTATCGGTACAATGTTCGTGATTGACCGACCGATAAACACAGTCTTCAGGTCATGCTACTTCCCGAGTATTATTTGGTGTCTAGTAAGTGGTTTACATTTTATAAGATGTTTAAACTTATTTTTTGTTTCAGATATGGAGCGAAAATACTTCTGGGCTTGGACTGATTTCCAAAGTTACGTAGATTGCATGTTGGTATTGTCTGTTATTGGTGCTGGCATCACATATCTTCTCATCGATGTGCCAGCCTTTGTAGAGACTATCGGCTTCTTGGCCGTTTTTACAGAGGCAATGATCGGTGCTCCGCAAATTTCTAAAAATCACCAACACAAAAGTACTGAAGGAATGAGGTAAAATAATTAATTTAACCATTTTATTTTATTAAAATGATGATATGAGTTATGTCCTCTTCGAGTGCATTATACTCTTGCTATAACAAAGTATTATGAATATACTATAATGAAGTATTATGTTGCAGCCTGACGATGGTGATTATGTGGCTTTGTGGAGACATATTTAAGACTGTATACTTTCTAGTAAGAAGTGCACCACCACAGTTCTGGGTGTGTGGTAGTTTACAAGTTTCTCTGGATATTGTATTAATATTACAGGTAAATTACACATCTACCCTACATATTCACTTAGTTTACCATTCTATTAAAGTCATTGTTAATAACAATATGTTCTGAATGTTGTAGGTTTGGTTATATCGCCATAAGACGGCAGCAGCCAGGCGAGCGCGCCGCGGTGACTAGCAGTGGACTGAGACAGATTTATAGCAGACGACATCTATCCTATGTTATTTTATTATTTTGTTTTTACGTTCCGTCTTTTGTCTTCAGTTTTCCTGTATTTTAGTTTCACGACGTTGACTTCTGTGACTAGCTGTCTCATATGAAATTGTTGCCATTACCGTATTGTATATTTATTATTACGCATGTGAATAATTGTATAGTTACATTATTATTATTTTACTTTATTTTCTGATTTAATTTTATATTATTTTTTTTGCAGATATTATAATAAGTAGAGTTTATTATAGTTTATTTATTTATATAATTATTGGCACACCTCAAATGTGGTTGTGAAGAATGTAAATTAAATGAATCAAATCAAATGTAATTATTGATTTAATTTGATTTAAACGAGTTATGAAGATTATAATACAACAGTACTATCGAATATTAGTTCCTTGTTTAAAAACTGAGAGTTGTTCCCGTCATCGAGTTTAGATATACTGAATAAAGAATTTTATCGTCTGATTGAGAATATTATTCATTCTCTGGATTGACAATTGAAACATATTAATCTAATAGATTGATTTACGTATCTAGTAATATAATATGTAATAGTAATTTTATTTGAGTTATATTACTAATGAGTATACTGAATACTGTAAACATTGATAAAGTTTTTTTTAGAAACTAAATCATGTGTAGTTTAAAGCATTGTGTCATACAGAAAACAAAAATGTTGTGCATGAATATCATCAGTCAATTATATAAACATTGGATTAGAATTAGAAATATATGTTTATAATTTCAAGTGGAAATATGACGTATGCTATTTCCACTTCTTTTACATCAGTTCTCTCATAATATAGTTGATTTCTTGACCACTTACTTTAGTTACTGAATTAATCAATGTAATTAGGTATTACATTTTCAGTGACGCCCGTCATTATTTTGAGTGACGTCTTGCAGTTGGCCTGTACCAAATTAACTGTAGAAGAACAATATAAGTTATGTGTTTATGATTACAATAGTTGTTTTACTCATTAAAACATCTTGTTTTACGATTGTATATAGATAACAAAACTATTACAGGGATAGAAAAATACATAATACAGTAGAGTCTCACTAATCCAGCACTATTAAAAACCAGGGGATTCTGGATTATTGGAAAATTCAGAATACTGGATTGTGACATTAATGCAGGAGGCGACGCGGGTGAAGAGAGCTGTGACAAAGGGTGCCAGATTACTGGATGTGTCGATGTACTGAAGTGCCGGATTAGCGAGACTCTACTGTACAGATAGCGTAATAACAATTTTGCCAAATAAATCATTATTTTAGGTTTACTTAAATGTTAACATTTCAATGTGATGTATTATAAAATATGAATGCTTTTTTTGTAAACCACTAGATTAATGAATGCCCTACCCCTCTGTAATAATACATATGTATTTAGTATAATCAAAGCAATAATATTGTTAACACAATAAATAATCAATTCTATATTCAGTGCTTCCCAAATGCAAATATGTATTACGATAAGTTATCTGTGAATTGTTTAAATTTGTTTATCAGAGTACTAAGAAGTCCACTGCGGTCACATTAATTCCATCAATTACAATTTCATTCACAAACAGTTTTTTGCATGAGCAATAACGGGTATTTACAATTTGTAATACCCGTTATTGCTCATGTCTTCTCTGTGCCGTATTCATGAAATTACAGGAAGATTTTTTTTTATGCACCGACACATACAATTGATCAATTGACACTTTAATTTAAATATGAGATTCTGTTTGTGATAGCAGTGTACGTACAATTAGTACGTAGAACATCAGTAACAAGTCTGCCCTCAAGCCAACTACATATGTACATAGATAGCATCGTAGCAGTGGCGTATATAGGTTTTAATTTCGGGGGGGGAGGGGGGGGGCAAAAAACTCCTGAGGAAGGCAATTAAAATTTTAACATAGACGTAGTAAAAAAATCAGTAATAGCGCCGCAGATAAATTTTTTTCGTGAAGATGAGTGAGAAAGGTTGTGTTTTAGGTTGACATTATAAGTATTGTGTTAAAAATGCAACAAAAAGAAGCGCCGCAGATGAAATTTTTTTGAAAAGAAGTGATGAACCTGGGATCTTTCTATTGCAGATGGCACATCATTGTTTGACATTTCAGGGGGGGGGGGCCCTCGGCCCCTCTTCTATATATGCCACTGTGTCTTAGTGCTTTGTAAACATGTTTCATATATCTACACATAGTATAGTATGTATATGAATTGAACATGAATTACATTGGAGGAAGGAAAATAACATTTCACAATAGTACATACCTACGCAATCTTATAATATTTATATACGAGTATCACATATTATAAATAACAAGACAGATATGTTGTGATTTGTCTTAATTATTATAATTTAGTTAGAAGTTCATGTACTGCAGAGAATTTGTAATTGTTTTTATTTTTCTTTTATACGAACTGTAATGTAATTGAATTTATTGTGAATTATTGTACAAATATAGGAAATCATTACTCAGTTGTGATCTTAGTAAAATTTTATAGGAAATTACGTCATGTAGTAGATGCTATTCTTGCTAGAGCTTCCATATTAGATGTAGACTTTTATTACTACTACTACCAAATACTTCAGGACTAACTCTGCCTTACAGTCATCCGCTCGTCTACGAGTGAAAATACATTTTTTAAAGATATTCTACACATTTAAGAGGTGTCGAGATACTATCTTAATATGTAATTTGCTTATACCTGCCGTAATTTTTCAGTAGTTGAAAGAATAATTATTTGTTTTCAGTAGATCGCACACATTTTACAGTAGTGCGCACTCTGTATTCAGTTTTTAAAGTACATAATATTACATATGTATTTAGGTAGTTTTGTAAATTTTAATTAATGTATGAAATTCAGAACCATCTAGATTTTGCAGATGTACATTCATCTCAACTTGTCATTAATTAATGTGTTGTATAAATTTTTTATTTCTGTTTTTTTCTATGGAAAATGTGAGAATAAGAATGACTCTATCTTATTAACAGTCATAATACAACACGTATTGGATAAATTTGCTGTCACCATTAGTACTTTTTTTTTTAGTAATGCGGAGGAATGACTTTGCCAACACACTTCTCAGTATTATCAGCCAGAAGAGTCTACATACATATTATCATTCATGATTCACATATAAACTCATCAGCCTAATACTGGGAAAAATTCACCTATCCAGATATCACAGGATTAGGCTCAGTTGCGCGGGGCCTAAAATACAAGCATTGTGCCTGAAATATCAGTATTTAAAAATCGTGTGGATTATTGTGATTTTAATTTGATTGAATATAAACTGCTGTTTCTCGGGAGTGTATCAGCGGCATTCCTGGACAAGTTGTAGAGAAATAAATACATGGAAACAATCATAGCAATGCATAATAAGTGGGTAAATCTGTGTAATGATACAAATTTGTCTTAGTATTCTTTTTACCTGTATTTATTTTAAAGTAAGTGTTATATTAAATTTTTTGTGCATTTCACAATTATTCTTTACATGTAGGTTTACATCATTTGTGGTGATGTAGTATTGTTTGTATATTGTGTTTGTATGTACTATGTATGTCGTGGGTGATATGGCAATACAATAAAAATCTATCTATGTATCTATCTGTACCCTCACGCCACGTCCCTTGCAGGGTAGGCAGAGAAGACAGCACCAGACACACAATCTCCTATCCTTACACACACTCCTAGCTTCTGTCACATTCATGCAATCTGTCATACACGCTCACCGATTCCTTTTACTCAAAACGCATCCATCCTTGAGGATCTGTTCGACATGATTAGACCAGGTCAGTCTCAGGCTGCCGCATTACCTCACACCTTTGTTCGTTCGCTCAGGTATATCTTTTTTGTCATCCTTCATTTTCTCAACATGCCCAAACTATCTTAGAAATCAATTTTGATTTTTCTTCTTCTTTCGTATGCCTGCGACCATTGTACAAGTTATCTAAGAGTCATAGCTCAATGTTCTGTAAGCAGTCTATTGCCTTTGGCGTCACTAAATAAAATAGATGCAATGAAAAAACATGGCATACCAAAACTGAATCAAGACACTGGATTTCATGGTGATACAATTTTTTTATCAACTCATCATACTAATAATTGTCCAATGTCTGTTTGCAAATTTATTTATGTGATCGCAACGCACGACGAAAATAAATAGTACCGTGATTATTATGCAAACTAATTAATCTTTAAATGAGATTTTGAAAGTTTTCTTTACACTAGCGCTTCACATCAGACAAAGAGTGTTGGTTGTGCAATACGTCTAAAGTAAAGTAATTTGAAAAAGACATGTATTGCCATATCACTGAGGATAGTTTGTCAGTTACCATATTATATAATTTCATGTACTACTGTATCTAGTCTTTAATTAACTAATGTATTTCTGTTTCCATTGTGTTAATTAATAAATTAATTATATGCATAATAAAATATTACTGGACTTTTATTTCTTACTTCCACCTAGAATATTTTCTTCTTCTTATAGGTATTATTGATACAAGAAAGTTGAGGGAAGAAGGAAGCAAGGATTGAACATTATGTATTTAAAAATTTAAGACCAATTCCAATAGGATCAGTTTACCTAGGAATGCTCCTTAAATTAAAATTTTACAAATATATTTGGAATGGTTTTGTGCACCTGAGAGTAGTTGTCCAAAATAAAGCAATGACTTCTATATACCTATGTAATTATATTTTCAATGGGTATAAGGCCCAATTGCCAGGCCAAGCTGCAACAAAATAAATCTGTCTCCAGTGGTCCCAATCTCGTGAAAGAATATGTATACTTCTTACAAAATGGAAAATTGGTTCTTATGCATTGTTATAAAATATAGATGATTTTGTACCACAATATGTGTGATTATAAAAACTGCAGAGGGAAGAAAAAAATGCTAGTTCCCAAAATATTGGCCTGACAATGTAATCTAAATTTCAGGACACATTTATTTCAGTAGTATGCTGAAAGCATGTAGGTTTAAAACAATAAAATATACGTAAATTGAGTAGCCAACGAAAATAATGCCACATTTTCAATTCCAATCTCTATAATATATTATTTGTCAGTGCTCGAGTACTGGGCCAAGGGTTCAAGGGAGAAGGAAAACAGATGCCTCACTAGGTTGCGATCGATCCTTGGCTCCCTGCCCCACCTACCGAACCCGGGACAAACATTTCCAACATTCTATTCTCCATGTGTAACATCACAAAAAGTTGAAAAATAACTCCAAACCTCGGCTCCCTGGGAAAATTCTGGAAAACATTCCTTTTTACTCATTTACCTCCCAGCTGATTTCTGAATTTCATACAACCTCCCTACTACGCGATGCCTGGCGTCTCTTTTCCACTCCACATTTCATCAGTCTCCGTTTAGCGGTTTCTTGTGTCGGTCGTTTGTTTGGCGTGCAGTTAGGCGGTGCGCCGCGCAACGTGCGCGTAGCGAACCTCTCGTGAAAAACAAAAGTTCACCCAAAATATTGAAAGTTGTTTACGTTTCGCCAAATATATAACAAGTTCATTGTTTGGAAATTAAGGTACAATATCGCGAGCCAAGGAATACTATTATCGTAAGTATCTTTTAGAAATGTACGATTAATTTTATTGTTTACAAAGCCACGCGATGTATTTGTATAAACTTTCGATTAATTCATTAAATTAATATTATGTACATAACTAATATTCATTGTTCTTTTTAATCTTCGACGACGTGTGTTTGTTTCTATTAGATATATCGTTAATAATTTATGTTGTTTATTCACACTATGCAGGTACTCGTGAATATTAATCGACTATGATAATACCTAATTACATAGTTTTATTTTAGGTATCTATCTATCTACTCACAAAAGATACTTTGAATTGATTCATATGGGAAATATTTCTTTGTGTAATTGCATTTTTAGTACCTCTCTTTATGAAACCAGTAAAAATTGCTAATGAATTGTCTTATATGAACGTTGAACTGCCATAACATCCCAAACCAACTTTTATGTTGGTTTGAGAGCTTTTAAACTTCCTTACACTCTAAAGATAATAATGTTAAAATGTAGGTATTATAAGAAACAGCGTTAATATTGTCTTATCCCGAAACATTTGAATTAATTAGCTCTATTCTACAATTGGAACAGAGACGATTTACTTTTCCCAAAAACACCACAATCTCAATGGACGTGGGATACCATAAGTTTTTCTTCTTTCTTCAACTATATAAAAAGCGACAAAGGAAAGGACTGAAATAAGTTCTCTTGTTTGATATCAGATAATAATGGTGTTCCATCGATTTTATTTCGTGTGGGAGGCAAAATGTCAACAAATCTGGAGGTTTAACTTGATTTATACGAGTAGGTATCTTGAAGTTGTGATTCAAGAGAATGAAAGATCATGGATTCCCGTAGGAATACCGCACTTTATCAAAGTTTTTCTTTTGCCAATTTACTTTACCAAGGACTGGAGTTCCTGTTCGATTTAAGATAAATTAATCATCATAACTAATTACCATTCACGTTTCCCACACGTAATCCATAAATACACATGTGTAACAAATAATTAGCATAATAATTATGCATTTTAACTTATTTTTAATATTAGCAATACCTCTCTATATCTATTAATAAAATATAATTTGAATTGAATGTATAAAATTAGCAATTGAGATTACATACGTTTATTATAATACCTGCATACAATTAAGATTCTACTCATATGGTTTTTCATCGAGATGTTTGTCACGTAGATATAAACCTGTCTATTATGATTGTCATGACGTGGTACAGGAACTATATATATTTTTTATCAAGTAAGCAGATTTTGTTCAAAAAAAGTTCAAGAGACCAAGAAAGCCTTGTGTCACTGCCATCAATTGTGACATCTTTCTCATGATTTGTCTTGATGCAAGAAGTCTTGCCTTTTCGTCGTTCAATAGTGGCCCTCCAAGGGAGGGACTTATGTGAGCGAGTGCATCACAGTTACAGAGGATGTGAATAAGTGTTACACTATCTTTTGAGTATAATCTACAGACTGGGGTATATATTATTAATAACAGTCCAATCTTGAACATATAGGTACATCCGCACTCCGCAGTGTCCCTTCAAGGTCTTGCTTAAGATCCTTACCTACATGTGTACCTTTAGTTAGAGATATATATCTCTGTTCTAAACACGAAAAAAGTAACGATTTCCACACTCACCTCGAACCTAAATGATCTTCGGATTAGGTATACAGATTCCTAAGATTTTATCGAAGACGAAGATCGTAGGTATATGGATGGAAATGTCGTATTCCAACCAAATAAAAGAGCAATGTAGATTGTAGGCAGAACAGTAGGTGTAAGCTGTTATACAACATAGGAACGCAAACACATAACAAATGCTCTTCCCATCATAATGAGAACTGCGATTGTAATAGTGTTGCCTATCATGCAGTTTTCTGATGTGGGGTCATTAGTTCTCAGTACATTATAATAATAATCATATTACACGTCATGTAGGTACTCGTACGTCTAAATGCGTTAGCTTGTGTTCCCAAACAACACGTATTATCAGCACCATATGAATTTATAAGTGGGTTGCTTAGGTATCACTATCAACTCAACACACAGTAGACATTACTATCTACAACGTATGTAAATATTATATTGCAACACACTCACATTTTAATTAGGAAAATGGGCACATGGGTAGATTCAAATAACTACATAAGAAAAAATACTTTAGCTTACCCTACCAGCCAATACATTACGAAATTATTACGTAGATAATAATTGTTGACCTGTGTGTTTTTAAAATCGAAATATGATTTAAGGGTATATTTCAATAGCGAGGTAACCAGTAAATCCTGTGTCTGTATGACACACATAACATTCTTTTTGCCGAAGCATATCTACGTTACTTTTTTAAATTCAATCTAAAAGTTTTTTTATTATTAGATGATCAGTTTCACATTTAGGTATGACAATATAATATACTGTATACATACATACAATAATAATTAAGTACAAGTTTTTCTATTAGTTTTATTGTACTAATGCATTAATTTAAATACCATAAAACATAACGCAACTAATCAGAAAACTTCATCATAAATGTTATACATAATTGCATAGGTACACACTATAATATATAAGATGTTATTATGTTTTGCTTACCTCATGGTATTGTAGATAGTCTACCAAACTATGACTTTGCCTGCATATTTCCTTGTTTGGTTTGTTAATGAAGTAGTCTAGCTATAAACTGGGTGGACACACCGCGTTATTTATGAGTCCTTTGCGATATAATAATTAGAACTTAGTATACAAATGTAGTGTTATAATTAGAGACCGGATTATATGCAACTTAAAATGGATTAAATATGCATCATAAATGCTCGAAATATGCAACAACAAAAAACAAAATATGCAACATTAATTTAAATAAATACAACAAATTAATGTTAATACAAGACTTTATTTAATTTATGTTTGGTATCGTTTGGAAATTCTAGGATCTGAAATCACAAAATCTTGTATTTAAAAGAAAAATTACAATTATGTACTAATTTTTTAATTAAGTTGCTTTATTTACGTACTACATTTTCAACCCGACACCAACATTTTTGTTTTCGAAAACGTAAAAATTTTACGAATATGCTAAGATCAGTAGATTTTGGTCGAAATATGCGAAATCCTGAATAAATTGGCAGAATATGCAAATGCATATGTAAATAATATGCAATTGCATATAATACGGTCTCTTTAGTTATAATATATAAGATGTTATTATGTGGGTATTGAATACAATAATCTATATCGCTTAACCTCAGGATGTGAATGCCACAATATTGGAATCCATGTAGGCACAGCGATGTGGAGGTTTCCATATGATGCATAATTAATTCATGTAATCGTTACGAGGTCTAACTCAATCGAGGGTTCATGATTGTAAGCAAGGACTCATTTTATCTAATGTATACCTAACCTATACATACTTCAGTAATATGACATTAGGGATGGTTAAGGTTGCATTATAAGTACCTAGCTGCACTTACCTAGATATTAATAATGATCTATTATGTATATTTTATTTTATTACAAACAAAAGCATCCTTTATGGAAAACATTTTCAAGAAAATAAATCAAATAATGCGACCTTCTTCGCTGTCCCAAAAAAATTTCGCCTGCGGCGCTATTTACTCATTTGTTGCCCTCCTTTTTATTTTTAAAAATATGGACACCTTATTAAAGTACCTAATTAGTATTTGATGGTTTAACAATATATAATTAGCTTTGGTCTGTGGTAACATTTTGTAAAGTTAATGTTAGCAACACAATAATTAAATTTAACAAATAATTTAATTTATTATATGTGTGGCTAACAGCAACTATAGATATAAGTAATAATATGTAGATAAAACAATTAGTCCATTCATAATTCAGCTGTCACCCACAAGCATGCGCCACAGTTAAATTAAAACATATAAGTTCATTCCGGTCGTCTCACACACCCATACTCAATCTCGCTGACACATTCACCCATCGCACACCTCAGATTTTACTATTTTATTAAACAAAAAAAGAGAAAACAAACAAGAATCCAAAAAAATATAAGGAAGAGTTCGGGATAAGAGGAAGAGGAGGGAGGGGAGGGAGAATAGAATCACAGAAGAGAATTCGAATAGATTACGGTTGCAATTAATAATGTCCAATGATGTGATTCATTCAAATTTATTAATTCTGATAGCAGGGAAATTAAAGATTTTATAAAGTAAGTAAGTACACAAGTAGGTATCGTTTCACCGTCTCAATTACTAAATCGTTAGTGTAAAAATTCCTGCATAATATAAATATAACTTCATCCATGCGGTAAGTTAACTACAATAGATATGTTTATTGTATAGTTTCATGCATGCATAATAAGAATGAGTTTCACACCTAACCACGTCCTTAATTTTCCGAGTTCTAATCCCGGCGTTGACGATGTCCTTTGCACTTGACGATACAAGCTTCCAACGTAGCGACTACATCAATATTGTAGAGGAAAGTATTTGGGTTTGGGTTTATATTATTCAAGTTGATAAGAGCACGCTGTCTACAAAACATCAATTAATGTTTGTTTTAAAGAATAATTATTACTCAGTTGACACAATTATCATATTAGTTGATATCTAAGTATTATTTGACGTAATAATAATGTAGCTAATTAATCGAAAGAAAAACGTAAAATTACTGTAATTTTACGCACTAAAATAATCATAAAAATGATTCACCTAATTTACACTACAATATGTAAAACGTACGCAAAGAAAAAATGTGGGACAAATTCTTTCTGTTCGGTAAATGAATGTACTCAAATATTTTAGTTTGTATAATCTTAACAGATTGGTACGTCAGAGTGGAGTAATTATATTATAAAGACCTAGACTGCCTTGTATGAACTGAATGTGTGTACCTATAATATAATGATCGTAATTGTTTCTACCTAATCAAATAACAATATCTCTAGATGAAGGCATAATAATTCTTGAATAATATAATGTAGTACACAGGTGGTAGACAGCCAGATACCTGTCGATATGGAAGGTTGATCATATTAAAAACCTATTTATGATTGTAGGCAGCGTGTCTGCGGTGTACTTACTATACGCAAGAAAAAATAGTGCGTGTATAATACCACACATATACCATAAAGTGATTACAAGATATTTGTTATGTTTTACCTCATTATACACACAACTTGTCTGATTAATTAGGTACATGGTACATTCAAAACTATATATTAGGCTTAAACTATGTATTAGGTCTACTATAGTATTAGATAACTGGTTATAGCAACGCTATATAAGTATTATCTAAACATATCTTTCATTCTAGTCCACATTATCTTAATTACTAACAAATATGCCGCACGAAATAATGATTATTTTTCATGTGATAAGTCAATTTTTACATTTTTGCAAACTTCATATATATCGTAGAAGTACGATACGAGTATAGAGGACTTCTAGTGGTACAATATAACGAACTCGCTCAAATGCGGGAAAACAACAAATATTAACCCAACCCCATAACTTGTGCCTGAATTACAGTAACTCTTTGAAACTATATAAATTTTGAATTAAAATAATCAAACTACAAAAATTACATCGAGTCAACATAAAATAATGATTCGTTAATGACATGTTTATTTTTACACCAGTAAATTAAATGAATAGTTGCTATTTTATAAAAAGATTCATATAGTTTCGGAAATATTAAGGTGGTACGATTTAATAGGCGGTACAATATAACGTACTCTATGAATTACGTGGATTTTAAACTCTACACCTACTAGTCTTTCAATTTTCCATTTTTCATCTAGGTAATTGGGAAACTTATTTTTGCAATGAGGAATGAGTGATGGAAAATGCAAAGATCTTTGATAATATTCAAGCACAGAAGATTATTTAAATTACTCTTAGGTTGTGTAGGTCCATGAATATTTAATATAAGTATAACTTGAAAAGTCTTGAACTGAGGCGAGATTCAATTAATTAATATGTAGACTAGATGCATATCTCCAGCATATACTTAGTATGTCGGTGTGAAGTGAAGAGAATTAATGTACCTAATCTATAAAGAAAGAAAATGTGTTTTGTAAGAAAATTCGCCAACAGGAAAACTATCGATAATTTGAAGTCTAGTAGGCATATCAACATTAAAAAAAATTAAAAAAAAACGGCACAACTTAGATCTCGACAACCTGACAAAATATGCTTTGGAATGGAGCGAAATTAACCCCAAGAAGTTTAAAGAAAAAACGCTATTTTTACCATTTTGTCGTGCGATTTTGAAGATTCATGCCGCGGGCGCGGGAAGCATTTTTTCCCGAGATTGTTCATACGATTTTGAACCTTAATGCAGCGGGAAATCACCGTGACGTCATAGTCATCAGAGCCCTAAATTCACATTAAAATAAAAAATTTCCTATTATTTTTTTTAGTAGTTTTTGGCAGGCGTGCGCCTTGATTTTAAGGTTTTATGCAACCACTATCTCTTACGAGTTAGATATTTTGTATTTATAGTCGTTTTTCTCTTCAGTCGTCACAGCGTAAGTCACCAGTCTATCTTTACTCAAAAAATCTGCTCTAGCAATAAACTGATGCTGTGACATATATGATGAATTTCACTAACTTCTTAGGTGAGGAATATAGGAGATAGGAACCACTTATCATTATTTTTCATACAAAATTTGTGCTAGGTGGCTCCTATCTCCGATATTCCTCAACTAAAGAGTTGGTCCAGTCAAATCCAGCAAAAATCTTCTAAGTTTGTGTCCTTACGTATGTACGTCGATGTGTATATGTGAAACCACAAATGATATTTATTTATTTCTTTATTGAGACACTCACAGAGGATTGACAGATACATAAATTAAAAACATCAAACACAAATTTCCGGTCAACCCCCCAATTACGAGCGTCCACAGCATGCACGTAGTTATATTATATTACGTGACAACAGTTTAACTTATCAAAATTACAAATAACAAAAATGAGCAAAAGGTATAATAACCGATCAGACACAAACTAGACAAATAGGTATGTATTGTAGGCATATATTTTCTACTATAATAAATCGTTACATGCATGTCAATATAATCTATATTGTTTCTAGGTAGGTTAACTGTTCATATTAATTAGGTACCTCTTGTTTGACTGGTCAAAGGTTATTCTTGCAATCAAACTTTGTGATTGTTTAGGTATTATATAAATTATAAAGTACCTACCAAACCAATGAAATATACAGACTAATGAACTTATCCGCATTATTTAATAGCAGCTATACTTCGAAGGTTATTAATTTAGTTAATTATCTTATTGTTGTTATTGAAAGCAGGATTTTGTTTGTTTCTATAGCCAATAATTATATTGACTTGAAATGTTAATGGTCTAGCTTGTTTTTTATTCAACTCATAATACGTGCATAACTGCTGCGATCCTTGCCAGCTGACTTTAAAATTATGGTTTGTTTATGTTTTTATATTGCAAATACTATTGATAAAGTAACGAACCCATTTCAAAATTTTAATAATTCACCTACCAGTGATGAAGGGTGGATTTCTGCAGAAGGGAAGCCGGGGCTAACATTTCTTATGGGATTACATGAGACTAGACACTATTAAACCTATCATTTTTCCAAAAGGTAGCACGATGGGAATCGTGTTCTTAGGTAGCTTCGCGCCTGCTACCTACAATCTCTCGAGAAAAATATTGTTTTTGATGAGGGCGTAAGCATAGTGGCAATTCTTTTAGAATTTCAATAAAAATATCATTGTTGCCAGCACATCAAATTGTAATTTAAATTAATCTGTTAAGATCTCTTTCTTGAGAGACTGTACCTGTTTTTTTTATTATTATTATCGATCTATAATCTTGAACATCAAATGTGAGGACATTAAATTGGATGATAGGAGTGAAGTGATAGTGAAACATGATGGTATTCAATATCACGTTATCACCCCATCATGTTGAAACGCCACCCGATGTAATATGTAAATATTCTCCTACAAAACTACCCCAAATATCACTCCCTTTCTACACCCAGTCTTGCCATGTAATAAGTATAGAGTATCTAAGGTAGCTTCATATAATAACATAGAGTTTGATCTAGATAAAGAATTCATTTCTGTAGTAAATAGCTTCACCGATGGTGGTTTAAAACATTGTATGCCCTCTATAGAGCATTTACCTTTTATCAATGACAACGATTTTATGTATAGTATAATCTATCTGCCTACCCCGCAAGGGGTAGGCAGATAGAACAGATCGCCAGACTTTCCTATCCTTACACACACTTCGGGCTTCCGTCACACTCATGCCATTCGTCATACACATTCTACGATTCCTTACGCGTGTAAGGAATCGTAGAATGTATGTGTCCGAGAACACGTCCGTCCCTTAGAATTTGGTCTACATGGTCGAGCCATATGGTTCTGGGACGACCGCACTTCCTTACACCTAAGGTGACCGTATTTTTTAAATTAAAAAGGAGGACAAAAAATGCTTCAACAGCGCCGCAGACGAAAATTTTCATGAGACAGTGAAGAAGGTCACTATGTTGTTTGATTTATTTTCTTGAAAATGTTTTCCATAAAGGATGTATCAAAAAATAGCGCCGCAGGTGAAATATTTGTCATAAGACATACCAAATTACATTTACTCAAAAGTTAAGTTAATTAGCGCCACAGGCAAATTTTTTTAGGAAACAATGGCATTTTAATGTACATTTATACTATAGTACTAGTAAATTCATGGCACGACGAAAAGACGTGTGGTTTCGAGATTAAAACAGATTAGTTTTAGAATGTTCAAAGGTAAAAAAAGTAAAATAGGAGGACAAAAAGGAGGACACTTTTGGATGGAGGACAGAACCTAGAAAAGGAGGACTGTCCTTCCAAAAGGAGGACGGTCGGTCACCTTATTACACCTCGTCTTTCTGTTAGGGGACGAACTGTCTGAGGGATGAACTGTCGGGGAACGAATTGTCGCGAGACGAACTGTCACCGAGGCATTTCTACTATTCCTCACCTTAAAAATTGGTGAAATCTAGCATAAGTAATATAAAATACAAATAAAGCACCATCTACCATCCTTTTACAACATACGAACAACAACCGAATGCACACGAAATCTTTCGGAAGGCGTACGTACCTGCATCTAGAAAATTCAGTATTTGATAGGTGTGGGGGGAAAAAAGAAGAAAATTGTTGTTATTTTTCCATTATAAGTACTTAGCTTAGTAGGGTGTGTGTGTAGGTTCCCAGAGTGCATTAGTACTCAGCAGTGTGATAGAGACACTAGATAGGTAGGCAAAGAGTACTTGTCCTAATTGCCTTGTTGGTTGCTCACGTTATACAGGTAGGTATACCATCAGCCATTACCACTTTCGTGAATCATAGAGCAGGTAAAATATAGTAATCTATACTGAATAGTTATAGTGTAGTTGTTATACCTAAAGCAAACGTAGGTATAACTGTAGCTGTATGCAGTGGGGCAGGAAATGGAAAAAGGAAGCACTTGAATATTTATTGTTGAATGCTTTGGGAGTCCTGCATAATTGATGCGTTTCATGCATTCGCTTCTGTGCACAGACAAATTATTGATCAAAAGTTGAATCTACCTAGTACCGACACCTACATGCATTTACTGACACCCCCTATTTTTTCGTTTTAAATAGTGACACCATTTATCCATACCGCTGTCTTCATACATACCGAAAAGATGGCGACAGCATATTTGCTTATTATCTGTACCATCCGTCTTGACCACCGTTCTGACGTTACCTGCAAGTGGAGTTTAGATTGTACTGTTGGTAGCCCTGATTGTCGAATATTGTCGTAAGAGCTGACAAAGGTTCCCAATATTCTCACATTGTATCTTTTACAAGTAACCTACAATGCCGAAAATATTACAAAACGGCGCTAGAGAAATCATTTTAAAGAAAAGATAGTTTTGCGAGTTGGAAAAAGAAAAAATACTCCAATAATCCCTTCAAGCCGCCACCACAAGTTAGAAAAACCATGTTGCCAGTTTATTCTAACAATTCAAAAATTGGCAAAATGTTTTAAACAACAGTTCTGAAATATAATTTGAAAGTAGCGAAAAAATTTAACCATATCGCATTATCACATCAAGCAACACTAAACCAAGTTTGCACCAGGGGACTTCTAACGCGAAATGCATTGTAGTTTTGAATGTAATTCTTGTTCTCTCAATTATAATAATAAAGCATTCATAGTTCTATCCTATTTAGTATGAAAAAATGTAAGTACCTAACTAATATTCCACTCAAATTCTATGTATACCATCTGCATACATATATTAAAATAAAGAAAACATGGATGGTGGATAAAATTATAATTATGTGTAAGTTCCCAAATTTATGAGTAAAACCCTTGAATTATTTATTATTTTTAGATATTGTGATATTAACCTGTGGGTGGATATTGGAAAATCTGGTATGAACTTTCATGTAGTTGTATACTTGTTACCTATTATTCACGTCAGGTATACTGGTATACCATGCACCCACGCAATATACACCCACTAGGAGTACCAACCCCTGTATAATAATATTGTATACCACTGTCTTCATAAAATCAGTATTGTGTATACCTAGATACTTTAAGGGCTTGGCACCAGGAATGACGTCACAGTCATTTCCCACGGCATTAAGGTTCAAAATCGCGTGAACAATCGCATGATAAAATGGTAAAAATAGCGTTTTTTCGGGGTTAATTTTGCGTCTATCAAAAAACTTTTACGGTTATTACGTAGATTTTAATGCATAGTATCGGCGCAAAAACAAAATTTATCTCCGCGACTTTCGGGAAACGAGTTTCCGTCTTTCGGAAAAAAGGTCAGAGGTGTTTAACACATTTTTTTAAGAAATCTGAACGAGATATAAAAAATCTTTTACGGTTATTCACTAGATAAATGTTCAATGCATCTACCCTATTTTGTTCCAAAGCGTATTTAGTAACGGTTGTCGAGATATAAGGTCTCCCGTTTTTAGAAATTTTTGAAATGTCGGTATGCATTATGTCATTATGTAATTGATAATCACAGGGTTGACTGTAAGATATTGCTTTTGCAATAAGTCCGCCTTTTGGCACACTGTATTATCTTGTTTTGTTTTTGTTGTTACATATATTTTCTGGCCAATAAAGTTTTATTTATTTATTTATGCATACTCTTAATATACTTTCGAATTTTGATTATTACAGGTATATATAGTACTGTTAAAATTTCACCCTTCGAACCGTGTGTATAAATAACTTACATTGGCATTTACAGTCCTGTGTTTTACAGCTTACAGCTTTGTAGGTCATATCGAGAAATCGAATAAAAGATTCACAATGCAGTGCAATATCAATAATGGATATTATATGAATCCTGGCATGGAATATAGTCTGGCGTTCTGCCCTCTCTGCCCACCCCGCAAGACATGCAGTGTTAGGGGATAAATATATAGATAGAATATGTACATATCTACATATGTGATGTCTTTTGTTGTGTATTTTGGTAATGTTATAATGAAAACATATAACTCGCGGAAGTTGAATTCATAACAAAGAAGCCGCTACGTACATATGTAATACATACCTCCACTGTGTTGGATATCAGGTCAGAGGCTAGAATTATTTAAGAGCTTACAACGTTGTATTTTTGCCATAAAATCAATCGAAGATAGAGGTGTTCTATGGCATCCCATTCGATTGTCAGACGGACGGACGCGGACGCAGACAAACCTATTCTGTATTAACTGTATTCCACTATCAAGATACATATTTTAAGTTAGGTATACGTGAATCATAGCTTATTTCAATGTTCTGTGTTCAGGAGATCTCACTGGCCCCAAGACTTAATTCTCTTCTTGGCAGAATATATATCACTACGAGTAAGTTTATCGGTATTTTAGTCTTTGATGAATTGTGCCGTTTTTTAAACCATTATTTATAGAAACCTCTTCACCTACCAATTACAGAAAGATTAAGATTATGTTTTGTTTATACGTTTAAAAATAATCGATTCACGACATTACACACAGAGTATTTTATTATGTGACGGAAGGCATAGCTGTGAAGTTTCTATATAGATTGGTTTTTGATCCCATGATCAGGTTTCGTAGATTGGATGAGAAAAATGATTTTCTTTTATCCTCAAGTTATTCTATGTGAGTGTAACACCCACATACTAGTATGATGAAAAACTCCATTCATTCGCCGCTTAATGTATTATTTCAGTATGACGCGCTTTTTTACCAGGGCGTTTGAAAGTAAAATTGTCGTCTGAAAATATTTTTATTTCCTTTTTAAATGTCTTTTCTGTGGCATTTTTATGCTATTGAATATGTATACTTCCTGCTTCCCACGCATTCCTACATTATTACACGAATACTATGGAGATTCTTCAGTTAGAATCGCATTTATTTTCTTATTTTTCTTCGTTGTTTATTACTCATGATACTATTCTACCATTTTCACGACAGTCAAGTCTTAAGTGAACATTCTCTTCATAGAAATTTAGAAATAAAGAAGACGGTCTTATAGTTTTTGATATCTACGGTTTTACGATTCTACTTCTATTATTTTCTTGTACATTTTTTACTTTTATTCTGTTTTGAGAACTGATTGATTTAGTCAAACCAGCAAACTCCATTTATTTTTCTTTATCTTCGCGTACTACCTGTGATTATCAATTCTTGTTATCTATTATTTGTCATCATGCCACTCATTGTTGAACCTTCTTACAAGATAATTATTATAATTAATGTAAATGTAATATTGTCTAAAGATATTGTTTGTCTTGTTGTGTATCGTCGTGAGATATTGTTTGTCTTGTTGTGTATAATAAGTCGTGTGGGTTGTGTTTTCAAGTTGTTTAGGGTTGAAGGTAGAACTGTGGCATAATGAAGTTTATAAACAGTGGCGTAACTAGCGTTAGTGCCGCCCGGAGCGGACTCTGAAAATGCCGCCCCCCCCCCGACTTCTAAAGTACCTATACAAGTAAATGTGTACCCATCCAGGGGTGTCTGCAACTTTGAAGCTAAGCGAGAACAACTAAAATGTTAATACAGATGTGGCACAACAAATGGCATAAATAGCGCCGCAAGCGAAATTTTTTTACAAAACTAAATGAAAATGAAGGTGGTGTTGTAGTTTTGCTTACTTTTTTTAAAATAAAAATATAAAAAATAAGTAGTTATGTTTAACAAGGTTACGTGCAAAAAGGATATAAAATAAAGAGCGCCGCAGGCGAAATTTTTTAGACAAATGGTTGAAATGATGAACCTGAATTTATCGTGAAATAAAACAATACTTAGGCACCTATAAAGAATACCTACCTATCACGCAAACAGGTTTTATTAGCGCCTTAGGCAAATTTTTTGAATGAAAATTATTGTAATATAACAATTTTTCATAATAATTTAAGAAAATTCAGATATACTTTTAAATTTGCGTGTTTAATCAAAATGTTTTTTTATATGTTGTTCCATCTTGCCGCCTCTTGAAATGCGCCGCCCGGGGCGGACCGCCCCCCATAGTTACGCCACTGTAATTATAAACATCAGCTATACTACGCCTTACTAAAGCATTACAAACTAAACGTGGGAGTATCAGAATATATTATATTCATGTTCGTCACACACATTGAAGTTCCTGTAATCATAATATTCTGATGTTGAACTTACTGGTAAATTAATCTGTGAAACTTCTGAACAAATACTTCATTACGAGATGATAATGAACTCACAGTATTTGATGAACGACGTAATATAATTAATTCGGTTGAATTTATGGAATTATCTCTCTTTTTATAAGAAAATTACGACTACCTGATTACTAGTGATATGTAAATAACTGAATCATATTACCTCCTTTTAAATTACTTTTACTACCGTGTGCCTATATCCAGTATACTGATCTATGTATTAATTTTATGTCTTAAGACTAATCACCCGATTATGAGTGATCACTATTATCTTAAAACTGTTTTCAATGTAAAGTTAGTGACCTTCCGAGGTCACGTCGAGGTGATGACACTGGTCTACACACTGCACTATATTACAGCTTGTTAACAAAGAGTGCATTGTTACTGCATTGTTTTGATACGTAGGTATACCTACTACCACAATTAGGGAATGCAATCCCGATCCCGCGGGATCTCGATCTCGCGAGATCTCGAGTCATTTTTCGAGATCAATCCCGAAGCATAATTTGACGAGATCTCGATCGAGATCGACGGGATATTAGGCTCACAATGGTGCCAACCAGTGTTGAATCAGAGAGGGCATTTCCAGCTGATACAGACAGCACCCTCAATACTCTTTGTTTTTTAAGAAGTTATTTCCAAAATCACCCCTAGAACTAAATTTTCCCAGTGTTCTTTTATTGTTTTTGTTGTCAAAGAATAAAGTTTTTTCTTTTATAAATATTTTGTCTTAATTAACCTCATAATTACAAATTAACAACCAATCAGCTTTCATCGCTTTTTGGTCATCCGAATTTAACAATATTTTTTGAAAACTATACGGGATTCGAAAATGCCGGGATCTCGCGAGATTGTAATTTCTAACCTCACGAGATCTCGAATTTGCAATCTCGGGTCGAGATTGCATTCCCTAACCACAATGCATTTGCATCAATACGTTATCTGGAATATCTTACAGTTTTTATTACCTAATTCTCTTTATCAATTCTTCTCTTGTTACACTACCCGGAGAAATAATACCTATTATAATTCATAATGCGCAATATACCAACTGCATACTTACTTGGAAAATGGTTGAAGTGCTTAATTATTTCAACTCAAATGAAAATAAACTAAATGGATTACATCGGCCATAAAAAAATAATTGGAACGAAAATTTTGTACATTATGCTGAAAGAGAAAGGTATAAAATAAGGTGTTCGTCCAAGAATGGACAGTTTTAAAGGACATGTATGAACGTACTGTACAAGTATACGAGGAAACTAATAAGACCAAGTATTTTTTTTTTAATGAATCTGGGTTTATCGAAAAAAACTCAAATACATCTTTGTACACTTCACAGAAAGCATAAAAGCTTGTGTTGTGAAGTGGGGTAAGTCGGGTATTGAACCCGCGCCCACTGGATTAACAGTCGAGCGCGTTACCAACCAGGCTACCGACCACCTCGAAACATGCATAGACGTTCTGTACTAGTATACGAGGATTCTAAAAAGACCAAGTCTTAATTAACTGTTTTAAAGCGGGATGGAAACAAATATGTACCTCGTTTTTTTCTTTAATTAATTGTATTAATTCGGTTCTAAAGAGGATACGGTGGAGATAAGATAGATTTGGATCGGCCACATTTTGAATTGGATCACCAATTTATCTCGGAAAATATCTGGCATTCTTGTTGCAATATAATGGCATAATTTCCTCTAACTTAATGATGCCTATTACAATTAATTAAATGAAAAGTGTTATTTATATCAAGGTTGGATCTAATTCATTATTATGTGATTAATTAATATATTATGTGAAGATAATGATATTGATAACATAACTACTAGTGATGGGCCGACTAAGAATTTCATTTCAAACGTCCGATTAGTTGGCCGACTAAAATAGTCAGCATTTTTGACGGATATTCGGCGAGGGACATCTCTACTAAAAATTAAATTAAATTAGGTACGAGTATAATGCCTCATCCACATGCTGTCCGACCTTCCACGAGTCCCGCGCGAATGAGTAAAAAGGCTTAAACCGTCGGTTACGTATACAGTTCATGAAAATCACCTCGTCCGTATGTCCTTTTACTCATTCTCACAAAACTCGTGGAAGGTCGCCGAGCGTGAAGCGGCACCATAAGATTTATTAGCTCTTGTATTTCACATATTTTACTGAATTTGGTTCTCAAAAATATAAAACGTATCTATTTATTGTAACTAGATCAGTATTCCTTTTATTTCCTGTAGCTATTAATTAGGTGCCGACTATGGTCAGATTTTTGCCGACTAAAATATTTGGCATATTTGACCGGACTAGTCGGGTACATCTCTAATAACTACAAATTTTTATTCAGTGATTCCGTTGCCTTTAATTTTCTATATTAATTATCTGAACGAGCATCACGTTATTTTATTTCTATTAATTTTGACTTGCAACATCATTTGCGGAAGACAGATTTTAATCAGAATTGGTATTTGGTAGATATGTACCTATTATCATCGCGGTACATTTTTTCTACAAAGTTTGTGTCCTTGCATTCTAATAATATAATGGATTGTTAGGCACGTTATTATTTATTTTTTTTGAGAAATATTATAATTAAATTATACTGGTTCGTTTACAGTATCTTGTAATTCGTATACGTTGCATTAGGCTGTAATATATTCGTGGTAATTTTGCCAACAATTATACACATAGATGTATGGAATTTACTTCAGACGACTATGTTACATCGTATTGAAGTGTCCAAAGATGTATTAGGGTTTATTTCGATAAACCCTAATTCATTAAAAAAAAAACTTGCATGCATCACATTAAAAACAATGACCCTGATGACACCGTCGTTCTAGTCATAGAATAATAATATATAGTATCTAGTTCTAGCTGGAATGAAAAAACTGACATGTTTTTAAATCTACCCGAAAAATTACCTACATCTCATTTTTCGAAAAAAAATAATGTTGTAATATTTTCACTTAACCTAAAATCATGATAGCCTGTTGTGTCTTTGGTCTCTGTAAATACGAAATAAATATTATGTATGGAGAATTTTTCATCATTTAGTGAGTTTTAGCTACCTATAGTACCTACCAGGCGCAAAGCTACCTAAGAACACGATTCCTATCGAGTTACCTTTTTGATAAAATTATAGGCTTAATAGTGTCTACTTTGCCGTAATCGATTAAGAAATGTTAGCTCCGGCTTCCCTTCTGCAGAAATCCACCCTTCGCTACTGGTACCTACCCATATAGTATGATTAATAAAACATATTTCTTTGCATTATGTTAGTACGAACGAGTAGATGATTTGATAAATATTTTATGAATATTCAATCGATTATCAGACATCAATACTACAAATATAATACGGTGCTTTTAGATTTCTCGATGGAAAGTTGTGGGGTAGTCTGTTTTTCTTTCATTCTATACGTATTTTGGGGTGCTGAATCCGAATCCGAGGCTTGCCAACAAAATTTCGTGACGGAACATGGCGAAAAATTGGTAAAATGGCGAATATTGACATTTCCTGGCGAATTCTGGATTTGAACTTAAAAACCATCAACTTTTTGTGGGTCATCTTTTTAGCAGAATGAAAGCACATAAAATTTCCTACAAATTTGGTATATAATTTTTTTTTTCTAAAATAACTAGCAGCGGAGCTGTCAAGCTCCAAAAATTGGCCAAATTTTCTTGTTATTTTAAATTGTGAAAATGGAAAATGTATGGAGAATAGGTCACCTTGTTCGAATTATCACCAAATTTTGACAATTATTCTTCAGATTTATGATACATATTTTACCTCGTTAGAATCAGTAAATATGGAGAAAGGTTTCAGGATAAATTTTATTTAAAAATATAGTGAAGTGTTTAAGCTAAAAAGGTTTAAACATTTTTAGCCTAAACAAATTACTATATTTTTAAATAAAATTATTTAAACATGTCTAGCTCAAATATTTCATGGTGTTTTTAAATAAAAATTTCGTTAATAGCTTTCTTTGTGTTTTCTGATTCTAACGAGGTAAAATATGACTCATGAATTTAAAGAATACATAATTGTTGAAATTTGCTTATGAAGGCAACAAGGTAAACTTTTTCAATACATTTTCGATTCTCGTAATGTAAAACAATAAGAAAATTTGGCCATTTTTTGGACCTTGACAGCTCCGTTCCTATTTATTTTAGAGAAAAATTTTATATGGCAATTTTGTAGTAAATTTTACGTACTTTCATTTTGCGTAGAAAAATAACTTACAAAAGTTGTCAGTTTTCGAATTCTTATAAAGAAATCGCCAGAAAACGAATATTTTCGCCATTTTTTGTATTTTTCACCATGTTCCGTATTGAAATTTTGTTGGCAAACCTCGGATTCGGATTCAGCATCCTAAAAAACGTATAGAATGAAAAAAATCCCTACTACCCCACAACTTTCCATCGAGAGACTGCTTTGTGTTTAATTTCACCGGATTAATACGTCGTTATATAGATACGCTATAGTCAATGTCGTAATAGTATGGAATACCTAACTCTAACATAAAATTATTTTATTTTACGTATTTTTATTATCATGACGTGTAAGTGGATGTCGATAACAATGGTGGACTATCTAATGCCTCATCCAAATGCTCGCCGACCCTCCACGTTTTTGTGGGAATGAGTAAAAAGACGTGCGGACGGTGTGATTGTCTTGGATTGTATACGTAATCGACGGTTAACGTCTTTTTACTCCTTCACACAAAAAACGTGGAGGGTCGGCGAGCATGTGGATGAGGCATAAAAGGAAAAGAAGGCAAAAGCCTCGTGCATTGAAATTAGGTGGTTTCCAAAATTCAATTCATTTTATCTACAAATAAAATAGCTGTTAATAAAAAATATAACTATCGCCTTAAGCTGAGGTAGCCAGAGAGGACAGCAGAACCCCAGACCCTCCTATATTGTTACCTTAAAAAATCATAAGGGTTACGCAATAATAAATTCACATTTTCACGGTAATTTAAATTATAGCAACCCTCTCGGGAGTTCGAAATCTGATGGTCTTTGTCGAGGCTCCGGATGTCTTAAGCTGCCACTAAGTGACATATATGTATTTAGTAATAGGTCAATGTTCTTACCTCGCTTACACATAGACATAGATAAAGGAATATTTTGACATTGTCGTGTGTTATATGTGATATATTTATCTACATAAGTACATTATACAGGGTGTCCCGTAAATCAACGTCATCCCGTGGAGGGGTGATAGACCAGCTTATAACCTACCAGAAAATCGAAATATGACCTTACTAAAAATCGCTCATTCTCGAGATATCGGCACTTTTTTGTTTTTCGTGAAATTCGACACCTTCGATCAGTTTTTCGATCGCCACGGTCACAAAATTCAATATTATGGGATTCTAATTTTTGATTCGTAATCCTGAATAATTCAGCTATTTGATTACAGTCCAAAACAAAACCTATTAATTCACAATTTTGAAAAAAAGAACATCGTTTCCGCCTCTCGAGTTTTTTGTTTTTTATTAGCAAATTTCGACTCCTTTACACTGTAAAAATTTAGTATGACATTAAGCTAGCAAATTATATTAAAAACTTCCTCATTTAGTGTAGTTTTTAAAAAGGTACAAAACTGGATATAGTTCCCTTTACAAAAGAACATATTCCTGTTTTACTTCAAAAGGACCTCATTATAAAAAAAATCAAATGCGGGGTTTTAGCTTCCTTATATCCAATGTTTGGACAAGTGATAGAGGGTGAAAAAATAAGAAAAAAAGTATAAGAAATGTATGTCGAAAAATCAACTGTTTTGGAGTTATGGTCTTTTGAAAATAGAGGAGTATGAAAATTTCTCATTTGGGTTTTTTGACTATAACTCATAAACCACCAACTCGATTTTGACAAAATAAACTAAAAATCATTGTAAATAATGTAGGCTTACGATAAAGTCCCTAGTTTGTGGCCTTTTCTTCGAAGTTTCGTGAAAATTCTGTTAAAAAACATGTAGTTTTGTGAAATAATGATATTATTTTACATAATTTTCACTAGATTCTAGGGAAAAAGCCAGAAATTAAGCTCTTACGATAAAGTCCCTAGTTTGTGGCCTTTTCTTCGAAGTTTCGTGAAAATTCTGTTAAAAAACATGTAGTTTTGTGAAATAATGATATTATTTTACATAATTTTCACTAGATTCTAGGGAAAAAGCCAGAAATTAAGCTCTTTATCGAAAGCCTATTTTATTGACAATAATTTTTAGTTTATTTTGTCAAAATCGAGTTAGTGGTTTATGAGTTATAGTCAAAAAACCCAAATGAGAAATTTTCATACTCCTCTATTTTCAAAAGACCATAACTCCAAAACAGTTGATTTTTCGACATACATTTCTCAAACTTTTTTTCTTATTTTTTCACCCTCTATCACTTGTCCAAACATTGGATATAAGGAAGCTAAAACCCCGCATTTGATTTTTTTTATAATGAGGTCCTTTTGAAGTAAAACAGGAATATGTTCTTTTGTAAAGGGAACTATATCCAGTTTTGTACCTTTTTAAAAACTACACTAAATGAGGAAGTTTTTAATATAATTTGCTAGCTTAATGTCATACTAAATTTTTACAGTGTAAAGGAGTCGAAATTTGCTAATAAAAAACAAAAAAACTCGAGAGGCGGAAACGATGTTCTTTTTTTCAAAATTGTGAATTAATAGGTTTTGTTTTGGACTGTAATCAAATAGCTGAATTATTCAGGATTACGAATCAAAAATTAGAATCCCATAATATTGAATTTTGTGACCGTGGCGATCGAAAAACTGATCGAAGGTGTCGAATTTCACGAAAAACAAAAAAGTGCCGATATCTCGAGAATGAGCGATTTTTAGTAAGGTCATATTTCGATTTTCTGGTAGGTTATAAGCTGGTCTATCAACCCTCCACGGGATGACGTTGATTTACGGGACACCCTGTATATGTGATATTATTTATATCACTCATACTGACGTGCGAGATGTGAATTAAAAATGAAGTGCGATGACATTATTAGATATCTCAATTTAATAGGTATCTACCAGTGGCAAAGAGTGGATTTCTGCAGAAGGGAAGCCGGGGCTAACATTTCTCATTGGAATACGTCAGACTAGACACCATTATACCTATCATTTTTTACCAAAAGATAACTCGATGGGAATCGTGTTCTTAGGTAGCTTCTCACCTGGTACCTCTCAACTATTTTATTTATTACTTGTGCATGCATTTTTATTTTCACGCGGGGTGAACTTATTGCAGTGCAGTCATGTCTTGCAGCTAACTTCAAGCAATCGGACTTCGACTGATAATAATTTTGTTGTGTTTTTATTACACACAATCATTGTGTCTTTGCCAAACCAATACTCATACTGTATTCAAGACCAATGTCTCCATTAATATTCTCAATCCATAAGGACAGGTGCGGTGTTAAACTACGACAATACACAACACTATTAAAATAGTAATGTCCTGAGTGTGTTTTTCATTATTCATGAAATTTGTGTACAAACAACATAGGTACAATACAATCCCCGTACGCATATTCTTGGATATTTCGTGCTCATATGTTCTGAACGTGATATGAACATATTTGCTTTCCATAAAAAAAGACAGATCTCTATGTAATTCAATTAGGTTGAATTGAAGTACGTCTACGACGGTTACTGACGGTGACTTAGGCGTTCAAAGAATATAAGAATTCAGATTTAATAATTTAGATTTAGTCTGCCTCACGAGACATGGAATGTGGAATCTAAATCAAAAGGAACACATGTATGTCTTTCAGAATAATAGATACAGGTTGGGTTGTCCAGGTAATCATGTACCTCTGCAAACGGAACAAAATCTAGAGGAAGTTGTATGAAAGTGGCTGTATCAGTTTCATTTTCAAATGCTGCATATCTACGTAGAATCGAAATTTACGAGAGTCTTCCTATTTTGTTTTACTGATAAGATTATAGAAGAAAATACTCACAAGGCAATAGTCTCGTGTCTCAGTGTAGTCATCCTTAGCAGATGTAACAATGATAAATAAATGCAATCAATCTGCAAACAAACAATGATAATTACTGCATGTGTCATGTCATGATAACGTTATCAACAACAAATTTCCCTTGTATTTCCTAATATTTTCCAACGCAGTTTGTAGTATTAAATATTTAGCTTCCTATCTATTGATTCATTGTATATTGAGAAGCGTGTGGGACACAATGGAGTATTGATAAGCGATTATTCTTTGTGTGTTTTGTCACAATAACGGCTTTGTTATTTTAGATGTTAACCTTATTATAATGTCTTTGTCAATAACATAAGGTTAATAACAGCACAGCAGAGTAACTACAAGATTTGTTGTAGGTTGTAGGTATAATAGGGCATAGATATCTACGTACAATAAGCTCTTCCTTAGCTTGATAATAAAGTAGGTAGTATCTTATTAATAGGTATCTATGCCGGAAATGAATAGATCCTGATCAATGACAATCAAATAGCTATTGGGTATATCGTCATCTTTCTAATTCTGCACTTTTTGGCTCAGTTGTTGAAGATCCCAAAAACACGTATGGTAGGTGCGACCTCTACCATTTAGATTCATAAACATACCTACCTGTCTACTAATATGTGTGTGTATTTTATCTTTGGTTTCCATAGATACACATTCAGATAATAGAAGAAGAAGTGATGAAAGATATGCGCCACATTATTCATCTGTATTTTTAGTCTTGAATTATTATTTCTCGATATCTTTTCATTTCCCACACCTCCATACAATCATAAAAGTTTCAACCTCATATTTTTCCTTTTTTTTTCATCCTTGCTCAACTACTTTGATGACAATTGTAGAGATTAAAAAAGCGGGCAGCCTGCCAGACTGTAAAGCCTGCCAAACAATACATTTCGCATATTGCTTAGAAAGTCTTGTGTAAGAGGCTTGGAGAACTACGAGTATATACTGAATACTGTATGAGAAGTAACTGATCTATCCACGCACTTATATAGAAGTGGGTATTACCGACATGCTCGTAGTATTATTGATACGAAAAGCACATATATAGTCGCATAGCGTAATTGATTATGGGTGTTTTCGTAAACTAAAAGTGGTCAGAAGCGCCCTCGTACAAAACGAGACGTTCACTAGTAAGGTTATATTTTCTTCAATTGGCGTCGTAGACTGTGAACATCACAATAATAATATCTATTCCATACTAAACTAGCGCAAAAATGTTCTTGGTATCGAATAGACAATTTCTGGAATCTGTATCAGAGAAATCTCAGTTCACATATCCTCAAATCACCCTACTCGTATGTGACGATGTCTGTGCGTGTCAGATGTACGATAGTCAAACATGATTTCTCATTCTTCAGTAATCATCAGATATTTACACCATCAAGCACAATATTATATTTACAATTCATTCTTTAAATCATATACTTTACGACATTTTTATCGCTCCACAAGTCGTCATTAAATAAAATACATACTTATTTGTAAAAGTGAAACATTGCATGACAAATCCTACTTATGAGTGATGACTGATGACGTAAATAATCTACGTCTCTCTACGACGTAAATAGGTACCTGTTAAATTCGTATTATATGCAGGATGTCCCGAAAATCATAGAAATCCAATGAGGGAACTACCCACGATTAACCAGAAACAGAATATAAATAAATAAATAAATCTTTATTGGCCAGTAAATATACCTATATAAAACAAAAACAAGACAATGCAGTGTGCCAAAAGGCGGACTTATTGCAAAAGCAATATCTTACAGTCAACCCGAGCAATATCTTACAGTCAACCCGAATATATGGCCTTAGTGAAAAAAATATTACTTTTATTATTACATTTTCACGAAAATTTAACACATATATTATACCGTTATATTATATCATCATATATTTTATCATCTATACAAACTGATACATTGTTAGCCGTGCAGCCGTGAATGTTGTACTATGTAGGAAAGTATAATATTGACTCGCAAATACTATTTAGCTGTAAACCACTTTTAAGTTTAACAAGTTTGTACTTCCTCGAAACTTGTGATGTTTCTCGTTAAAACAACCTTCGCTTTCAAGATATGCTCATGTTTCCTGTCTATAGTAAAAGTACAATACAATATTACAGGTAACTGGTAAGTAATCATGGAGATTAGGATGTGTTGAGCAAAGGAATTGAATAGGAAATAATCAGATCAAATAAACAGATACAGATTAGGTATAAAGCAACTTCATAATAATTTCAAGGAAAGATCTAATATGTACGTATGTACCTATAAAACTGTATCACTTGCAGTGTAAACCTACATACGTAGGTAATCTATAATAGCAATGAATGAATATAGGTTAGAGGTATACCAGAAGCATTTACATCAAAGACCTTGTCCTTTCTATAGGACACAGATGTATGCACTCTGAATAAGGTTCAACCTTATCTTTAATGTATTCCAAACTTAATAATTCTTGTTTGCCCTTTATTACTTGCTCTTTACATTGTAGAAAGTAACCAAAATTTTAAAAGGTATTTGAATATGGAGAGATTAAAAATCTATATATTTCAATTTTTTAATAGATCACTAGCAGTCCTTTTAGGTTTTAACGTGACACCTTGATTTTGTGTTCTCTCAAGTCACAATTGTGTTAAATAGAAACGGTTAGGTATGTTTCATACAGAGATAAAGACATTCTGATTAAGAGAACCATGTGACCTCTCTCGTCTCCTGATGGCGACATCATGTCGCGCATTCATTCACATCTCATTACTGTTACTCTAATTATCGTATGGCCTTGGTTTAATCATCGCCTTCTTACATTTTCTCCCTAAGAAATTGTGCATACAATCGTCTACCTACAATCATAAAAATAAAGAATTGATGCAAGATTTTAAAAATGCAATAAGTAGCGCAGTAAGTTATACAGACATAAAAACATTTGTTTAGTTTAAGTATAAAACATTTATCTGAATTCTGACTAAACAAAAGATAGTTTTAGAAAAAATCCCATATAATATTTATTTGTAGGTATGACGCAGATCAAATAAAATGGAATTCATTTGACACGTTAGCAAAAAATTTAATGCAACTGTCGTAACCAAATTTGGAATAATTGGGAATGTCGATTTGCAGGTATTAATTATAACTACCTAAACAAATTTATTTATATCCATTAAAATATTTACATTGTGTTTATCATTTGCCTACATTATTTATCTTGTTATTGTGTTATTTGCACCGAGTAAATATAATAATCACAAGGAAGAAGGTTGTGTGATCTATACGATAATACCTATAAGACAAATTACTTGTAATATGTAGATTGTAGAGGCACAGGTGAAATTTCTTACCACTCACTGCACTTCGTCAACTATTGACTCGCTTAGGTGTGCAGATCTTCTTAAACTGCATCTAGACTCAGCGAGTCTGTATTGACAGGATTGTTCTCCTGCGATGTGGAACTCCAGCTGTCTCTCCATCGTTTCGGTGGTCTTCCTGGCGGACGTTGACCATCAGGCACCCCATACAAAGCGATGTATGAGAGTCTGGCGTTGTTCATTCTTGACACTTATTGGTGCCAGAATCTCCGCCGCTGTCGTCCCCATCTGACTACATCTTGGACATCACAGATTTCTCGAATTGCAGTGTTTCTCACCCGATCTCTCAGAGTCCTCCCGGCAATGGCTCGCAGCGTTAAATCTAGATTAGTATATTCCATTGAATTTTTATTACGAATTTTGTCGGAACTGAAAACTGTTTATTAGAAATTTTGCATTGTCTCTATTTAATCTGGTGAAATTAAACACAAAACAGTTCCTCGATGGAAAGTTGTGGGGTAGTCTATTTTTCTTTCATTCTATACGTATTTTGGGGTGCTGAATCCGAATCCGAGGTTTGCCAACAAAATTTCGTGACGGAACATGGCGAAAAATTGGTAAAATGGCGAAAATATTTCTTTTCTGGCGATTTCTTTATAAGAACTCGAAAACTGACAACTTTCGTAAGTTATTTTTCTACGCAAAATAAAAGTACGTAAAATTTACTACAAAATAGCCATATAAAATTTTTCTCTAAAATAAATAGCAACGGAGCTGTCAAGGTCCAAAAAATGGGCAAATTTTCTTATTGTTTTACATTACGAGAATCGAAAATGTATTGAAAAAGTTCACCTTGTTGCCTTCATAAGCAAATTTCAACAAATATTCTTTAAATTCATGAGTCATATTTTACCTCGTTGGAATCAGAAAACACAAAGAAAACTATTAACGAAATTTTTATTTAAAAACACCGTGAAATATTTGAGCTAGACATGTTTAAACAATTTTATTTAAAAATATAGTAATATGTTTAGGCTAAAAATGTTTAAACCTTTTTAGCGTAAACATTTCATTATATTTTTAAATAAAATTTGTCCTGAAACCTTTCTCAATGTTTACTGATTCCAACGAGGTAAAATATGTATCATAAATCTGAAGAATAATTGTCAAAATTTGGTGATAATTCTAACAAGGTGACCTATTCTCCATACATTTGCCATTCTCACAATTTAAAATAACGAGAAAATTTGGCCAATTTTTGGAGCTTGACAGCTCCGCTGCTAGTTATTTGAGAGAAAAATTTTATATCGCAATTTTGTAGTAAATTTTACGTACTTCAATTTTGCGTAGAAAAATAACTTACGAAAGTTGTCAGTTTTCGAGTTCTTATAAAGAAATCGCCAGAAAAGGAATATTTTCGCCATTTTACCAATTTTTCGCCATGTTCCGTCACAAAATTTTGTTGGCAAACCTCGGATTCGGATTCAGCACCCCAAAATACGTATAGAATGAAAGAAAAATAGACTACCCCACAACTTTCCATCGAGAAATCTAAAGGCACCGTATTAATTATATTATAACAACTATCAACGAAGAAGTGCGCCTATACAATCATGTATTGTTTACTTACAGCTTACAGTACATAATATACGAGTATATACCACAAGAATGATAACAGATTGATGATATTATAATTATGCTGTTATTTGTTATGAATTATTACGTAATGTGATGTTATTCAGAGTATTTTCTGTACCTGATGTTGTGGTACTGAGTAGATATAAGCAAACATTTACCTGGTAAATATTTGATTACCCCTTATGAAGAGTCTACGGTAACTGTCTCATGTTTACTTACTTACTTACTGATCTCTATCATTTCACCGCATCCCATACAAACAATACATTTGATACAAGTAAGATTGCAATTAAGAAATCAAATGATTGGTAGATATACAAAATAATTAGTGTGTATATGTTTTATGCGCAGTAATTAAGAGTATGCATACCAACATTTCAAAAATTTCTAAAAACGGGAGATCTTATATCTCGACTACCAATACTAAATATGCTTTGGAACAAAATAGGGTAGATGCATTGAACATTTATTGATTTGAACATTTATCGATTTAAAGATTTGAACATTTATCGATTTAAAGATTTCTCAAAAAAAATTTGAAAAACACCTCTGATCTTTTTTCCGAGAGACGGAAACTCGTTTCCCGAATGTCGCAGAGTATTTTTTTTTGTACTGATAATATGCATTAAAATCTAGGAAATAACCGTAAAATTTTTTTGATAGACGCAAAATTAACCCTAAAAAATGGAAAAAACGCTATTTTTACCATTTTATCGTGCGATTGTCCACGCGATTTTGAACCTTAATGCCGTGGGAAATGACTGTGACATTCTTGGTGCCAAGCCCTTAAACGTCCTTTTTATTTTTGTGAAATGCGTAATATTAGTAGGTACGTATGAAATTTTTCTATCGAGAACATGATAATAAAGTGAAATTTATTATCGTGTATTGTTGTACGTGCGTAGAGTATGTAATAGTAATTTGAGGCTAAAAATATTTCCAAGGACTTATCCCTAATAAACATATACGAAAGTATACAGACATACATAACTCAACAATACATCCAAAAAAGGTGAAATCATGATCCGTCTGAAATACAAAAAGCAATAAACTTCTGATCGCCATCCCAGATTACCGGATGATTGCACATCTGGGTGAGAGTTTCAAGTTGACTGCTTCTATCGATATCAACGGGTGGTAGAATCAGTAGATATTGTTATTTCAGTAGATATTTTGCAATATACACTACTTGTCTATAATATTTTCATATAAACAACACACAGAATATACAAGTACTACCTAACTCACGTTAGAATGCACTCGCCGGGGGGTGAATGCAACATGCATGAAAAATCCCTTACCATAATTGCAATGCACTGCGGAAAAATAACACTCTTTATTCATTGTACTCTTTTTCAATCTCAATCTTTCGTACAATAGATTTATTGTAGTTCCACACTTGCTATTCGACGCTACGTCTCGCAGAATATCGGCTTTTATATTTATTTGGGAATAGCTGGCAGAGATCGCAACGATGCGATAAACACATGTTATCTATACTATAGAATAGAGTGCCTTTTCTTTGTCGTATATAGACTCCTAAGCCGTTCATCCGATTGAGATGAAACTTTCGGAAATTGTTGTGCTTGCTCCAGGAAAGGTTAGTTGGGGGAGGGGGCACAAAAAAGCGACTTTTGTCGATTCCATATGACTTTTGGTGTCGAAAAGATGAATAGTAACCTTCCCGACATCCGAATTTACAGATGTGTGTAGCGTAGCAATGCGCGCAGGGTTCAGCTAGTAATTTGTATTTGTATCCAAAAAAGGGTAAATAAATAAAATTTATGTAGGTAAGTATGTAATGAGTAAGTAAGTCTTGACATGAGACGGTAAATATAGGTTTAATATTTTAATGATATGCGACTGTGTGAATCCTTATATCAAACTGAAAACATATTCACTTCTCAAACACTGCCTCATCACTCATATAATACAAGTAAGCAACATAATTCATTGAAGTACCTACTGCTTCCATTTAGTATTAACATTTTCTTACTTTGAAAGGCGATGATGAATAATCTTAAAAGCTTTTTAAGATTATGTAATTCATAATATGTTAAAATATCTTTAAGAAAAGCTAAAATGCTTTTTATCGCGATGTGCTCCGCTAAAATACATTTTAATGAATACATATTTACTCTTTTTTCATGCAAATTGAAGTATTTTAATAATACACTTTGTGTTTTATTTTTTCAGATTCCCGGCACTGTGAGGATATTATACAAAGAGGAAGAAGTACGTACATATTATATATCAAATTTTATTATACATTTTTTGTCTTATTTTATTTTTGTCTCTGATAATTTATTTAGTTTGCAGTGAAGTACATTTTTGAACGGCTAGGGTTGATATATAGCTCAGTTCTTTTGCAGCACGAAGTCGGCAAAATTAATAACAGATGGGACTCTATGCAGTATGATACCTTAGGGTGGGGTGTTTCAGAATATCAGGCGTCCCCCCCGCCACACCTGACGCGTCACCCCCCTGGCCCCCCGAATAGGTCCCCCTACGTGGTTTTCCTGTATTTATCAAAAAACTGTAACAGATAGAAGAAAAATGTTGAGGACAATAATAGTCATTAATAAATTCTCTATAAAATAGGTAATGCACATTTTTTGATAGGACTAGTAATTTACCCGCAACAGCCGGTGAAAGTATCGTATTTTTTTAATAAGAACAAAAAAAATATTATTATACTCAAATTGCTGAAAATTCATAAGAGCTATACAAGAAAATGGTCAAATAATGAATTAATTGCTATAGTTTAAGCTATAAAATGAGCTATTATTTATTTTTGCACGGCTCATAGTTTTTGAGTTATTACATAAAATTCCAATGACAGAAGTCTTAAAATGGAACTTTTCATACAATTTGTATTGAAATGCTGTGATATTAAAATTTAGGTTACGCCTGTTTTTCACAAGTATGTGAAAGATAAAAAATGTATTGGAGTATGACTGGATCTTTTAAGTATTTTAAGGTATAATTCTTTAGAAGTTCAATACACTTTTGCCAGCCATATTTCAAAGCCATATTCCAGTTTTACAGAAGGATTCGTCAAGATCATTAAAGAAGAAAATTTAGTGTATGTCTGTGTAAGATACGAGGTTCGGCTGAACACTTCGTAGCCCTGAGAAAAAAAATGTACAAGCCAGTTTCAGTTAATTATTGATATAGATAATTTAAACTTCATTAGGGCTATTTACAAAATTTGAGATCGATAGGACGAAGCTGGCACTCTTGGCACCATTTTTATTTCAACGTGTTTGACATTTTTGTGAAAATGTGAAATTTTCAGCCGCGATCCGTGGTAAAATATTATTTTATATAAGGTTATAGACCGATACGAACCATAAAAGAGATATTGGGTTCATTACTGGAGTCTGTTCCATGTTCCATCATATGCCATGATTAGATAGTAAGTGCCAGATTTTGAATGGGCACAGCAAGATGTCAAACACAACCCTCGAAGTGGAAAGCAATAAAATGCAGTAGTTCTGGAGAACGTCGATAAAGACATGGATTAATTTTTCAAAGATCGCGGAATTATTAGTTAGGTGATAGCAGAGATTCCAGTGATCTGATTTTAATCAGTAGTGTTCATCTTAACTTCAGAACAGGACTTGTACAAACCCTCGAATCGCCGGGTGCCAATGCTTTTGACCCATATCCTAACCTTGAGGAATCCTTCTGGAAAACTGGGACAATGGCTTTGAAACATGACTGGCAAAAGTGCATTCAACTTCGAAAGGATTATATCTTAAAATACTAAAAAGACCCAATCATACTCCAATACATTTTTTATCTTTCACATACTTGTGAAAAACAGGCGCAACCTAAATTTTAATATCACAGCATTTCAATACAAATTGTATGAAAAGTTCCATTTTTAAGACTTCTGTCATTGAAATTTTATGTAATAACTCGAAAACTATGTGCCGTGCAAAAATAAATAATAGCTCATTTTATAGCTAAAACTATAGCAATTAATTCATTCTTTGACCATTTTCTTGTAGCTCTTATGAATTTCCAGCAATTTGAGTATAATAACTTTTGTTTGTTCTTATTAAAAAATTACGATGCTTTCACCGGCTATTGCCGGTAAATTACTACTCCTATTAAAAAATGTGCTTTACCTATTTTGTAGAGAATTTATTAAGGACTATTATTGTCCTCAACATTTTTCTTCTATCGGTTACAGTTTTTTTATAAATAGAGGAAAACCACGTAGGGGGACCTATTAGGGGGGACAGGGGGGTGACGCATCAGGTGTGGCGGGGGGGGGACGCCTGATATTCTGAAACACCCCACCCTAAGGTATCATACTGCATAGAGTCCCATCTGTTATTAATTTTGCCGACTTTCCCATACATACATTGATTTCCTAAAGTGACTGAGCTAATACTGTATTTAAAAAAAACTCGTAACTTAGTCAATAGAAAGCTTCATATGAATCCCTATGGCTGATGTGCGTACGTTTAGAAAATTAGAAATAATATTATTTCAACCACTTTATGTAGAGAGCACTGCTAAACAAATAGAATTCATAGCTTTCGATCCCCGACGCCAGCTTACTGAACTTTACGACACAAGCGTTTTTCAAGCTTACTGCGAAGTGTAGAAAGATGTAGTATTTGGTTTTATGGAAATAATAACTTATATATCTTTATTATATAGTTTTTATTTTATTTATTCAGTTTAGGCATACATACATAGATTTCAGACAAACTAACACAAACTTAGAAGTAATCCATTCCACACTTACTTATGTATTTCACCTTAAATTAAACATACATAATAAAATGAGGAGGGAAGGAAAGGTTTTTAGGAGTGAGCGGGAAGTCAGGAAGGGTTTACCTGGATTTGATATTATATTTCATAAACAGTTTTCATAGAAAATTGTTTTCTACCCATTCACATATCCACCGCTTCTATCAATGTGAGGTAAAAATTGATTTTAACATCTAATATAGTCTACTACGTAGTCACATTTATGCCCAATCCCACCAACTTTTACCTAGGAAGGAGAGCCCTAAGAAATTTCCATACAAAAACAGGGATAATATTCTATTTATTGAATAAACAACATCTACTTCCATTTAGAACACAGCCTTTTACCTAGGAAGGAGAGCCCTAAGAAATTTCCATACAAAAACAGGGATAATATTCTATTTATTGAATAAACAACATCTACTTCCATTTAGAACACAGCCTTTTACCTAGGAAGGAGAGCCCTAAGAAATTTCCATACAAAAACAGGGATAATATTCTATTTATTGAATAAACAACATCTACTTCCATTTAGAACACAGCCTAATTCCATACGAAATGCAACATGCAACTCACCTACTCTGGGCGGAGATATTTGGGCACCTAACGTAGTAGGTGAGTGCATGTTGCATTTCATATGGAATTTGGCTGTGGGACTGGTCACTTTGATATTCTTTATTCAATAAATAGAATATTATCCCTGTTTTTGTATGGAAATTTCTTAGGGTTCTCCTTCCTAGGTAAAAGTTGGTGGGATTGGGCATAAGTCTATCAATGTGAGTAACATTTATTTATTAGTAGTAGGTACATTTATTGAATATCACTATGTGGAAGGTAAGTACACTACACCTGTACCTGTATAATATGATGTGACCTTTCCACATGCAACTAACAACCAAACATTGATGCTCTAGTTTACCACGATGCTCTATAAAATGTCATGTTTGTCTGCCCCACTATACCTTCACTCAGGGCCGTCCCTACCTAATAGGCAAAGCCTGAGGGCGGCACTCTAAAGGGGCGGCAAATCGACGAGGCGGCAATCTGAATGAACACTAACGTTTTGATTTTAAAAAAATCGCGTACGGCGCCAGTTATACGTCATTTGTCCTGTACAATGAATAGATGCAAACATGGCAAACCCGGCTAACCCTGGGGCCGTCTAAGTAACATTGGGCTGAAAGAGCGAATAAAAAGGCGCCTAACCGGCGCCTGTGTTATTCGGGTGTGAGGAGGGACCTTCAGTATAGATGCAAACATGTTCACTGTTCAGCACCCCCATTTTTTCTGAAAAATTTAACCTGCGGCGCTATTTACGCATTTAAATGCCAAAACAATATTAAAATATTAGTTGCTCTCCCGACTGCGTATTTAAAAACCGATACCAAGGTTATCTGGTATATATTTAACACATACATATTTTTGGGGGCGGCATTTTCGTACTTGCCTTAGGGCGGCATTATATCTAGGCACGGCCCTGCTTCACTAACTAACTAGCAACTACCTACGTGATATCGTGAGAATACTCCATACATGTTTCTTGGAAAGCCATCATTTAATCATTTATAAGTAAAATAACGAATGCGATATCATAATATAAATTGCATTCTTTCACAATAATCATACATCGCAAGTATGATTATTTATTCTATTATTTCCGCAAGCATTTCCTCAAAATCTATCCACTGGTTCATCTACCTTCATTATGTTCCATATTTAATATATGTATTGTAGGTACATTAGTTAACTTTCAGAATAGAAATATAATTCTAGGTAACAGAGAGGTATTATTAAAACCCATGGGGCTTTGCACATAACTTTACTGGTACATAGCTGTAGGTAATAAATATGTGAGTATGTGTATGTTTTGTAGATATTTACGATGTACATATTCCTAATAGGCCATAACCTAGTGGGGTTGATAATTATATACTATACTGTGTACGTTTATGTATTGTTGTATGTATTGTTTGTGTACTTACAATGTCGAGAAATATAAATAAATAAATAAATAAATATACAAAAAAATCTTTGCCACTTTCGGAAAACGAGTTGCTGTCTTTCGGACAAAAGATCAGAGGTGTTTTCCACATTATTTTTTTGAGAAATCAATATCTTTTACGATCAATCCTTAGCCTTAGATAAAGGTTCAATGTATCTGCCCTATTTTTTTCCTAATCATATTTAAAAAGGTTGTTGAGATCTAAGGTCTCCCGTTTTTTGAAATGTCAATATGCATATAGAAGAGTAGGTAATTATTATGTGCACTATATACCGTATATACAGATCAGTGGTAGCCACCCGCATCTCGGTACACATTTATCATCGAACACTATTCCTCGTAACTATGATAGGTATATTCAAAAAGTTTTGCTATGAAGTTGCTGCGAATATTAGACTCGTAGACGTAGACTATATTAGAGTCCTATTAAAGTCTATAAGTTCGTTACAGTTCCTATAATGTTGTTATTATAAGTATTGATATGATCCAACATTTATATATATACCTATTCAACAAGTCTATTTCAACTTATTACTTTTATACGACTTACGAGTTCTTTAAGTGCCTGGCTGTTAAAGTCTAGGTATCCAATCAAAGTCTCAAGGTAAAGGTTGCCTATGATATTCAGTAATATACCTACACACAATTCATTCATAGATCAGTAAATATCTCAATTATGACGGTACGTCGTAAAGGAGATATTCGCTTTTTAAGGGCTTGGTACCAATAATGACATCACAGTAATTTCCCGCGGCATTAGGGTTCAAAATCGCCTGAACAATCGCTTGATAAAATGGTAAAAATAGCGTTTTTTCCATTTTTGGGGTTAGTTTTGCGTATATCAAAAAACTTTTACGGTTATTCCCTAGATTTTAATGCACATTATCAGCACAAAAAAATTATACTCCGCGACTTTCGGGAAACGAGTTTCCGTCTTTCGAAAAAAAGATCAGAGGTGTTTTTTAGATAAATCTATACAAGATATAAAAAATCTTTTACGGTTATTCCCTAGATAAATGTTCAAATTTTGTTCCAAAGCATATTTAGCAACGGTTGTCGAGATATAGGGTCTCCCGTTTTTAGAAGTTTTTGAAATGTATGCGTACTCTTAATTAGATTACCTACTGCTTGGGTCAAACATCTACAGATTGCAGTAAAAGTATTAATACCCAACAGATTTTACAACTGATGTTGAAGGTCTATTTACTTCATCCTGAAGATGGCAGCAGTATCGCTGCCGAAAGCTAGAGAAAATCAACAAACACGCAGCCAACACCCGAATAACCTCGAAGGGAGAATAGATTTTACAACTATTGTTCTTCATTCGTATGTAAAGCAACTAAGTAAATTATTGATTTAACATATCATACAAACAATTAGAATTAGCTATTTATTGATAAATTTACATGCCAAGCAGGTATATAATGTTGTATGTAGGCAAAGGTAATAATGCTTAATTACATTAACTCTATTTTAATTGAATACCTACTATAGTTAATTGTTTCACAATTATACAACATATATTCAAGGTCATTGTACATTTATTAAAAAAAATGTAGGTCTATCTATATATAGTCATTTAAATTATCGTAATATATGGTAACCATCAGCATCAAAGTGTGCGAGACATGAGCATGCAGTGGCGGTTCCGGAACTCTCCCAGGGGAGAAGGGAACAAAGGGTGGACTTCATATTACGGTCACCAATTTGATAATCTCATGTTACAATACCTTAATAGCTCAGTCAAAATGCAGCCCTAAGTTGGCAAAATTAATAACAGATTGGACTATATGCAGTATGATACCTTAGGTTGGGGTGTTTCGGAATATCAGGTCTTCCCCCTCCTCCCCCTGACTCGTTACCCCCCTGCCCCCCCGAATAGGTCCCCCTATGTGGTTTTCCTCAATTTATCGATTAACAGTAAGAGATGGAAGAAAACTGTCAACGACGAAAATAGTCCTAAATAAATTCTCTACAAAATATTTTTTGATAGGACTAGTAATTTTCCCGTAATAGCCGGTGAAAGTCACGTAATTTTTTGTTGAGAACAAAAAAATATTATACATACTCATATTGTTGAATATCTTTCACAGATTTGTGTAGTGTATATTAAACAGACGTAACCTAAATTTTAATATCATAGCATTTCAATACAAATTGTATGAAAAGTTCCATTTTAAAGACTTTTGTCCCTGTAATTTTTTGTCACAACTCAAAAACGCGAGTCGTGCAAAAATATCATAGTAAATATCTCATTTTATAGCTAAAACTATAGCAATTAATTCATTCTTTGACCATTTTCTTGTAGCACTTATGAATTTTCAACAATATGAGTATGTAAAATATTTTTTTGTTCTTAACAAAAAAAATACGTGACTTTCACACGGCTATTGCGGGTAAATTACTATTCCTATCAAAAAATGTGTCCGACTCATTTTGTAGAGAATTTATTAAGGGCTATTTTCGTCGTTGACAGTTTTCTTCCATCTCTTACTGTTTTTCGATAAATTGAGGAAAACCACATAGGGGGACCTATTCGGGGGGGCAGGGGGGTGACGCGTCAGGAGGAGGAGGGGGAAGACCTGATATTCTTAAACACCCCAACCTAAGGTATCATACTGCATAGAGTCCAATCTGTTATTAATTATGCCGACTTCCCCATACATCGATTCCTAGGATGACTGAGCTATAAATTACATGATCATATTTTCGTAAAAAAATATTTCGCCATTACAATCAGTGCTGGACTTGCTGCCCGGCCCTTGTAAAGTCCATCGACAAAGATTTCAATTATCCATGTAGCTTTTTGTTCTAGTTTCATCATGAGTATTTCCTAATAATTATGTCATGTTTATATAATACCAATTAAGTAATATAATATTATTTACCTAATATTAAATGCGTCTTATTATTTTGTTATAATTCACTGGAATATTCTCATCTTACCTTCGTTCGTATTGTTAATTCAATTATTTGTTGAAATGTATACAAATTAATTACTACACGTTACCTAACAAGTTCATTTATCTATTGTACCTACACTACCTATATACATACCTAATTGTAGGTATTGTTGTAACTAATTGTACAAGCAATCTCTCAGATCTTATTAAACTCAATAATACTTATGTATAAATATCTATCGTGTATATACTGAAATCTCTATTAGACCTATATGTAGGTATACATGTATCCAATTATGTTTGGGGTCTTTCATTCCATAATTTCCATCCATAGGCAAACCAATTAAGACGTTTCCCCAAACGTAGGTTCAGCTACTCGTATGAGTGACATATATGTAGGCGTCCGAAATACTTGATACCCTACACAGTACACATGCCTTACATGCATAACCACTACTAAGTGGAAAATGAAAATAATTTTAATTAGGCACTTCTATAATCTAAGCCTGACGTAGGGAGGACACATCGAGAAAGGAGTCATGAAAATTGGTTGATATGCGGACTAAATCCAGAACATACCAATGTCTTTCTTTGTTCCTCCACTCGTCTACGAGAGATCTACGCCGAACCAATATTTGAATAGGAATTAATTTATCGCTCTTCTTTGGTTGAGTTTACATATGGTGTGGCCAAGTAAATAGCATGGAATGATTTGTTCCTTTGTGCTAGATAATATTGTGAACACATCTACCCAAAATGTAGACGATGCCAACTGGCATTAAGATTAAGACATTTTGGTATACTGTGAGTTAGTATAACATTACATAATATTCTTCTCATTTACATTATGTGAGTAGGTTTAGAATATCTCAACAAAGCCATTATTTTTTATGTTCTGTCTAGACTACTGTTTTTATGATGTAGATCTGGAAGTGCCTGAAATGTAGTAAGAAGGTTGAATGGATATTGTTGTCTGGAAGTGGTAATAAATAATAATATTTACCTATATAATAAATCACAAAACTACTCTGATATTATGACGGGTATAGTACCGAAATGAAATTGCTCGACTAAGAGCTTGGGTGAGATTTTTATCTTAAAGTTTAAGTTGTAACTAATAGATCCATTATATTTAATAGATGTTTTACATAAATAGCTACTCCATGAGTCATGACTCACGAATGCAAACTCAGTTTTAAAGTAAATAATATCCAAGTTATCGATACAGAAATGATCTGTTAGGTTCCCGTTTGGAGAAAATGAATATTTCCAACTATGTCATTCATGAGAATGTATTAATTTATTCTTCAAGTGAAAAATCAGATGAAAATATAACAGCACTAGGCGAACTTATCGGAAGTCAGTCGCTATTTCTAGCAGTTAACCCTTGAATGTAAAAAAAACTCCGTAAATGACGTGTGGCAAAATTATTATTGGTACAATATGTTGCACGAAACTATGCTGGAGTCTAGAGGGAAAGACTTGTACAATGTATAGTTTACTTGTACAATGTATATTGTATAGTATACAACGTATAGTATCAGACTTAACAGTGTTCTTTCGAGACGAACACTAAAGAGCTACGTTAGTAACTAACCTTTTATAAGCACGTGGATAATAAAGATTAAAGAAATTGGCATGTTATAAAAGTTCTGTCTAAAATTGGACAGATTAATGCGTCATCTCAAATAGTTAAGACCATTGTTAAATAATAAATATGTTTTGCTTCCGTGATATAGTATAGTAGGTCCAGTACATTGTATCTATTGAGTTGTTTGTCCTCCATCAGGTTGTTGCGTGGTAGAGGAGAACGTACTGTTGTCATTATTAGGTCTTATAATGTTGCACATTCTCAGCACCTACATATGTATGGTCCTATGCCGGTCTGAACTTGCACTAAATGAGCACTAAAACCTTATATGGGATTCATTATGGCACACACACTGCAGCTATTACAATCCTCGAGCCATGTCATTATATTTGCTGGTTTGCACTCTGGTATCGTGGGCGATATAATGAGAATAATTTTATAAATAAATATAGGTAGGTATATCAATAAGCATTAAAACGTGTGTGAGTAAATTTATATTGATATACCTCTATTAGGTGTTTTTGTCTTGTGCCTTTCAATCTTCGAATTGAAAATTCGAGACAGGTAATTTTGTTAGCACTTAGCGAAAGTGAAAGACAATTCCATCTCCGGAGCCAAAACACCATAAAAATTTAATACGCAATTAAAGTATTTAAAGATTCGCCTTCTTCCTTCGTACGTATGTATGAAGCTAACATACATAAGTATAAGTTGACACTATACTTACTATAGCCTAAATTATCCTACCTACATAATTTTGAATTACCTTTACTACAGCACTCTGTCCTTTGATAAGAAAACGATCATAAGCACCAAATGAGGGTTTAATGGTGTTTACCATAAAGCCTCTTGATATAGTCATTACATACCTACATAGGTATGGGTACTTATGGAAGTTTAGTACCAACCCTCCCCACATACTTTATGTTTTTGACCTATAACCTTTTAAGTCGTGAAGTAGCATTAAGTTTAGGTTGAATAATCTTTAACTTATTGAGAAAATTTTAATAGAAAAAGTGCGTAGGTGCCTACATTTTGCCGATAAGACCATATATTTCCCAATCGTGAGCAAGGAGTCTCTACGATCTAATTTCAATATGTAATTTACGCAGATTTTCATAATTGTCCGTATAGATGTATTTTTGAGTAATCTCTTACATGTAGGTAGGTATACTCGCTTTCGATAATTTTACGCCGAGAAGTCATAAATTTCATTATATACCTGGTCACACATTTAGAGTATGCATGCCGACATTTCAAAAATTTCTAAAAACGGGAGACTTTATATCTCGACAACCGTTACTAAATATGCTTTGGAACAAAATAGAGTAGATGCATTGAACCTTTATCTAGGGAATAACTGTAAAAGATTTTTTATATCTTGTATAGATTACTCAAAAAAATTTTTGAAAAACACCTCTGATCATTTTTCCGCACGACGGAAACTCGTTTCCCAAAAATCGCGGAGTAATATTTTTTTGTTCTGATAATATGCATTAAAATCTAGGGAATAACCGTAAAAGTTTTTTGATAGACGCAAAATTAACCCCAAAAATGGAAAAAACGCTATTTTTACCATTTTATAATGCGATTGTTCACGCGATTTTGAACCTTAATGCCGTGGGAAATGACTGTGACGTCATTCCTGGTGCCAAGCCCTTAAGATATAATCATTTTACTTACACCACGACGATCCTAAAGTGAGGATTCTGATCATAGAAATATCTAGAGAGAAAAGGCTATATATTTATACGTAGAACAATTATATATTGTCTGATACTGATATTAATTATAATCAATTAATTTATGACGCTCGTATTACATTTTCCTCCACGGGTTTCTGATTCCTAATTAATAGATTGTACGGCTACTCATATAGGATAGTATACTCGTACTCTCCATACCTACGAGTATATGTAGACTCGAGACTGTAGAGCTACCCTCTACGGTTCTACGACGAGTTCCATTAATATTAGTAACACTATAATAGTTCCAGAGAGAAATGTCTCCGCTCAGTTATCTTTAATTAACTTACTATTGGGAACACGATTAGGTATTTAGTTAGACGTCACTATACTCGTAATATTAATTTAAATACACAAGAATAATGTACTTCGTGGCACAACATCGCGAAGTTGTCGTAAACCGAATTATCCACCTCTTCGACATTCAATGAAATACCTATTAATAATGAGATCAAGAAAAAGATGGCTGATGTAGGTAGGTCGTTATGATTTTTGTTTAGCGTACTGTCAAGATGCTCCTATTGATGTTTTAACGTGTTGTATTGTCAGATTTTTTTATACATCCAATAACTAAACTAGGCAGTATTTTATGTTTAATATTACAAATCTAAGTGAAACAATATTTTTTTACAAATAAATAACTGGAAGACTAAATTAGTAGTAGACGAGTGAGTGAAAAAATAGTAGTTGGAACTATTGGAAGAGATCGCAGCATTGCGATGAGCTCGCCAAGTGAACGAATGCCGTGGAATTTTATTGTATGACATATTTTTCTTTCATTACTTCTTGAATAAACTCCCAGTTATAGCATGACTGTAATATTTTAACTAATATGAAGGAATTCATTAATCTTACGCTGAAACTTTTACTGCTCGCTATAGCTTTAGAGTTCATCGGATATATTGTAATAGTGATTTATTGAAGAGAAATTTAATTTTTGTTAGGTAGGTTTATATACTTTAATTAGGTTCATCTTCACCGACATGTCAATAAGTAAATTGATTGATGATATAATCTGCCATGAATTCTATCATCGTTTCGTTACTCCAGAACTGAAAATACGTAAAATGAAAGTACTTATACATATCTTGGTTGCAGTTGAGAAGATATACCTAAGAATAAGATTTCTGCCGGGCTACTTTTTGATATAAGTGCAAGATCTTGTCTGAAATAATGCAGTAAAAAAGTTAACCCCGGCTTCCATGCCACAAAAATCCATTCTTCGTCACTGCTGGGTTGGTATATGGACACATCAGACACGAAGATATTTAAAAACACAATTCCCATCGAGTTCCTATTCGGATGACTGACGGATTGAAGCAATCCCGCGGGCTTAAGGCCCTCCACAACCCCGGGTAGCTCAGGCGCATTAATAGCGACCTCTTTACCCGCACTTCTAGGCAACATGCTTTCGGATCTAGGTAAAATCTGGCATAATAATGTCTCAATACTCTCAATGCAATAAAAAATATTAATCTTGATTTCCAAAATTCACTCTTTATATATTATAGGACACAAACGCCATCTGACGAGTAAATATTAATATTTTTTTAATTACTATTATTATTTGTCTTATTCTTATTGTTTCTGTATAACTCATTGTATTTCTTTTCTCTTTTCTTTTTGGTTTTCCGTACATTCCTAAGTATGTGTACAAATTTTCTCATTTCTTTGTCACAAGTGGTTGGTTGGCAGAAAACCCTCCATTTAATATAATGTTTTATATCCAATATTTTTTTTATTTATTTTATTTAAAATATTACAAACATAGTAGAAAATGCTGATGGTCTTAAGAGATGTATAAAATAATGGAGAGTTTATATACCTACTTACTTGTACATTATGTAGACATTTATACTTGGTGTACGGGGGATGTTAGAATCAACATCCCTTGTTTGGGGATTGAAATAATAAATTGAAGGTAATTGATACTAATGTAGGAGTCTGGCTTTCCATATGTACCTACACATCTACCTACACATATTTATAGAATGTATACAAAGCTGTACGGATTAGAATATTAGATTAATGCTTCGATTTTCCCACTAGGACTTAGAAGTAGACACATAATACAAGTTTAGTCTGTTTATTTTCTTGTGAGGATGTTCAATCAAGATTTAGGTATTACTATAAGTAGACAAAGTTTGATTAATAATTAATCGCAAGTTGTATTCTTGAAGGTATGGGTCCACTTACTATAGTTAGTGCTCGCTTATTCCATTGTCAGTGTGTGTACGAATTGTCTTCAATGATTGAGATGTACTTTGTACAAATTTCAGGCACATTTCTCTTTTTTCAACGGACTCCTTAAAACTGAAGTTCTCAGTTCAGTTCTTAGAAACTCTACTACAGCAGGTGAACGTAAAAAAATTGAAAGGTGTAAAACAGTTCCATTCTTCTCGTTAAATTATTTCCTAAAGCGGCTCTTCATTCCAAAAGTTTGAATGGGCTTAATCTAAGTATAAAAGTTCGCTTACACGAGCAACTGAATTGCTCCACTCACGGCAATTTCACGTCACAATGACTCAATATACTTACTTGATGTAGTCGTAACGTCATTGTGACCCGAAATTGCCGGTAGTGGAGCAATTTATTGCCTTGTGAAAGCGAACCTTAAGGTATAATAGGTACTTATACACTAGATATTAGTACACTCATTTTTATTTCATGGATAAGAATGGAAAACAATAAGCAATAAGGAACAGTGGCGTATATAAGGGGGGCGAGCCCCTCCCCACCCGAAATATTTAACAATGATGTACTATCTGGTATAGAATGATCCCAGGTTCACCACTTCACCCATTTTTCAGAAAAAATTCGCCTGCGGGGCTTCTTTTTTGTTGCATTTTTAACACATCACTTATAATTCGAGCCTAAAACACAACCTTTCTCAATGACCTTAACGAAAAAATTTCGCCTGCGGCGCTGTTACACATTTTTCACAACACCTATGTTAAAATTTTAACTACCTTCCCCAGGAGTTTTTTCGCCCCCCCCCCCCCACCCCGAAATGAAAACCTATATACGCCACTAAGGAATCGATAATCAATCATAGTCTTTATTGACCGAATGTAAACTTGATTATTGCATTAGTTTCTTCAGAGAGTAGGTATTAGAATTTTCCTTATTATCGTATCTAACTATAGGTATCTACATTATACGTTACAATGTGCATTGTGCATGCAATATATTAGTAACACATACACATATGCAATATGCATGCAAGTTATATGTTATGCACTCTTACCACTGACGCCGCCGGGTTGGCGCTACAAGAGCTCGCCTGTGCAATATAAAGTCGAAAGCCTCTCTAAAGGTATTTTTAGCACAAACGTGTTCTTCACAAGATAATTTCATTACGCTTCGTGTTCCAAGTAGTTCAGGGTTGTAGCTTTATCTTAATAATGGTCAAGAATATATTACGTGAACGGATATAGGTACCTTTCCTATGTAGGTACCATCTAACAAAAACTTAAAAACGAATTAAGAGTAGGCATATTGAAATTTTTTTTTTTTTTTAAATAAAACATGAATCTGAGTTTATCAAAACAAACCCAAATACACCTTTGTACACTTCACAATAAGCTTGAAAAGCTTGTGTCGTTAAGTGGAGTAAGTCGGCGTCGGGGATCGAACCCGCGCCCACTGGATTAACAGTCGAGCGCGTTACCAACCAGCAGCGGCGAAGAGTAGATTTCTGCAGAAGGGAAGCCGGGGCTAACATTCCTTATGGGATTACGTCAGATTAGACACTTTTATGCCTATTATTTTTTCTAAAAGGTAACTCGATGGGAATCGTGTTCTTAGGTAGCTTCGCGCCTGCCAACCAGGCTACCGAAAAAAGAAGCTATTTTTGCCATTTTATCGTGCGATTGTTTATATTATGATTTTGAACCTTAATGCCGTGGGAAATGACCGTGACGTCATAGTTGGGTCGCGAGTTTTAAATTCTATATTTTTTCGTTTATCACCTACAACATCCCATAGATTGGTAAATTATATAGATAGTAAATTGTTTCCTACAGCGTTTTAAATACAATTTATCAGATATTTTGCGGTGAATTTATAAGAAAATAAATACCCTTTCACATAAATTAACGTAAAATACCTACATTGAAAACTAAAACCGTTTTTCGTAACGGTATTAAATACAAAATATCCAAGTTACCTGTTATCACGTTAAGCAGGCATTCAGGAAAAAAATACCTCGCTTGATATAATGTAGAGACTCAGAGCTTAAATTTTCTAAAGGACCCGTGAAACCGCAGGCGACAAAAAACTGAGAGGCAAACTTTATGACGTCAATGTGTTTACCTGTTTTAATAGACCTTTAGCCACTATTTTTTTTATAATCCAATGACCTCGCGACCTTTCCTATTTCTTTCAACTAATTAAGATTTGAAATATGACGTACTAATAATCCTACGGCGTAGTAAACGTATGTAATTAATAATAATTAATATCTGTGTAAATGCTGTTGGTAACCCTGAGATTAAAACTACCTTCCGAGTCATCGAACCGGACACCATAGAGATTGCGATATACATACTGGCTGCTTACTTACCCACCTGTTAGTTGTATTATTCATACATAATCATTATGTATAATATCTTCTTTAATGTTGTCACATGCGAATGGCATTATAAATAGTGTTATTTATTATTACGGTATCTAATGTATCAATTCAAGTAAAAGTAAGAAAAATCATAAATAGATAGTAGCGCTAATCTGTGTGGAGAGAATGAACGATGAAAGAATAACGAAGAAAATTTACCTGGGTGAAAGAAGAGGTGTAAGAAAACGCGGCCATCAAAGAACCACATGGCTGGACCATGTTGGCCAGATACTCAAGGACGGACGTGTTTTGAGTAAAAGTAATCGTAGAATGTGTATGAGGAATTGCATGAATGTGACGGAAGCCAAGATAGGAAAGTCTGGCGATCCGTTCTCTCTGTCTACCCCGCAAGGGAGGTGGCGTGAGAGTATAGTATAATATAGTATAGCTAATCTACCCCACACCTATTTTATTTTTATATTATTTTTTAGCTACACGTAACTCAATCTCGCTAAACCATGTTTTGCTTGTGCCCCTATACAATGTATACGAGTACTATGCAGTCTGTGACTAGATATAAGTTTGGTTTTTCTCGATAGTCGAGTAATCCACGCTAATCCTTCCTTACTCTGGTGAAAGCTTATTTTTTATTTTGTATAAACGAAGATTTCGCACGACAGTTGCCAAGTGCAAAAAGTTTTAAGTTAGAACGTTAGATTATTATAAAAATATATTTATCAATATTTCTATTCATAAACCAAACACGTTACGCATATCACATTTGGTATATTATGCGTGAAGTTACTAAGTTAATACATTCTACGTAAAACAGGTGATACCTAAAACGTTTATTTTCTCTTTGAATAGGTCAGGGTTTGTAATTATTTAAAACACGCAACATATCAATACAATAAGTACGTTTATGTATAAGTAATAGATATCTGTAGGTACTAGATATCTCACAAAGGTACATGACATTTAGCTGTACCTCAATTGAATCCATATTGATAATTATTTTCTTAATTAAGATGAGGTATTTACCTACACATTACACAATATACCAATTTTTTTCATCCACTTCATATAGTCACAAGATTAACACACCAAGAAAATATTTCACATTGTTAATATTGGTCATTTTTTTAAGAGAATTTTAAATTACCTTACAAGCCTTACAATGCTAGCTTTAAATTCTAGAATAGATATCACTACAAACAAACAAGAACTAGTTAAGTGTACTATTGTTATTATGTTTATTATATTATATTTTATACAGTTTCGCGATAAAAGTAAAAGCTTTGAATCCCCACTCAATAAAACCTGTGTTTGTATAATCGCTTTAGTGTAGTGCTGCATGAACCAATCATTCTGCACAGAGGCGTCGCAATAGAAAAAAATTCCTTTGGCACACCACAGGCATAGGTAGATTTCAAGTGAATTATTTATCTTATTAATTTTAAGAGTACATCTGTACATATAATAAAAACAATTACAATATCATCACCAAATAAACCAGCGAAGTGATGAAGTATTATGGATGTAGTTTATTCTTTGATTTTCGAAGTACCTAATCCAATAATCAAATTATTTTCATTCCACTCTTTGATTTTTGAAGTACTTAATCAAATATTGTTTCGTGATTCCACTCATAATATGGATTGGTACCGGTACCTAAGCACTAGAAATTTGAAAAAAGATGTGAGTTCTACTCGTATCGTGAAGCACTTTTCTAAGACAACAAACACGCTGGTACCTATGCGGTAACTACTTAACTAGATCTTTCGATCGATCAGTGTAGTCCGAGGAATTGAGCTAGACAAAATCTAACTTTTGATCTGTATTCCTTATTTAATGCCCTTTCATGCGATACCAGACACGGACCCTCACAATCATTGGATCCCCTCAGAATGATTGTTTTTGTATTTAAAGCCTTAAAAAGTGAACCTTCCTCTTAATGGATTTAACCGAATCTCCTATCAGTTCATCTACCCCTTACCAAAAATCTACCACCCAAGTTTCACGTTTCTGCGACGCATAGGTTGGCCGCAAACGTGCGCACAAGAAAAGGGACATATATATATATGGCTTATATATATAAACTTTTAAACCAAGGTCGGATTCGGGTTCTCCTGGTCCTAATTAGTGATACTGAGTAGAAATTTTTCAATTCTGCGACATCACGGGAGAAACGAATAGGTAGAGTTCCTTATGGAAATCTACCTAATATGCGAACGCAGTGTATTAGAGCTACAGACAATAATGTTTAGAGATGATAACATCGACGTATATTTTAAAGAAAACTGTCTTCGTGGCTCATCGTGTACCTACGTCACTATCGTCTTAGGTCAGTTACACCGAACATGATCACATTGACATCAACCAATAGCTAGGGCCAAAGTATACCCAGCACTTGCACACAAATACCCTTCAGTTAATGCAAAACGAACTAGGAGATTTTAGTATTACGAGTATTATAAAAAAACTGCGCAATCATAAAACAAATAAATAAAGAGTTTTGACAAATATTAAAATGAATTGAAATTCAAATGATGTTAGATTCTCATTATTATTTTTTACATATTATCTTCTGCCCTAATCAAAGTAGAATTCCTCACATCTTATTACTCAGTTTGGAAAGAAATCGCTTGTATTTCTGTTTTTTGTTTTGTATTGTAATGGTGCTGTCTGTTAATGACGAACAATAAACTAACCTTAGTGAACATTGATTGTTCTAACATGTTAGGTAATTGATTCTGGCCAACATGTTGTAATATAAATTAATTGGTTAGTTAAAATGTTTTTACTTACATTTCTCTTGCAGAATTTGGTAAACTATGTTTTGTTTTTTGTTTACTACTGTTTTTCACAAACCTATTTTTTTATATATAAAAGGATCTGGGCTTGCATCAAACAAACCCAAATACTTTCCTGCACACCTTGCACTAGGCTAAAAGCTTGTATCGCAAAGTGTGGAATACATCGCCAACGCCGGGGTTTGAACCTGGCACCTCTCGCTCGAGAGACTGCCGCCTCAACCAACTGCGCCAACCATGTACATGGATATATATTGCCAACAATAATATAATGAATTTTTGGTAATTGGCACATAGGCATGTCCTTACACCACCTCTGAACAAACGTGTAGTATTCAGCGAGGCTATAGTAAGATGCAATAATTGGAATGCAATTTAGTATCTTTCACACCATTATTGGATAAACGTTATACGATCATTTCTGTATTATTCTGAATTGTTTATAAACCAGGAAACAAAACAATTATATAAGATTTAGTACTGTTTTATCTGTAGATAGTTTTTGAACGACGAAAGCAATAAAACTTGTGAAATTGTTGATAATTGAAGAAAATTCCAATAGGCAATCACAATGTATATTGTATAATAAAGATGTGTAGAATTATTTTCTACTTGACTACTATGTATTTACCTATTTAGTGTATACATATTTGCTTTGTGTGTTAAGACTTTTTTATTTACACTATTATGCTGTGAGTCATATTGAAAAGGAAATGTAAAAATAATAATAAAGCAGTTAATTGTGTCAATATGATGTGAAGTGTCAAGTAATGTATAAATGAAATAAACAACGTGAAAGTGTTTGTGAATCATTTCTGTTTGAAACGTTTTAATTTATGGTATGCAAATAATGTTTCTTTTTTTCATAAATATGTCATACTAGCTGAGATACCCGTGCTTCGCAACAGCAAATTTGACAAAACAACCCGGTTTACTTTATAGGCTTGAGCTGGACAAAATGTGACTTAAGTCTGAACTTATTTTCCAACGCCCTTTAATATGATACCATACGTGACACCACGCAACGCTTGGATCCCCTCATCGTCATGGCATCTCTTAGGAAAAACTTTTTCTCTAAAAACAGGGGATGTTAGAACACAGAGTGTATTATCGCAAATGTTATTCTAAATTTTCGCAGCAATCCATCGTAAATTGCGGGAGTTATGCGAACACTTACAAAAATCAGACTTTACTTTATAAGATAAATCGTGATTCTGTGATAAGCTCGTCTTAGGTAAACATTTGTATAAAAAACTGTGTTATACTGATAACAATTCTACCAATTGTTACAATTAAATGTTTATTTATTTACACACTGAGAAAACAGGCATTGTGAATTTATGCGGAATTCCTCACATTTTATTCGGAATTCAAGATAAAAAAGGGATTGCAGTTCTTACTTATAAGTTATCAGGAAGCGGCGGCCTGTTATAATACTAGGCCGCCGCTTCCTGATAACTTCACAGTACGTACTGATATACTATACATTCTCATACGAATAAGTTGACATTTATTCTTGTTAATTTCACAGTACGTACTGATATACTACACATTCTCATACGAATAAGTTGACATTTCTTCTTGTTAATTTCACAGTGCGTACTGATATACTATACATTCTCATACGAATAAGTTGACATTTCTTCCTGTTAATTTCACAGTACGTACTGATATACTATACGTTCTCATACGAATAAGTTGACATTTCTTCCTGATAACTTTACAGTAAGTACTTATAGGTTATTCGCTCTCATACGAATAAGATAGCAAGTCTTCCTGATAATTTGACGGTAGGTGTCAATAGATTATTCGCTCTCATACGAATGCTTTATTAAGTTTTCTTGATAGTTTGTTAGTATTGCGCTAATAATTTATGCGTGCTGTCATGTTGATTATGTTCTACTTACTGATAACCTCTAAGAAGCCCTAATATTCTATCATACTTACTGATAGAATATTGGGGTTTCAAGGTGTGGTTTATCAGCAAATAGAAGGTAACTAACACAACAGCATCGCATAAAGGATTTTAGAAAAATATAACAGAATAATAAGAATATAGATAAGTACATAATAAGTGCTTGTTTTTTTAATTGGTGAAGGTACATGTGTTTCGATTTTGAGGTGACATGAAATATAAAAGCAAATATTAAAGTTACAATTATTTGAATTTATTTTCATTAAAAACAAAGAAAAATAAATACACGTATATAATATATAAAACTATGTACACGATTATATACAATACTACTGCACCCCATAAGCAACTGAACGGTTGAGCGGGGTGAATATACCTACACACATAATGGTCCTTGGTGTATAAATATTTTCATATCAACCTTATATACCAAGCATATAATACACCTATATACAAGGTATATAATACCTAAAATATATTTAATATAGTCGTTGGTACATAAATACTAGCAAATTAAGCTTATATACCAAGCATATAATACACCTATACACAAGGTATATAATACCTAAAATACATTTAATATAGTCGTTGGTACATAAATACTAGAAAATTGAGCTTATATACCAAGCATATAATACACCTATATACAAGGTATATAATACCTAAAATACATTTAATATAGTCGTTGGTACATAAATACTAGAAAATTGAGCTTATATACCAAGCATATAATACACCTATATACAAGGTATATAATACCTAAAATACATTTAATATAGTCGTTGGTACATAAATACTAGCAAATTGAGCTTATATACCAAGCATATAATACACCTATATACAAGGTATATAATACCTAAAATACATTTAATATAGTCGTTGGTACATAAATACTAGCAAATTGAGCTTATATACCAAGCATATAATACACCTATATACAAGGTATATAACACCTAAAATACATTTAATATAGTCGTTGGTACATAAATACTAGCAAATTGAGCTTATATACCAAGCATATAATACACCTATATACAAGGTATATAATACCTAAAATACATTTAATATAGTCGTTGGTACATAAATACTAGCAAATTGAGCTTATATACCAAGCATATAATACACCTATATACAAGGTATATAACACCTAAAATACATTTAATATAGTCGTTGGTACATAAATACTAGCAAATTGAGCTTATATACCAAGCATATAATACACCTATATACAAGGTATATAATACCTAAAATACATTTAATATAGTCGTTGGTACATAAATACTAGCAAATTGAGCTTATATACCAAGCATATAATACACCTATATACAAGGTATATAATACCTAAAATACATTTAATATAGTCGTTGGTACATAAATACTAGCAAATTGAGCTTATATACCAAGCATATTACACTCATACATAGAAGGTAGATGCATACCTAACATTAAATGAATAAAATAAATTAAGTATGTAAAATAAATAAACAAAATATTTCACAACGCAATCTCTGCCAACCAGCTTTAAGTATGGTGATTGCGTCCTTGTCAAAATCCAACAATAGTGGGTTATGTATCCTCTGGAAGTAAGAGATAACAATACGAATTAGTTGGTTATATACTTAGGTAAGGTTAAATAAATTCTCATAGAGGTTCTTAAACACACATACAAAATAACATGCACACAATACTGACCTTCTGGAGTTGGATAAAGCGATGCTGCTAAAGCATTCATTCCATCATATAAGTATCGTAGACGACCATACTCTCTGCCCAGAGACTCTCGTACGAGTCTGCACTTTTCAATTTAAAATCATTTCGTGGTTTTTCCTCTGCAAGAAACATATAACAGGAATTAGATACGTTTAATTAGATAGGCGCGTTTTGAGTAAAAGGAATCGGAGTGCGTGTATGACAAACTGTATGAGTGTGACGGAAGCTAAGAGTGTGTGTAAGGATAGGGATATCTGGCGCTCTGTCCTCTCTGCCTACCCTGCAAGGGACGTGGCGTGAGGGTATAGTAGTAGTAGACACGTTATATAGGGTTACACTATGTATATATACATATAAGTAATTTTTTTATAAAGGTCCTTAAACACACACACAAATTAATAAAAAGAAACACACAAAACTCACCTTCTGACAAGCTGAATAATGAGATGCTACAGCCTTCAAGGGATAAAACCAAGCACTAAACTTCTTAAAAAATCCCAATATATAGTATAAAGTACATAAATTATGTACATTCACTGCACAGTGCACACGAAGACGACCGATAGATCGAGAAAAAACGATAGAATGAATACTGCGGGGAACAAACACAAGAATAATATTTGGTTATGCGTATATCATGATAATGTTCCCTGATAAACTATGATGAAAATGGCATAATATAGTATTAGGAAATACGTCACTAAAACATAACATTTCCTGTACGAATAATTTTACAAGAAATCCCGATAATTCATCGTTACGGATCGACATAATATTAGTCTTGTCATGATAAAAAGTAGGGAAGAACAAGTTGCAATACAGTTATCATGACGTCCTGATAAAATAACACGACATACTAATAATGATGAAGTATTCGGAAATCATTATTGTATTTTTATTAGTAATCGCCCGAATACAACATTCGTCTTCAACATTTTGGACGCATACATTATTATTATAATGTTATTTTATGCGGAACGTAATGATATAATATGATGCTGAATGGATAGATTATAGTGATAGTGATATTTTATTAATCAGACTTGATAATTCATCATGAGGACAAGAATACAATTTTCTCCGTGCAGCTCATGTGAACAATACAGAATATTACCTACAATAATACAAGCACAAATCATACAGAACTGTTCACTACGGCGAACTTATTGCAATGCTGCGATTTTTTCACTTAACCCATAAACAAATTAATAAATCATGAAAGACAAACAAAAAAAAACATAGATAAGCTATAAGAAATTAAAAAATCTCAAATACATATCAACATTCGAATTATAGGCAAGTTTGTCACACGAATCATATTTTTTTTATAAAAGTATATTACCATAGACCTATACAACATAATATAGGTATCAAAATTCACAACTGTCGACCTTTTTCAGGCAGAATCTCTCTACTGGACTTACCGTATTGTTGATGTGGACTTTGCATTTTGAGTTGACAAAGGGCACAAGTAGGTTAGGTTAAGTACTATTAAATGCATTGTAAATACAACATGTCACAAATAAATTGGAATGAATTATTTTATATTTCTAATTCATATACCTACACTTACACTTAGTATGTGGTCCCAATAAGCAATCATATGATTCGTACATACGCTTGTACCTAATACACTTCACCGGGAACAAACTACATGACCTCGCTCTGACATATTATTTCGTAGGTACCTATAAATCCAATAAAATGCTTTCCGTCTGTATGTCCTGTCGCTAAAATTTTCAAAAGATGTTGATAGTATGGATTTCAACAGTTGTTGTTATTCGATTATCGATTACTGACTTATGTATATACCTACTCCAGTCAAGATACATTTCTCGATGGAAATTGTTGTGGGGTAGAGTCTGGATTTCTTGTATTCCATACGTTTTTTGGGGTGCTGAATCCTAATCTGAGGTTTGCCAACAAACTTTCGTGACGGAACATGACGGAAAAGACGAAGGTGGCTAAATTTTCCGTCACGAAATTTTGTTGCCAAACCTCGGATTCGGATTCAGCACCCCAAAAAACGTGTAGAATGAAAGAAATCCAGACAACTTTCGATCGAGATGCTGCTTTGTGTTTATTCGGGCTGGATTAAGATTTATTAAACTTACCATCGATAGATAGGTATTCTTCTGAAATTAATTCATTTCACAAATAATGGGGTAACCTGTTTAAGCTGTGTGTATGAAAACATGGCGCCGAACATCATTCCTGAAAAATATGAAAAACGTCTTGTGGAAGTTTTGCGAACACAACTCTTATAGGATACTTACTCTAAAAATATCTAAAACAGTGGAACCTTTTCTACCATACAACCCTGGGATCTTACGTGTTTTTATTATTTTACTTTTACCTACCATTGCGGAGGTATCTATAATTTATTTTGGGCTAAGGGCCTCTTAAATTATTAGGTAGGTACGTCTCTAGCACTACCTAGATGAAGTCCGCTTTTTATTTGTAGGAACCACGATCTTTCACCGATATTTTCTCTTGTTTAGCAGGCCTAATTATACACTAGTACTTTATAATATGAATCTAATCAGTCATATCCTCTGAGTACTGAATACCATATACATGTAGTAGATATCTGTAGTTATTTTGTTGTATTCATAACAGCGGCATATATGTACGACACAATCATATCCTAATATTTTCACCTATAAGTGTAAGTCCCTGCCGTCCCATTTTCTGAAACTATTGAATTATTTAACTTTTACAGTACTGTACAATAAATGTAGTTATGATCTATACCGAAGCAGTGAAAACAATCTTATATTTTACAAGATATTACTTACATTCACGTGAATTTATTGAAAGTCTATTACATACAATAATTTTAATGCATGAATCAAGAATTTCTATTTTCTCTATACTGTGTTGTTATTCTACCGGTTCTGTTTTATCGAATTTATGCTAAATTAGTTAGTTATACCTGCTGTATTATTTCTGTAAATATAGGCTTATTTACAGTTTGGTATCTACTTAAAACACACAAGAACTCTTTCATTGCAAACTATTGAATATTTCGAATAGAAATCGATCCCATACTACTTCAGTAATTCAATCAAAATCTAATATTTTCTCCTTATTATATTTACCCACTCCATTGCTCGGTTACTATAAAGTTGACCTTCTGTTCGTAGAAATATGTAAGGGATAGTTTCCGTAATAGGATATTTCTGTATGACATCAACGGCCAAATTATGACCCGGCTGGAACTGGAGATGGATGGCACCAACATATTATTTTTTACTGTTGAGCGAATCATCGATCATCACATTTGGGTTGGTTTTCAACCCCATTTCACTCCCATATAGTGTTTTATTATTAAACCCTGAAGTGCGGAAAGGAGCCAAAGGGAATGTAATAAATAACACAGTAAAGGATTACCATCCAGTCGATAAGTTGCTGGAATTTTTCACCGCAGAAAGTGTGTTAACAAACCATATCGTAATGGCGATTCCAAGTAAAGGATTGGTACTACGTGATTCTTCTCATCTCTGGAAAACCGCACGACACGTGAGTGTGTAGATGGAATTATAGGATGGAGTTATCATACATACATTTTTTTTATGAAATGATTCTGGGTTTATCGAAATAAACCAAAATACATCTTTGTACACTTCACAGAAAGCTTAAAAGCTTGTTTTGTGAAGTGAAGTAAGTCGGGGATTGAATCCGCGCCCACTGGATTAACAATCGAGCGCGTTACCAACCAGGCTACCGACCACTTCGAATTATACAACACGATATAACACATTCTCATCTCAACTTGCTATGTAACTATAGATCAAAACATTGTGGTAGACCAAATAGTACATGATGCTTGAGACATTCTGTCCGATTCCTACTAATTTTTCAGAAAACTAAGATTGTAGGTCTATTCATATTTCTGTTAATGCCATTTCACTCTTGCAGAGTTAGTAATAAGCCAGTACCACCGGCTCTCTGACCTCTTTATGTAGGTCTTCATCCTCTATTTACAAATCTTTATTGCTTCCATAACATCTCTCTTTAGTTTCTTTTTCACTAAATTAAAATATGTTTGTCTTTCAGAATTTAATAGAAATTTTTATTCATTAGGCATTTATAAATTTATTCCACTCTTCTGAATATTTACATGCTATAGGTATGCCGTATCGATAATGTTAGTAGGGTAGTTTTTCAAACTTGAGGGATTCAGAAAAAAAAACTCTACAAAGAGGCAAGAATAATGTAGCAGAAAATAGCTTATGTATGTAAATTATCATATCAAGTGTACTTATCTTCAATAAAAATGTTTTTTTTTTGTAATCTATAAGGATAGATAAACTGAGAGCTTTTTTCACTATACACATAAATGTTGAATGTCCCCAAGATACTAATAAGAAAGGGTCGATCTTTTTCCAATTTCTTTCACATGTAGACCTGTCTTACCCATACCTATTATAATGTCTGTAGGTCATGACCTCATGAGGCAGCCAAATGACGAATAATATTAAAAGTTACTAGTTTTATCCTGTAAGTTGGAAAATTTTATTGTACTTTTTATTAAGTCAAATCGTCGTGTAGTTACCAAATTTTTTCTCTCTACGAGATGGAAATTCAAAGGAGTTGCGAGTTAGATGACCCTACAGTATGATCAATGACATTTTACTTTATAGCATTATTTTAAATCCTTTGGCTGACGTTAAAGCAAATACTTTATAACAATGTTAAAGCTCTTCATCTAAAGTATCAAACTACAGTTTATATCTGTCTGTGGTACAAGTATATATCTACATAAGAATACGAGTATAAGGTTACAATCATACAGAATTATGTTGTCGTGGATTCTAATGGCGGAGAGCAAAATGAGAAATATCGATCCATGGACCGTGTTCAAATTATAAGATACTAGCTGAGTTACCCGTGCTTCGCAACGGCAAGTTTAACAAACCAACCCGGCATTCTTTATAGGCTTAAGCTGGACAAAATGTGACTTAAGATCTGAATTTCTTTTCCAACGCCCTTTCATACGATACCACACTCGACCCCACACAACCCCTGAATCCCCTCATCATTATGGCGTCTCCTAGGAAAAGGTTTTTCTCCAAAAACCGGCGACGTTAGGACACAGCCTATTTTCGCAGCAGTCCATCGTAAAATTGCGGGAGCTATGCGAAAACTTACAAAAATCAGACTTTACTTTATATATATAACATTAATTTATTCGTCCGTGACTTCGTACATTCTGATATTTATTGAAATAAAAGCTTATCGCGCAATCTGCATATTATTAATATCCAGTTAAATCGAACTTTGCGCTGCAGATGTACCTGTGAGGTACCTAGACGAAAAGGTGTGAGGAATATAAAATGTGAAAGAAATATCCACTCTGTTGCTTTGATTAACTATAGCAAGTTACACGTTAACGAAAGCATATTGTATTTGCCTTAGAATAGACACTATGATACTTAAGGGCTTGGTACCAAGAATGACGTCACAGTCATATGGCATTAAGGCCATGGCATTAAGGTTCATCAATCGCGTGAACAATCGCATGATAAAATGGTACAAAAAGCGTTTTTTTTTAATTTTTTGGGGTTAATTTTGCGTCTATCAAAAAACTTTTACGGTTATTCCCTAGATTTTAATGCATATTATCAGTACAAAAAAATTTACTCTGTGACTTTCGGTAAACGAGTTTCTATCTTTCGGAAAAAGATCAGAGGTGTTTTTAATTTTTTATTTGAGAAATCTATAAAAAATCTTTTACGGTTATTCCCTAGTGAATGTTCAATGCATCTACCCTATTTTGTTCCAAATCATATTTAGTAACGGTTGTCGAGATATAATTTCTCCCGTTTTTAGAATTTTTTGAAATGTCGGTATCCATACTCTTAATGGTTATTATAAATTTGAACAATTTATAATGAAAAATACATCAATCTTGAAATATTGTGAAATTACACAGTACATTAATTTTAGATAGCCGCCATTAAAATGCAAAGATCACTCCCTGATGTTTGCGTGGAATGCTGAATAAGAAGAGATTTTTCAGTAAATTCATCAGCGTACTCTTGCAAAGTATTAAACTAATTTAAACTGTCGTTAATTTTAACACCCTATTGTTCTTCGTCTTGCGAAATATTTGGTTCTTTAAACAACAAGAAATAATCTACCATAATAATATATTAATATTGCCAATCATTGTTTCTTCAACTGAAAGTGAAAAAGTTTGTTCTAAATGTTTAGTTGCAACTTCAAACCATCAAGTTTTTTTTGCACCTAACGGTGGACTAACTTTGCCATTTGGAATTTCTCTTGGGAATGCAGGAAAATCACTAGGCTTTGCTACTCAGATTCTGAGTGGTTTTGCGTACCGTATATAGATACAGATCACATCATGTTACGTATGTATGAACACTAGACATATCGACATTTACAAAAAAACACGGGAGACCTTAGATCTCGACAACCTTACTAAATATGCTTTGGAAAAAAATAGGGTGGATACATTGAATCTTTATCTAATATTTTTTCAAATATTAGATAAAGTCAAATATTTTTTATGTCTTCTATAGTAAAAGACCACATAAAATCAAATAAAAGTTTTTTGAATGGACCGATAGTTATTTTTTACAATTTGTCATCCGATTGTTCGTGCGATTTTGAACCTGAATGCCGCTGAAAATTACCGTGACGTCATAGTTGGGTCCCTGCTTTATTTGCAGGTGCCTCTGCTACTTTCTACTCACGAGAAATCTCGTGTGTTCAAGATGTTGCCTAATATTTATTTTTTACAATACTTATAGATAGATATAGGTACAGATCAAAATAATAATACAAATGACATTGTTATTTGAAATCTAATATAAAGAATAAATATTCATCAGTTAGACGTTGGCATTGGCAGTAGGATGCGTATAATTTAATTGTGGTCTTGCATAATATAATCTGTACATACAAAACAACACTAACATTGACAATGATAAGTTTCATAATAATAGTTGAACAAAATTAACTGTTTGTGTCATACAATGTTCATTCTCTTACTAGTCGCTATTTTTATTTATTTGTTTATTTCAACAACAGTTTACATTGAATTATGTTTGCGTCAAAGAGAGATTACATATTAAGTACTAGAGATCTGATTCTATGTATCTTCAATAGAACGGAAGTGACGCAATTTCACGCACGGCACTTTTTGGTATTTTAGAGTCGCAAAGTTCACACTATTAACAAGATATCAATAATAAAAACTAAAACATCTTTAAAACTATCATTTTAGTCCTAAATAACGCTAAAACTAATACAGTTTTTAACTATGAGAGCAAAATTTTGAAACCGTTGCCCACAAACTGTCAAAATTTTCCATACGATTTGACAGTTTGTGGGCACCAGTTTTGTTACACTTCTAGCATTGAGTACTCTGTCTAGGTAGTACTTAATATATTATGTAGCTGGTTTGCGTCTACTACATAACCTCTGTGCCGGGAGAATAGCCTAAAACAGAACGGTTTTCTTTTTTAGTCTACATATTACCATTCGTGATTGATATATAAACTCATTCACCTCTATGAAGATATCACGGGTATTACTGGATAAGGCTCGAATGCTTGGATGGATCTCAGATTACAAGCATTTTGCCTGCATTACAATATAACTAATATAGAAATCTTCTTAAATAATGTGGGTCTACATAGCTGAAAATTGTAGTAGGAAATATTTCACCATTTGAATATTTTATAAGTGTTGTATAACAATCACTGTTTAACACCCTCAATACAATACAACGTCTGTATCCTATCAGTGCGTTCACATAGTTACGTAGTATAACCAAAGTACTGAACTAAAACACAAAGGTACTACATATCAAACATATCTATATTATATTGTGTTTAGAATTCATTGTTCTAAGTTTTCCGGGTATATATTTCATTGAAGGGGAGCGAAACTTGGAAAATTGATTATTGTCGCTCCTAAGTCCCAACCAACAATACCACATCGTCACGGTGAAATTCTGTAATTTGTTTACGAGACCCACGGAACAGAGGTAATCCTTTGGGATGGAAATAAAACAGACCTTTGGAATGAAGATTTTCTAGATGCCCACGAATTACGTGTATACATAGGATAGATATACCATTAAACATGATCTAATTTACATAGTTTCTTCTTTTTTTATAGTTTCTGTCTTTCTTTAAATTTTAAAATATGTAGATTGACATTTAAAAGATTTTCAATTGTCAAGTTAATTGAACTCATGCAAATGAGACATTCGGCTTGATTGGACTGTCGTCACTGTCGCTCCTCACCCCATCCTGAATTCAGGCGTTAATCCAGGGTTCAGATAGCCAGTTTATACTTATAGTTCCTACTTATTTTACGTAGAGTACCTATATCTTTGATTACACATTATTCTTATCAAATATTCCTTCTCAGCTAAGAAGATCGCAAGGTCATATTATTACGAGTACCATAAGTATTCAAACATACACATTGCTTTTCTGGTGCCAGTATTTACACATTGGGAGCTTTACGTATTACACGAATGTAGTATTGTATAAGTACCAATACAAACTCTTAAGCTCTAAACAAACTTGCAAAGTCTCAATCCAGCTTTATTTAAGTTACGTATTGAGGTTAAACCCATTTTGCATAAAGTTACGAACGTACGAATACATAGTATTATAACATTGGCAAATCGAATTATTTTAACGTTTAAGGGCATGGTACCAGGAATGACGTCACAGTCTTTTCCCACGGCATTAAGGTTCAAAATTGCGTAACAATCGCATGATAAAATGGTAAAAATAGCGTTTTTTTCCATTTTTTGGGGTTAATTTTGCATCTATCAAATAACTTTTACGGTTATTCCCTAGATTTTAATGCATATTATCAGTACAAGAAAAAAAAATTACTCCGCGACTTTCGGGAAACGAGTTTCCGTCTTTCGGAAAAAAGGTCAGAGGTGTTTTCAAATTATTTTTTTTGCGAAATCTATACAAGATATAAAAAATCTATTACGGTTCTTCCCTAGATAAAGGTTCAATGCATCTACCCTATTTTGTTCCAAAGCATATTTAGTAACGGTTGTCGAGATAGAAGGTCTCCCGTTTTAATAAATTTTTGAAATGTCGGTATGCACATTGCACACTCTTAACGACCATTCATATACAAGAAATTAACGTATATCTTCGGGAGTGTAATTAAGTCTCCATAAATATTTTTTCATCTCTCTCTCAGTGCCTCTGTGTTCTTGGAGAAACCACGGCGTACCTAAGTATCTTTAGTATTGAATGTTTTTCTCTCAATCTTCAACTAAAGCACCCGGATTCGAGTGATACGTGAATTACTCGTATATTTCGATGCCATTTTGTATTGAAATAACATATAAATAATAGAAAAAATGCATTGACTCTGCATGTGCTGTGCTGTGAGTATGTTGATCAGGATTCCATTTGTCTCATCATCCTTCTGGTAATAATATAGTTTCCTCCTACAATTAATATATAATTGATCATATTGTATACATAAATTTGTAGAACTTTATTTCATATCGGCGGCTCGTTTACGATAAGATTTATATCATAACATGAACATACCTATAATGTTAGATAACGCTATCTTACAACAAGTACGTATTGATATATCTGTCTACATTTTATCACTGTGATATCACATTGCTCGCGTTTTATTGATATGAGATAGAAAGCCTTGAAATCTCAATAACATTTGAATGCTTAAGATTATTTTTCACATTATAATAAGGTAGGTATAATATCATCCTCCTTCGCGTCTTAATGCTTTACATAGAGAGAACGAAATACTGCAGTGCGGTTATTTTATTCGGTAATTTAATATAATATTATTTACTTAACTCTCTGAAAATGTATCAACTTGAATAAAGCATTGTATTCATGAAAATCATATCATCTTTTCTGGATCTGATTCTAAACCGTATTTATATTGGATTTAATTAATACTAGTAATACCCCAAGTAAATGGGACAAAGGCGAGGGCAAAGAAGAAGAAGAATTCATACTAGTAAACCTGAATTTGCGTTGGAGCATTATATCTTTGACTAATAAAGCAAATAAACACAAAACATATGATATTGTTTCTTGGTTTTTCGGGTGAACCGTGTGTAGATTAATTTGATCGACGTTTCAACACTCCTACTGGTATCTTCCTCCTCCGAAGAAGAAGACACCAGTAGGAGTGTTAATCTGCGCACAGTTCAATTCGCACTATCCTTCCAAGCAACAATGTCAATCGCACACCGTGAAAACCTTCAACATTTACTGTCAAGACATATGGTTGTTTTTCTAGTCATTTTATATAAATCACAATTCTCTGTACCAATTTTCGTCTTCTTCATCATGGACCCTATCTTTTTCCATTTGGAAATAATAACTAGATATACATCAATTAAACCAATTGCCATAATATTTCCATACCTTTGCTGTTGTTGTCTTTAGAGTTTGTCGGTACCTCTAATTTTTAAGATTTTTCTTTATTCTCTTCTTCATCAGCGTTGTTCCCTCCACGGCTGGATTCGACCTCTTCCAAGAGTTTTCACTTCTCCTTGTCGCTCGCCGTTCGCATCCACTGTCTACCCGCTACCGAGATCACGTCGTCCGACCATCTCTTCTGGGGCCTTCCGACTATTCTATTGTAATATTGTTTAAATCTTTTAAATCTTATTTTCATGGTATAAAATTTTAGACAAGACCTTGATTGATTTAAGTGCATGATAAATTGTGTAGGTACGGGGATTAAAAACTCGTAGTGACAATAATAGAAATTAAATTATCAACAAATTTGCCGCACGCCCCTTATATACACTTTTATTCCGTACCGTTTAATATCTCATGATGGTTGTGTATAATATGAAGCCCAATAGAGATACCTAGAGTACATAGATGAGTATTCCTACTATCTCTTGCTCTGTTCGCGTTTATCTTTCATCTCGTTTCTCACCCCTCTCACCCCCAGCCACCCGTGCAACCCTCTACGTCTCTCCCACTGTGTGACGTCAATCGTATATACAAGGGATCTCTATTTATACGTACTCGTACATCTTTTACAATATCTATAATTCTGTTTTGTCTCTATAGAAATCGCTCTGTTTTATTTTATAAGAACTTACATATTAAGGGCTTGGCACCAAGAATGACGTCACAGACATTTCCCACGGCATTAAGGTTCAAAATTACGTGATAAAATGGTAAAAATAGCGTTTTTTTCCATTTTTTGGGGTTAATTTTGCGTCTATCAAAAAACTTTTACAGTTATTCCCTAGATTTTAATGCATATTATCATTACAAAAATAAAATTATTCGGTGACTTTCGGGAAACGAGTTTCCGTCTTTCGGAAAAAATATCAGAGGTGTTTTTCATTATTTTTTTTTAGAAATCTATACAAGGTATAAAAAATCTTTTACGGTTATTCCCTAGATAAAGGTTCAATGCATCTACTCTATTTTGTTCCAAAGCATATTTAGTAACGGTTGTCGAGATATAAGGTCTCCCGTTTTTAAAATTTTTTGAAATGTCGGTATGCATAATTGCATACTCTTAATTTCTTACTTATATGTTGTAAACGTGAATCTCTATTACGATTGCTTTGTCATCTCTCTATCTAAATTTAGCAATAAAAGATTCACACATTATTATTTGCTATCACGGTCCATAAACGCTGTAAATATAAGTAGGCATGTCCTTAAGAAACTCAAGACAAAAAATATCCAAGCAATTTATTTAACTAATCTGTTAATCTGCCCTCTTCTAGGGTATGTGTTTTAAGGCAAAACATTTACTGTAATGTTTTTTCCGACTTTGCTTACGCCCCAAGTTTCAATGTGAAAATCACATCCTTAGAAAATAAAACACCCCATCCTACTCGTCTGCGAATGATCTTATAGGCCAGTGTTTGCAGGCTTCATTTTTCTATAAGTGCCTACACACTTTCAGTACTTGCACATCTTTTATATCATTCTTGAACTTTTAAGACTTTGAATAAATTACTCCTTATCCAAGTTCTCACGACATCCAGTAATAGACCGGTGTTTTAACGTTAAAAAAAGGGGTATAGCGTAGATAATTGTCGGAAAGCTGGAAACTATTTTAATCCCTTCATTAACATGCAAAGAAGGTTTCTTGAAGTTTGCACCAATTTTCCGCTTGTGCTAAGTACAGGGTGTCCCAAAAACAAAAAAAAAATTGAACTTTTTTCAGTTTTAGATTAATAACTCCTAAAGGAAGCATTCTAGACAAATTATGTTCTCCTGTGAATTAAAGTAGATAAAATTCTTCGTCTACTGAGCATTAATACTACTCTCTACTTTGAAAAATCACTGAGAAACAGCGATTTAAAATTGTAATGTTTTTCTCAACATATGACAATTTTCTTATTTTTCTTGAATCGTTGTTGAATATCTTCTAATCCAAGCTACTTACAGCAAATTTTGGTACATATGATTCAATGGCCGGTTAATTTTCTATAAACTGGCATTAAAATTTTACCTCTATATTAATTTTTTTAGGATGTAGAGGTATTTAAAGAGAGACGAGTGAAATAGAGAAATTTTTTAAATGATAGATTTCGGTATGTGAAAGGTAAGATAGACTTAATTTTGCGGCTCTCTCTTAATAACGTATATTTTTTTTAGTTAAAAACCCAAATTTCGCTATTGATACGCCACTGTGTAACAACTTATATCGAAAAGACTATTTTTTTTACCTTCATCAGTTTTACTAATATAACTCCTGAACGCTTGATGTTAGGGAAAAGATATTTTACTCAAAATATAACTAAAATTAATTTACTATAACTTGATTTCAAAATTAACTCTGTAACTTAAATAATAACTGAGTTACAGTGTTTGAAAAAAAGCATTACTAAAAAAATTAAATTGCCTCGGCTATTTTTGTTGAATAACTCCTGAACCGTGATATAAAGAAAAGGTTCAAGAGATTTAAATATAAGGTGAATAAATTTTCTATAACACAAGCGTAATAAAATAACTTTAAAAGTTATAGTAAGAAAGTTATGGATGATCAAAGTCAATATTTTGTGTGGCCATTCGACCCTTGTTTAGATATATTTCATACTATATGGCGAGCAGGTACTTTATTTTCATACTACACCGGCTCGGAGGTGCTTACCATGTGCTTACTAGGCAAATATAATTCATAAGCAAACGTCGAATGGTTACACAAAATATTGACTTTGATCATCCATAACTTTCTTACTATAACTTTTAAAGTTATTTTATTACGCTTGTGTTATAGAAAATTTATTCACCTTATATTTAAATCTCTTGAACCTTTTCTCTATATCACGGTTCAGGAGTTATTCAACAAAAATAGCCGAGGCAATTTAATTTTTTTAGTAATGCTGTTTTTCAAACACTGTAACTCAGTTATTATTTAAGTTACAGAGTCAATTTTGAAATCAAGTAGTAGCAAATTGGTTTTAGATAAATTATGAGTAAAATATTTTTTCCCTAACATCAAGCGTTCAGGAGTTATATTAGTAAAACTGATGAAGGTAAAAAAAATAGTCTTCACGATATAAGTTGTTACGCAGTGGCGTATCAATAGAGAAATTTAGGTTTTTAACTAAAAAAAATTGTACGTTATTAAGAGAGAGCCGCAAAATTAAGTCTATCTTACCTTTCACATACCGAAATCTATCATTTAAAAAATTTCTCTATTTCACTCGTCTGTCTTTAAATACCTCTACATCCTAAACAATTTAATATAGAGGTAAAATTTTAATGCCAGTTTATAGAAAATTAACCGGCCATTGAATCATATGTACTAAAATTTGCTGTAAGTAGCTTGGATTAGAAGATATTCAACAACGATTCAAGAAAAATAAGAAAATTGTCATATGTTGAGAAAAACATTACAATTTTAAATCGCTGTTTCTCAGTGATTTTTCAAAGTAGAGAGTAGTATTTGTGCTCAGTAGACGAAGAATTTTATCTACTTTAATTCACAGGAGAACATAATTTGTCTAAAATGCTTCCTTTAGGAGTTATTAATCTAAAACTGAAAAAAGTTCAATTTTTTTTTTGTTTTTGGGACACCCTGTACTTAGCACAAGCGGAAAATTGGTGCAAACTTCAAGAAACCTTCTTTGCATGTTAATGAAGGGATTAAAACAGTTTCCAGCTTTCCGACAATTATCTACGCTACAAAGCTAAATTTCCTGGGCTATAAGTTTTTTTTTCACGAAACAAGTTTTATTATCCCACATTACAAAATTATCAATTTCCTACATAATCCTTATTTATCTGCACTACAAAAATTAACTTATCCTTATTTCACATTAAACCAGACGATGGACGATCAGTGATCAGCCTGATGGGAAGTCCATCCTTTGCTGTATATCTGATGAGATAACTAATTGTTAAATTATCCTTATTAACATCTTACACCACAAAAAAAATAGTTGAAATAATATACTTATTTTATTATGCCCAGGACAAAGTTCACCCATTCCACCACATCCATGAACATTGCCCTGGGCATAAAGTGATCACTTAAGCCACCCAAAGCCGACTTGTAAGCGTCGGAACACCCATCCTGCTTCCTCCCTAAGGAAGTTCACATAACGCTACATTATGTGAATGAAGATGCCTCTCGTCTCTGTTGAGGAAAAAACTTAATGTAACTCCGTCTGTGCAATAGGCACAGATCAATCCGGTTCCATACCTAAATAATTTAGGTATACCTCACATCAATATACTTATTGTAATAAGTAGATTATGTACCAGACCACGTAAAGCTTTGATCAAACCAAATTTACAGAGATGAGTAAGCAAAATATTTCCCTTTATTCCTATATCCTGTAATGGTGGGTGAGACATCCCTGTACCCTGTACTCTATACGTAATCTCAGATTTACATTACTTTGATGGTAAATACTCGAGATACGCAGCAACTGCTGAGTTTGGTATATTCCTTTACCTATGTACCCCTCCTAGTAAATATAAGCATGGTAACAGCCCTACTAGGTACAAACATAACCAAATTTCAGAATTCCTTTACATTGTAATAAATTCCTTCCAGTTGACATATTTCCACAGTAACTGTGTGTTGGATAACGTTACCTATATTTATTTATCGTATGGCCAACATCACGCCTATATCATTTAACATTCGTTATGTCAAAGTGTAAAAACATGTTAAAAGCGCAGAGTGAACTGTTTGAACTTTAATGCTTATAATAAATATAAGATTTATACAATAATTATAGGTAGATTTTTTCTCTGCCTACCCCGCAAGGGATGCGTGAGGGGATAAAATTGAATAGAATAGAAAAAATAATAATATACCTAATGCCTATAGATTTACTGTTTAGATTACTTAATTAATAATTAACTATAATTATGGGTATATAACTTATAGGTATACGGTAGTATAATTATTTACCTAATTTAAGATGTCTTTCATATTTTTCAGTATTTTTCTAAATAAAGTTAGCCACCCACTCAAGCACTAGCGGATTTAGGGGGGGGGCTAGGGGGCTGAAGCCCCCCCCCCAAAACCAAGAGTGACAGTAGTATATATAGAACAAATCTAGGGGTTTCAGCCCCTTAGACCCCCCCAAAACGTTGAGTGACAGTACTTTTAACCACGTGACGACATTCAGCAGACATACCAAATTTTAGACGACGGCCAAAAAAAAAAAAGGTCATCAGTTCATTCTAGGGCAGGACTCCCCCCCCGTCGGCGATTTTTCCGCATAACGATTTAAAATTTTAGGCGAGGACCAAAAAAAAAAAAAAAGGTCGACAAAAAGAAATTTCTCGAAAGAAAATTTTACACTACTTCAGCCCCCCCCCATAATGAAATCCTGGATCCGCCACTGCACTCAAGAAGACTCCTTTACAAAAATCTTCTGTGTATTGACCAATGAATATTGAAATTCTAAATATAGATAGCTAGCTGCATACCTACAACTTTATACAGTCGGTATTGTAATATGTAATATTGTATAGACAAAAAGTTTCATATTTCTCGAAGTTCTTTGATCATCCATCATCTTCTAAAAATACCGAAATATAAATGGAAATATTTTTTTGTTTTCAGTTTGATTGAATTAAATTTTGTTATTTTTGTAAGAACGGAACAAAGACAGTTTTTTATGATTTTTTTTTTTTGTATTATCTACCTATTATCTCATTACAAAAATAGAGGCTTGCAAGATGTGGAATTTCACAACTGTACTACTGAAAATCGACTCCAGAATTCACAAGAATTATCTCCGTTTATTTTTGTTCATATACGGATACCTACCCTATCAAATAAGATAAACTAACAAAAAACTGTCAGAGCATCTCACAGTCCAAACCTATCCAAGGTCTCTCATTTTTAAGCCACTGTTTTTTATTTATTTTAAAAAAATCTGGGCTTGTATGATGTATATAAAATCCCACAATTTACCCGTACACTTCACAGCAAGAAAATGCAGAATATATCTATAGCCCCGGGATTCAAACCCGGAACCTACAACTTAGGAGACCGGCGAAATTAGGCATTGGTTGTACTGGAAAACCATTCGCTTGTGTTTCTGAACCAATGTACTGTGATGGCACTCGGTCAGTGTACAATGTGCATATGATAATAATAGGTAGATGGGAGATACCTAACTAGGTCATGTTATGTTAGTAAAGTAATGATAATTGTGTTTTACCTAAGTTACATATATCTACATATTGGTTATTGGTGTAATGCATGTTGTATCTACATACAAATATTATTATCATGTCTTATTCAACCAATGTGCATTGAGTGTGCAATGTGCATGGAATATGGACTCGTAAGAACACACAGCAAACAAACAGATTACGACGTTGCTGTCCGTATGCTTGTTGTGAAAATTTTCAGTGATTTTTAATAACCCATGTACTAGCGAAGATTCTGCTCTATCATTACTCAAAAGAGAGTTCTCTAGTGTAGATATATTCCTAGACAGAGGCGATTTAGTACCTATACTTACCTGTCTATGCGGCCTTAATAAAATATTATGTTGGTAAAGAATTTTATAGTTATTCTGACGGATTTTGTGAGAGCAACAATAAATAATACTAATAGTCCGAGAGCCCGCTGCTTAATTTATGACGTATCTGTTTTTTGATTGAAATGTGGTATAAACGATAGCTTACCAATAGGGTATTACATCGCACTAGGGTTGCCTATCAAAATCCCCCCCGAAAAGGTCCCTCTTCGCGGTTTTTCGCATTTTATAGGAATATGGTAAGAGATAGGAGAAAGTAGTCAATGACAAAAATAATCCTTGCTAAATTCTCTACAAAAAAACACAAAGTCAATTTTTTCGTAAGACTAGTAGTTTACCCGTAATGGCCGGTCAAAAAATAGGATATTTTTTGAAAAAATAAAAAAAAAAGTTTGATTTTTTTCCTTTCACATTCTTCCACCCATTATTACTAACATTTTATGGAAAAAAAATTATGGCCTGCGGCGCTATATCACTGGTTATTTTATGAAAAACTAATTTTTAAGAATTTTCGTCATTGAGTTTTATTGTAATAACTCCGAAATTATTAGATATATGAACATAAGTTATAGCTCGTTTTGTAGCTAAGACTATGGTAATTAATTCGTTCTCTTACTATTTTCCTGTAGCTCTTATCAATTTTCAACCAATTTAGTTTAAATACATTTTTTTTGTATTTTAAATGAATTTCGGTTTTGGACCGGCCATTGCGGGTAAACTGCTATTTTAAATGAATTTCGGTTTTGGACCGGCCATTGCGGGTAAACTGCTAGTTCTACGAAAAAATGGACTTAACATTTTTTGTAGAGAATTTAGCAAGGTTTATTTTCGTCATTGACAACTTTCTTCTATCTCTTACCATATTCCTATAAAATGCGAAAAACCGCGAAAAGGGACCTTTTCGGGGGGGGCAGGGGGGGTTGCGGCAGGATTTTGATAGGCAACCCTAGTGCGATGTAATACCCTATTGGTAAGCTATCATTTATACCACATTTCGATCAAAAAACAGATACGTCATAAATTAAGCAGCGGGCTCTTGGACTATAATAATAAAGGATAGATATTAAGTAATTAGGTACCGTAAATAATTTATCGTTCTCTGTCTATGTAAGTATGTCTAATTGTCTAATGTCTACCTACCTATCTAAATCATGCACCCTTGTCACCTTACGTGATAAAAATACTTTTACACCTTACTAAACAGTTCCTCTTAAACATGCAATCGACATTCAGCAATGCATGTTTAAGAGGAATTGTTTAGTAAGTGTTGTGTATGCATGCTATGTTAATATTACACCTTTAGTATACACCTATATACTTACGAGTATATTTACCTACTCTCCTTCGGTGTTGAAGAAATGCATCAAAACAACATTAGATATTATAATTGTGTAGTGTGTACCTACATATAAATATCTGCCTACAGTGCGCCTACCTCTACAGTCTACATACATTTATAGATACTTAATTTCACTTTCTTTTCGCATGCTTAGCGAATATTTTCATAGTTATCACGATCGACTTTACTTTGCTTACAGGTAAATATCATTTTTCAGGTATGCCTACATTAAATAAAGGCTGGGCAAACTGGGTCTTATATACACAAACCCAAATTCTTTTCTGTTCACTTAACATTGGGCTAAACTATACTATATGCCTGGATGTATCGTACCTCTATAGAATACATAGTCAGCCTGAAATTAAATTTTAACCCAACACATCAGCGGACTTCATAAATGTTTCAACTATCTATATTATATTGTTTAGAACTGGAACAACCCTGGAAATATAAGTATGTAGTTGAAAAATTGCGAAAGTTCTGATCAGAAATCAGCCTTTTAATATAACGCACGCACGAATTATCGAAAGTATCTAAGTAGTTTTAATGTTATACTTTCAACTTGTTTTGTGTTGCACTTGCAATACAATCATGTGTGTGTTCCTACAAAGTTTTACACTCATGTTTTTATTGTTCTTTGCAGGAGACATTCTTGGGAGTGAAGGAGTGTATCTACCTATAGCATATACCTCTACCACCAGGAGTGATGCATCAGTCTGCCTCGGCACAGCTGTTTTACATATGAATATAACCAACTACTCATTCCCTTCAAGTCTTTGAACGAGATTGTCGCGTGCATTGCTTCATTGCGGGGGATAAATATATTATATTTATTATCTCGTGTTAACTTTATATTTTACATTGTCTGGAAACGAGAACTATATAAGTCCATGTTAGACATTCTCAAGTACCCCCCACGTAAACAAAATGCCCCATCAATAACTTGACCTAATGTGTTTTTGTGAAAAGTGTTAATTGTATACGCACGTTGTTCAGTGTTTTATTATAGACAATCGTAAATATAAATTAAATTAAAATGACGTCAAGATCAAAGGAGAAGTTTGCGGCTGCATTCAGGAAGCTGTTCCGTTCCTCGGAAAAGATTGGTGAAGGAGAAGGAGCCGGCGCCGGTGGAGGCCCCAGTGGATCTCCAGCGAGACGAGGCCTCTTCAGACATGCCTGTCATAGGTAGGTCATGACATGTCTATCACCTTTGTCTTGTTTGGATGGATGAAATACGTGTGTTTAACATATCGTATATAAATAAACTTATCTTCCTATATGTCATTATTATATCATTAACGAATTTATTCAGCTTTTCTGGATGAAGGCACTTACAGTTTTTTTATGCATATTACTCAATGTAGGTAATCCTAGGGGCGGCAACAAAAATAAAACATATAATATGAAAAACGCGTAATAGCGCCGCAGGCGAATGTTTTTGTGAGACAGAGTGAAGAAGGCTGTGATGTATAGTTTGGTGTATTTTCTTTGAGTAAAAATGTATAGGCATGATAGCAATGATGGTATGTTGCAAGAAATATTTTCTATAGCAAATGTACAAAGGCACCTGCTTAAAAAATATTTATGTAACACAATAACACATAGGTAATTAGTGCCACACCAATTTTTTTATGAAACATTTGTAGGTATTTTAATGGATTTTCTTGCTAATTTTAGAGTATTTTTGATATGATGGGAAAACGTGTGGTAATATTGTGATTATTTATTAAGTTTTATTATTTAGTATGAAATATTATATACCCATTCCAATCTCTAGGGACCCCCCCCCCCGGCGATGCCCATGACTGCACGTAGCTGCCTAGTTTAATTTTGGTAAAAGCAAAATCATCCGGAAAAAAAACATGCTTGTAACCAGTTATAATAGTAGCTGTGTCTATATTTTTTGTGCAAATATGCATATCTAGGACCTTGACATTATTTTTAATGTTTCAAATCTCTTTCCAATCATAAGTAGGTATTAATTTATTATCTTGCAAAACATATTGGCGCTCATCCATTAAGAACTATGTGTTACTCAACTCTGTGTTAGCAGCTAGTGGCATCAGTCAGTGTAGATGCAGTAGTCAGTAGGAGATACCTAGACCTAGGCAGATATGTTTTAGAAATTATAATCGGAATATTAAGGGCTTGGCATCAAGAATGACGTCACAGTCTTTTCCCACGGCATTAAGGTTCAAAATCGCATGATAAAACGGTAAAAATAGCGTTTTACCATTTTTTGGGGTTAATTTTGCGTCTATCAAAAAACTTTTACGGTTATTTCCTAGATTTTAGTGCATACTCGTATTATCAGTACAAAAAAAAAATTACTCCGTGACTTTCGAGAAACGAGTTTCCGTCTTTCGGAAAAAAGATCAGATGTGTTTTTATTTATTTTTTTGAGAAATCCATACAAATATAAAAAATCTTTTACGGTTATTCCCTAGATAGAGGCTCAATGCATCTACCCTATTTTGTTCCAAACAGTAGCGTAGCGTGGGGGGGGCGGGGGGGGGCGGGCCGGGCGGGGCGGCATTTTCGGGATTTTTTTTAAAGAATCTAGGCTTGCATACACTAACCCAAATACTTTCCTGCACACCTTGCACCTTGCACTAGGCTAATTTCACAAATGTGCCGCCCTTAGGCTGTCGCTCCTAGGTTGTCGGCAGATTTCAGAATATACTCGTACAAGGACGGGGGGCGGCATTTTGAAAAGAAAATGACTGCATCGTAACAAGCAAAGTTCCTGCGTCTGTTCTTGTCTTTAAACTTTCATCTGTCTTTGTCAGTTTTTCGAGAGTAACTGCCGTCCCTAGACTGTCGGCCTAGGGGCGGCAGATTTCAGAATTTGCAAGGACGGGGGCGGCATTTTTCAGAAAAGGTTGCAACTGGAGAGTATTCATAACTCGAAAATAATATTCTCCGCATTAGCGGATTCAGGAGGCCAAAACCATGAGTGACGGTACTTTATATACAACTAGTTTCCGAAGAATCACATTATTACTACATCGTTTTCTCATCATGTCATGAAGTTTCTAGAACTACTACATTGTTTGGTAAAAAAATCGCCTGCGGCGCTAATTAAACCTGTTACGTTTATCCGATCACTTAGGCGATTTCTCTATAAAAATTTCGCCTGCGGCGCATTATACCAGCCCTATTGTATAATCTAAAATTATATCTTACTTGCGGCCCGTCGCTCATTTATAATTTCAAATGATCCTTTATCCAAAAAGTTGTAGGTTCATTTTTTTAGCAGTAAGGATTATTATTTCACACATTTTCTAAAAAAAAAATTCGCCTGCGGCGCAATACTTGGTTACGTTTTTTTTTAGAAAATAAATCAAACGACCTTGACTACATGACCCTTTTCACTCAGTCTCAAAAAATGTCGCCTGCGGCGCCGTTCAGATTTCTAATACCACAAGGTCATATTTGAATGTGACGACCTTCAGCTCCCCCCCCCCCCCCAAAATTGAATCCTGGATCCGCCACTGATTCTCCGGTTCCACTTTCGGTGTAGATTGTGATGTTTGATGTCGACGGCTCAATTTACGATACAATTCATGATTACTTCTTATGTTTTTTAATAATATGTGTGTGTAAGAACATTTGTAATGTTAATAAAAAAAATAAAAAAAATGAAAAAAGAATTAGTTTTTTTTTATGGGGGGGGGGGGGCGGCAAATTTGGCCTCCGCCCCGGGCGGCACAAACCCACGCTACGCCACTGGTTCCAAAGCATATTTAGTAACGGTTGTCGAGATAGAAGGTCTTTCGTTTTTAGAAATTTTTGAAATGTCGGTATGCGCACTCTTAATATGTAAATATTATAACAGGTTGCATACACATACATGCTTCATATATTGAGTTGATACCCAGGGACGTCTGTAATCTATTGGGGGCCCTGGGCACTTTAGGATAATGGGACCCCTATGACAATGATCTCTGGTGGACTTTCGATTTTTCTTTTTGCCAGATTGAATGAAGAAGTTTGTGACTTTTGTGATCAATTGGTGAACTATCAAGAACTAGGGGGGGGGGGGGGGGCTTGGATCGCGGGGCCCTGGGCAAGTTCCCACTGTGGCTAATGGTAAAGAGTGGCCTAATGATATACCTATATGCACAATTCCAAATGATAGGTAGCAAATATAATATGAAATAAGAATTAACTACATAATATGTATCAGGAGGCCTGAAATACCATCCTGCGGGGGTACCCTACTATTTGTATTTTATGTGAACAAAATACAGAAGTGGGTATACCTATATAAACAATACAGGCAGTATAGGATACCATAGAATTTGTTCACTAGAGCAATCCACTTATAATCTGAATGTTAAAAAATGTCGCCCCACTGATAGACAGACTCAATGCAGAAACAATGTTTACGAAGGAACGAGGGATCAAAAATTTTACGAAGGAACGAGGGATCGCAGAGGATAATGATTTCATGCACGGAAGACTTGGAGAGCGTCAGGCGAGGCAGCCAGGAGCGGAGACCTCAAAGGGAAACCGAAGATTAATAGTCTCCATAGTCATTGTTAGTATTACGTATAACCTAAACTATATCCATTTAATATCCTTCCTGAAATCCCCCTCCTTCATCCTAAGACTCCGGTTTGTGGACCCTCAATACTCCTCATCTTCTCGGGTGTCTTTCCCGCATTCCTCTTGTCGTACAAAAAACAAATGTAAACAAATACTGACCAACGGTTTACGATCCCTAAAAATATCTAAAATCACAGACGTTGCTACTTACCTATATGTTTACTTACCACTACCAATACCACCTTACAATACCATTAACGCACAACAAACCAACTTACTCATACTATCACATTGCACTTTCATACTACGGATGTTGCGGTGTTACCAAGCTTGCAAACCAGAACGTACGTGTAAATCACCCGTCACACGGGTATCAATTTTTGGTGAAATATTAATCGAATTTGTCTCTTTGGTTTCCGCATTTTTGAACTCGGAATACTATACTGAACAACTTTCAAACATTTCTAAGGCGCAGGAGAACTAAATATTTTTTATCAGAATGTTAGAGGTCTTCGTACAAAGACTAATGTGATTTTACGGAATTGCATCGAAGAACAATTCGATATCATTTGTTTGACCGAGACTTGGCTTAATGACAGCTTTTACTCCCCAGAAATGTTCGACCGAAGGTACGAGGTGTTTAGAAGAGATAGGGGTGGCCCCAATGTCGGGGGTGGCGTTCTTATTGCGGTCAAATCTGGCCTGAATCCAACACACAATCAAACATGGTCCTCTTCATCTGAGGACATATGGGTTTCCATTCCCAAAAATTCGCGGAACTCTATACATATTTGTTGTTCATACATTGGTTCAGAGGGCGGTGGTCATGTTTCCAATCTTGTATCACATCTAAACATGGTAGAAGAAATATACACAAATCATTCGGAAGATACATTCATCCTTTTAGGTGACTACAACCTCCCGTACGTAAACTGGGTATTAAATTCTAACTCATTACCGATAGTAGGCGAATACACGCGAGGAGCAGCTAATGTACAGTTCGTTGATTTTTTATCCATTTCCGGATTGCAGCAATATAATTACGTGCACAACTCGTATAATAAAATACTTGATCTTGTTTTGTCAAATGTTGAGTGTGACGTCAGACCGTCTCCTCCGCTGGTTAAACCCGACCTCCACCACAAGCCCCTGCTAATTAAAACCAATAGCGGGCTGATTAAGGATAAATGTATCAAAAACAACTTTCGCGATGTGATACAATACAATAAGGGTGATTATACTAAAATTCGTAGCGATTTATCAGCTTACGACTGGGACCACCAGTTTTCAAACCTTAACACGGAGAATTGTCTTATAAAATTTTATAATATGCTGACCAAAACTATAAGCGATAATATTCCGACAAAAAAAAATCAGAGCGGGTTGTACGTATCCTCACTGGTTCTCCCCAGCGTTGATAAAGATAATAAAAGAGAAACAACATTTTCACAAAAAATGGAAGAAATCCAATAATCCACTTGACTACCAAAGTTTTTCCTTGTTACGTGCCAGACAAAAAGTGATTCAAAAAGATTGCTACAGTAAATATATTGATAACATAGAAAAAAATATTAAAAATAATGCTAAATACCTATTCTCATTTGTAAAATCGAAACGGCTCGTCGAGGGTATTCCTAAAACTATGACATATAAAGGTGTAAAGCACACCGAGGCAAAAGGTATCTGTGAATCGTTCAATGACTTTTTTACATCGGTACATATCCAGGGCGACGCCGGTATCGGTGATCAAGATTGTAGCGACGAGGTGTTGTATTGTCCGAATGTCGCACTAGTAAGCAGTATTGAAGTTACTAAAGAGATTGTCGAGAAGTACCTAAACGCTGTCGACGTCACCAAGGGACAGGGTCCTGATTCAATACCTGCTATCTTCATAAAGAATTGTTCAACTGTGATTTCGTTGCCACTTTCCATAATATACAAAAAATCCATAACAGAGGGATGTTTCCCATCCCAATGGAAAAAAATACATATATCGCCTATATTTAAGAGTGGAGACCGAAATGACGTCACAAACTATAGACCTATTTCTAAATTACCTATAATTAGCAAAGTACTAGAAAAAATTATAATAGACCAAATAAGTCCCATACTCAACCCCCTCATTAAGCATAATCAACATGGTTTCCGAAACAAAAAGTCGGTGGACTCAAACCTACTGGAATTTACCCACGCCGTAACCAAATCGATGCACAAACAAATCCAAACAGACACAGTATACACTGACTTTAGTAAAGCATTCGATAAAATAAACCATAATTTATTACTGAGGAAAATTGAACATATTGGAATAGTTGGTGAGTTGTTGGGCTGGTTTAAATCTTATATTACAAATAGGATGCAGGCGGTGGTCCTGCATGGTTATGAATCGGAATACAAACCTGTGTACTCTGGCGTGCCTCAGGGATCACATCTGGGACCATTGTTGTTCTCTATATATATAAACGACATGGAAAAATGTATAGAAAATTCAAATTTATTACTTTTTGCCGACGACGCCAAGATATATAAGGAGGTGGGCGATGTTGATGACTGCCATGGGTTGCAGCGGGATTTGGATAGTCTACAAAAATATTGTGAGCGGAACCAACTATTTCTAAATCCAGAAAAATGCAATATCATATCATACACGCGCAACCGAAGAAAAATAAAACACGACTACAAAATCAATGATCATCTTATACAATATAAATCAGAAATACGTGACCTCGGGGTCTTATTAGACGAAAACCTCAGCTATACTAATCATATTGAAAATATAACCTCGCGGTCATTTAGATTGTTAGGATTTATTATCAGGACAACCAAACAATTTAAAAGTACAAAATCTTTGACAATCCTGTTTAATTCATTGATTCGCAGTATTCTGGAATTCGGTTCAACCGTGTGGAGTCCGAACTATATAACGCACATCAGCGCTATAGAGCGCGTACAAAAAAAATATATTAAACAGCTTAATTACCGTAATAGGTTGCATTTCGATAGCTACACTCGGGCTCTGCAATATTACAAAATAAGTACTCTAGAAAATCGTAGATTAATTATTGACCTTTGTTACTTACACAAAATTTTAAATAATAACGTCGATAGTTCATATTTGTTGGGTGCTTTGCCATTCCATTGCCCCACTAGGAGACAACGCAGTCCGCACCTTTTTTACGCCGAATCATCTAGAACAAATTACCACCAAAGCTCATATATAAATAGAGTGTGTACGAGTTTTAATAGAAATTGCGCGGTGAGCTCGGAGCTGGACCCATTCAGTACAAGTCTCAACTCTTTTAAAAAAAAACTGGTTGGAATCTCAAAGTTTGGAGCTACAGCATCTTGAAAGTCGTTGCTATGGGGTTAGTGCCTATATATGCAAACACCAATGCATATTGCTGTACGGGTTACTGTTTCTTCATACTGTTTTGTTATTGTTGTAATTATGACGCACACATACATACACAGAGACTACTGACTGAAAGATAAAACTACAAACCAAACCAACCAAGCGGTATCCCTCCCTTTCCTTCTCCCCATACTTCCCATCCTATTATCCCTTTCTCTCTTTATAAAACAAGTGCTTTATTCTTAGATTATATTATTGTATTATATTTATGTACAGTACTTGCAGTATATCTATAATGTAACATGTATATGATGTTGAACTAGTACCAGCCAATAGATAGATACTATAATTGGCAATATAAAAAATGCATTGTATATTGTTATTTTGGTGAAATATTTACAAAAGCTGTTGTATCTAATAAAATATTAAAATAAAAAAAAAAAAAAAAAAAAAAATGTCTTCTAGTCAACCCGTTTTGTACCTAGTATTGTACATAATTATATTAAATCTAGGGGAATGTATTTTGTATACTCCTGATTGTATGCAATCATTATTACATTTGCTTTTTACTAATTAGGTAGTTTTTCTGCCTCATTAAATTTTACAATTTTGTATCTCCAGGGATGCAGTGAGGCCAGTAGAAAATGCTGTGAGTCTCCCAGCTAGTCCTGCTGGAGCGGCCTTCAAAGGAAAGGGATCTGGTGCAGGGGCAGGCACGCCTGGGCCTGGCTCCTCCACAGTGCGAGCACGTAGACTTATGAAAGAATATAAAGAAATGCAGAGACTACAACAGAGTCGACCTGATCCAATATTTACTGTAAGTTACAATCTTACTGCAGTCTCATACCTTATCTTATCACAGTTCAGTTCAATACACCAGTGAAGAAGAATCTATTTCTGCAGCACTGGAAGAGACTTACATCTTTTAGTGCATTGTGTGAGGCCAAACATTATTAGATATGTAGTATTCCCACAACAGTATAGAAGAATTAAGGATGAACATTGTCGGGCTTACGACCGACCTCGGCAGGCTTAAGTGATCACTTTACACTCGAGAAATATTCGCCATTTCAGTTCACCCCGGCTGGGATTCGAACCCAGACCTTCGTCTCGCATAGTAGGGATCATATCCACTACACCACGAGGAGCGACGGCTGTGTTGACGAATCGAGTGTATATTAAGTGTCCATAACTCTTCTACACTGTTGTGGGAATACTTTGTATATGGGAATACTTTGTTGTATATACTACAGAATGTAGAAAAAATCCAACGCTTTACAAGAATAAAATTTGTAAATCAAAATATGATATTATTAGATATATCTATAACTTTATCATCCTAACCTGAAAGATAATTTGATGGTAATATGATTATCGTATTCTTAGATATCTCATTGTGAAGTCGTATTCTCCACTTGCACTAGTGGTAGACCTTGTCGGATATTAGCCGAAAAATAGAGGAATATTTAGAATTAGTGTCAGAGATCATTCACGATTTGGATGGAATGCAATGAAGAATAGAAAATAATAATTAATAGTAGATACTATAAGTAATATTCTCATCCTATTTTTCCAGGTGGAATTGGTGAATGACAATTTGTTTGAGTGGCATGTGAGACTACATCATCTGGACCCGGAAAGTGAATTGGCAGCTGATCTAAAGGAACTCCGTATTCCTTGTGTTCTGCTCCATTTATCCTTCCCAGACAACTTCCCATTCGCCCCACCTTTTATGCGAGTCATCGAACCACGAATAGAAAAAGGATTTGTTATGGAAGGTATTTTAATTAAGTACAACATAGTATCTTAGAATAGAATTCACATGACATATTTCAGCAAATTATGTCAATCTTTATTAATTTCAATTTATTTAACAAATAATATTATCATAAATTAAATTATAATTTACACATACATGTATAATTCAATACTAAATAATTGTTATTCACGCCCCCAGACAGCATACATGAAAGGTATATCCCTTTGTTCTAGGTGGTGCTATCTGTATGGAGTTGCTTACGCCGAGAGGTTGGGCAAGTGCATACACTGTAGAAGCTGTACTCATGCAGTTTGCCGCATCACTTGTTAAAGGTCATGGAAGAGTTTCTAGGAAGGTGAAAGGAGCTAAAGATTTTAGTAAAAGAACGGCGGAAGAGTCATTTAGATCACTCGTTAAAACACATGAGAAATATGGATGGGTTACACCTGCCCTGAGTGATGGTTAAACTAAGTCCATGGTGAGTGAAACATATGTATATGTATTCCATACATTATTACATGTTTATTTACTAGTGTTTTATATTACCTTACATTATTGTTTCCAGATTTGAGGATCTCACTTCTAATAAATAGAAGCCACACAACTCAGCATTCGTAAAGATTTTAAATTAATGTTATTTTAGTTAGTAACATAATATTTTATTGTAGATAATATTATTTTATTTGAATGTTAATTAGCAATGTGTTTAAAAAGACTCGGAAGAGAAGGGTGTTGTATCTGACCCTATAGGCTGGCCACACACGTCCCGAAGTTCAGTTCCGGAATCGACCGTTTTGCAAAAAAGTTCCGATCAAAACCTCTCTCTGAATTCAGCGTCACCCCGATTTTAAATTCAGAAAGAGGTTTTGATCGGAACTTTTTTGCAAAACGGTCGATTCCGGAACTGAACTTCGGGACGTTTGTGGCCAGCCAAAGAGTGATTGACCATAGAAGGCCTTTGAGCAAGAATACAATGAAATATATAAAGTATGAGGTATTATTTTTACATGTGTTCATTTTGTATTTGTAAGATAGTCTTGTGTTAACTCACCTCAAACACAAATTAGTTTTTAAATAATTCAACATTGTACCTTTATTACTTGTTATACAACCTTATGTTTAGCTGCATGAGCCCACCTAAATTATTATATTTTTATACAGTTATAAGGAATTCACATCCATATTCACACAGATATATTAATATGTACTATTAGCAATGTATCCAATAAATATACATGCGTCTCGCACCAGTGATATATTGACGCTCCTTCGATCCTATTGGTTAATATCTGACCAATCACAACGCCTCAGATTTCAAGTGAAGTTCAGAAGTACGCAACCTAGAAGACTTACTTTCAAGCCCTGATTGGTTCTGGTGTCCTTTAGGTGCACGCTTAAATTAGACAGGTCTGTTTAAGTGCTTTCTCTAAAAAAAAAACATCCTTGTTGTAATAGCAACAGTGAAAACGCAAACATGCAGTTCACAAACAGTGGATTTCCAAAAATTTGTATCCCTTGAAATCTGAGGCATTGTGATTGGTCAGATGTTAACCAATAGGATGGAAGGAGCGTTACGATATCACCGGTGTGAGACACAAGTACTATAAATATTATCCCCCAAAGGCCTATCTCTTAAAGTTATACCTAATTGTTGTCATGTAGAACAAAACATTTTCAAGTCGTCTCATATTGAAACAGTTTAATCAGACATACTTCTACATTTCAATGCTTGTAACCTTAAACCTGATATTATTAATGTTAAGTAGATATTACTAGAAATGTATTTTTGGATGTAACAACAGTAATAACAATTTATAATTACCTGCACTTCGAATAATAATACAACAGAAGCATGATAATGTTAGTATTTGTTGGTAATCTTATTACAAAATTGCTCAAGGATTCTCCTGTATTTTAATTAGGTATAAGCCCTAAAAATAATTATACAGACGTCAATTTCATTGCCAGATTTAATATTTACTTTTGACCTACAGGACTATAATAGTACTTGTAAAAAAATATGTATGGTTTGGTTGGTAGTAATTAAATTTAAAACACACAAATTTGTATACTCAATATTAGCAACCCAGATTGTTATCCAATGTACCCTTAAAATGTATACAATATCTGATTGAGTGTTATCAAATACTTTATAACAATAGTATGTTTATTTGGAACAAGTACCACATATTGTCATACAATATTATTACTTAGCGGTGTATCCGTCCGCATCCAATTTATTTCCGAGACGAGAATATAACAAAACTAAGTATTTTGTAGTTTGCTAGTGGATATGAGAAACATACAGACATGGTGTATATTGAACAATATATTTTATTATATTATGACCATACCATATGTAGGTATAGTATACATACATCTAAATAGTTGTATCATTAGTAAAAAGTGTTTTTGACTTACTATTATAAGATTAGTATATTCTGTATGGCATGCTAATTGCATTATGATTTGAAATGAATAAGCAATCTCATGCAACCCTCCTACATCCCCTAATGCAATTTATTTTATATATTATAGGTAGGTGTAAAGATTCTACTATGTACATATTATATTACCCAGTAATATAAACAAAATGTCTACTGCTCCAGTATAATATTTGCTAGATATATAAACTTTAAATATGCCTGGCAAATAATGAAAAAACTATTAAGAAAACATTTAATATTTAGTATCTTTCGATATAAAAAATATACTTGCAAAAATTAACAAATATACTTGCAAATAGTAACAAATACTCTGTTATAAAAATACTCGTCCCTATTTTTTCGTGTTATGTTTGTCTACAAGTCTCTACATACAACTTTCGAAATGTATTTCCATTGAAATTACTTCATTTGGATTACAAAAAGCTAGACTTGCATTGGAATACCTAAAAAATCAAATTATGTAAGGAGTGTAATCACTGTTAAGTGCAAATATAATAGAATCCTGAATTTGGGGTATATGAGGATCTTCTGAATCCAAAAAGTAAGCACTACTTAATGAGTTCTGCCGCACATGAAACAAAGTGGAGGGGATAAATAGTATGTAGATACATTCTTTAATCAGTGTTCAATTCTCATGTGTCATTATTGCAAATCTATTATGGCTTTGTAATTATAATCTTTCCATAACGATTGTATAAGTTCTCAATCTAACAGTTATTATTTAAATATCATCTGGAATGCGATTCACGTTCTTTCTTCCGTAACTTAAGGTGACTAGTTAATAATACAATCCCTAAGTTAGGATTTTGCGATTCTCGATGACAAATGAATTCCTTAGTGACGGGCTATTGTCCTTAATACTATATACGTTAACGCCGGGTATTCACCCTGGCGATACCTTAAGGATATTGTTTTTATGAGTTAAATTTGTAATAAAATGAATTAATTTTGCACATAGTATACGTAAGCAAAAAGGATTATTACTTATTTCTGCAATTGTATTCTATCCCATTCGCAGCATAAGTGATTTAAGAATACTGTTTTTCTAGCTTAAACTTGTAATAACCAACCAGTGTCGCAGACCAAAATGGAAAATTTTAACAAATCCTTTTGTGAAATAACAGATAATGGAAACAATAGAGTAGGACAGCAATAGTATCGCTGGTAAAGAAAGGTATAAAAAAGGATTTTATCCTTACCATGGGTTGTAAGGATCATCTTTAACAAGAAAAGATCAAGATAGTATCCTTACTTAAGGACACTTTCACTCAGGTATGAGGAAGATACAGAATCGCGCTTCAGATTCATTGGTTGTTGGTATAGTGAGACTCATGCTCTCAGATGCAAATAGCATTCTAGTCATTTCCAAAGACAGTTATTGAAAATTTCAATAAAAACTATGTTTATCATAATCATTACCTATCTTTGTAAAATATAAAAATATTGTAAATTTCATCCAAGAAATGTATACCAATGTAATTGTAATGTGTCAATAATATCTCAAGTGTTTAGTAAAACATGCTTTGCATTGTAAATGTTCTTTTTAAACTACGTAATTATATATTTTGCTATTGTATTAAGATCAATTATTATTCATTAGTATATTCTCTACTAGATCATGTTGTATACTCAATCAAATCATTTAATTATCATATAAGTTTAATATACTACATACATATATTTATGTTTTAAAAGGTGTTTTCGCAGAGATCAACATGATTTGAAACTATATTAACAATATTTGCTTTTTGGGTACTCGGCGTACCATTGGGTTGGTCTTGAAAAAGACGTTTCGACTCTTGAATTAATTGCTACTATATAGAAGAATACACCCTGTATATAATATGGTAGATAATGAAATTTTCAAAAATATAGTTTTTTTTTTTTATAAGTCTGGTGCAACCATTATTATACATTCCTGAAATGAATATACTATTGTAATGTTTTAAAATATTATTATAATGTTTAGTACACGATTGGTTAATAATATTATAAGACAAATATTTATATATATATATAACTACATATTTGTGTGTGTAACGATGTTGTAACAAAAGTGATAATACATTGCTCCAAAGGTACATAACTCAATTGTTTCATTTTCCCTCCCTGAAATAATAAAAATTGCCACAATATTAAGGGCCCCGCCATACAATTTCAATAATTGGAGTTTAAATTTACCTTATGATTTTTTCGTATCTTGTAAGAGTCAGGTAACCATAAAACCTCCTTAACCATTTTTCGTCTTATTCAGCAATAAGGTTCGCCATCTGTTGTGAATGTCACATTTTTGCACAAAAGATGTAGTCTTATTTTAAACACTATTTACTGGTGGACAGCGACAGAACTACAGAACTGAGATTTCTACAAATACATTCAAACAATGCAACATTATGTAAGCTCCATTGGCGAACATGCAGGTTAGGAATCAGCATTGACTGGCTTAAGTGTCACTTTATGCCCAGGCAAATGAAATGTCATTTCAACTGCATAATGCAGATTAAATGTGGTTTATCAACTGTCTGCATCCTGAAGTGTAAGTTATAATAGAGCTGTTAGTTAAATGTATCACTATTTTCATAACATCCATCCATTCTATATGTCTCGGCCTTAGTAATACTCCAATAAATTACAATGTATGCCTCTTGACTGACGCTGACTGGATCCATCAAGGAATGCAAGATACACACAAGGGACTCAAACAGAAACACTCAACGAAACCAAATTACTATTGAATTACAATGAAATATGCGTGATATTGAGGGATGCTTTGTTTCAAGGTAAATATTTTCTCAAATAATCAAAAATAAGAAGAACAAAATAAGATTAAGTGAAGGAGTGTTTAATTAAATTAAAATATAAATGTTTATTATTTCATACATACAATTAAATTATGGAAATAATTATCAGCGCACAGCAATCATTTACCACCTCTTAAAGCCAAAACCAAATGCAAAACAGATCCTCCCTGAACTTTATAATCCTGTGCAGTTTTTTCATCATTCCTAGAAAATAAAATATAAACAAAACTTAAGACATAAATAACAAATGGCGTTTTGTCTGTCAAGTTTTAACATATTTCTATATTTTGTTTGATTGCAGTATAAATAAATACAGAGGATAGTAACTGAACGGATAATCCTTAATTCCTGTAAATTTCAGGGGCACTTTCGGAATATTTTTTTATCCAAGGAATTTTCAAATACTGTAATTCCAAAACACCCAATCTGTAGTCCATACTTTCATCTGTCATTGTCTTCAGTTTCAAGACGATGCACTCAGTATTGGCTGAGAACAATTTATGGCACCGAAGCCGAATGACAGCATTTAGCCACTTAACCGTGCAATTAAAAAAAACCTAATATAATACAAAAATATTTACATAAAAAAAGGGTGGAGGCGCTATGATAGAAACTTTTTCATCTCGGTGGGGTCAGCCTTAATAATATTTCTAATTTGCTTCCTCAATCGCTATGATAGAATAGTGCAGATGGACTAATGACAAGACATGATTTAAACACAGATTAGCCCGTCTCTCGTATTACTCGTAACGGTATAACCTTAAACTTACATTTGTTTTCCAGAAAATATAAGTCGTTGTTGTTGCGGTGGAATGCCCTCCTTTTCCTCAACTCTTTCTTTTATTCTTTCTACTTTATCTGTTGGTTCTATGTCAATTTCAATTTCCTTGCCTGTCAGGGTCTGGAAATTTTGCACAATCATTAGGTAAGAAAAGTATACAGAAAACGATGACTAGTATAAAACACATGGTTGCATAGTCTCTCAAAAGTACGCACACAATTAAATTATTTTAATTCGCTTTTTGTTCCACAAGATTACTAAAGAGACTAGACCAAAATTATTTCCAATGCTCTGTTGCAGGAAGACATTGTTTTCCTTTTTCATTTCCTACCCAGCACAAAATTAATCTGGATGCGTCTGATTCAGTATTAGATACATACAGAGATTGAGGCATCGGATATTTAGAGTAACAATTATTTTATGAACACCTAATTCTGTAAAACATTGAGCAAAAATGTCTAACCTAAACGCTCGATATAAAGTAATAAAAGAAACGTCCATACCTTTACTTTAATCAGCATTGTGAATACTAGTACTTCTGCTTAATATAACTTAGTATCCTATGGACAAATTAAATACCAAATCGACGTAAATTAATTTATTTATTAAAAAGCTTTATCGGCCGAACAGCCGCCGCAAACCGCGATGACACGAAATATGCGGAAAAAAACTCTTACAAAAATGACAATTCGAATTGGTTGTGAAATCCATAGATGACACTCAAACCAGAGATATGAGCAAATAGATTCAATAGATTTAAGCAATGACGAGTACGCTCATGCTATCTTCTTTTAACTGGTACTAAAAACGCTTTACGAGAAAAAGATAAAAATAAAAGTTTCGCTCTGCTATCCATGATTGTTAAAATCCGAAATCTTTTTAAGGCTGATTATTAATTTCAAAATCGGCCACTGGCGAAAGCAGTAGCATTCTATTTCTATTCTATTATGTTTTACGCTTGAGTAGGTAAGTACTTAGTACCCAAGTCTGTGGTTTTACAGCCATCCAGTATCCACTCGTCTGCTAAGCATACTTACTGCATTCATTATAACTTGTCTCATTTTTCAATAGAATTACCTAGTAATAACTTGGTAGTGACGTTTAAACTAAAAATACCAGAAACGGTAACGTTTCGCTCAAGTTACCTACACACTTCTAGGCAAGTTGCTGCCATATCCGCAGCTAGCTTCAGTTGTGCTTCAGTCCATTGCGGGCGGTTTGCTGCAACTTCGGATGTGCTTAAAAGTGTGGGACCAGATGCTTTTGATCTATATTACTCCTTATCTCTGATCAAAAGCAAAGAAGAAGAACTCAAGTGACAGTGACAATTATGACATTTGGGATTTTTTTGCAAAAATTTTAAGATTATTTTTTGTATTGTGTTTTGTGTTCTTCCGTTTTATGCTGACGATGTGGTAACGATCGACGATATAATTGCTGTTCTGTGTTGAGTTGACGATCATTTTGATAATTAAAAAAAAGGACATTAATAAATAAATCTTGAATATGATTTCTGAGCAAGTCAAATAGGCTAGTCTTTGATGATTTGTTAGTTGTCATGGAGCCCCCGGGAACAGAATGTCAGCAACTAGTATCACAAGACGAAGATCAGGAGAATGCGGGAGGAACAAGTGGAGGAGGTGGTGGCGGTGGTGGGACGCACACACATTCCCTTTCTCCTGCCCTTTCTTCCAGTGTACATTCTAACAGAGCTGTACAACCAACTCCACCACACGGTACAACGAGGTAGAACAATTTGTATTTAGCTGATATTCATTCATACAAATCCTAGGTCTTTCATATTCTCTCACACTAGGCAAGCCTATAACTCTCCGTCCCTCTGTATCACTCACAAAAGCCTGTATATCTGTATGAATGTAGAATTCATTGTCAGCGCCAGGATCGTAATTCGGAATTTCCCGCTCGGGAGCCTAGTGCTCCAACAATAGTATTTGTTAAATAGCCACATTGATCTTCAATTTTTTGTATTGTGCAAACCACGTGTTTTTTTTTCCTTGTTGGGTCAGGGGACCGTATATCCCCTGCGTCACTGCGACCAGAGTAGGTCTATTGTGACACCCTTCAATGTTACAACAGCAGCCACATGTTAGCTAACTTGTAATAATGTTAACTTGGCTTTGTTACAGAATAGCATATGTGAGTGAACGCAGACCCAACAGAATAAACCGTCGCATCGGAGCTACATTCCAAGTTGCAGGTGGAGGGAATGGCACTTCTGCTTCAACATATAATACTTCGAGACAGGACGCCAAGCAAACACAAGCTGATCTCTTGAGATTATTAGCGGAATTTAGTTCCCCAGAGGTGTCGAAGGCTACACAACAATTGGCTGATATTAGACAACAACAAGATGATCTAGCAAGATTACATTTTAAGTGCGTCTGCATTGCTTTCTCTTACTTTGTTTCCTAAATAGCATAAACATACCCATTGAAAAGTGTACACATAAGAATTCTTAGTACTATGTAGAAAACTTGTCAATAATGCTTCATAATATTTTGAAATATATATTTTTAACGTAATTGTAGGTTAGGTTCAGATCCAGATGCCCCTTCCAAGCCTGCCAGTGCTAGGGAGACCATGACGAGGCTGGTTAGAAGTCTGGAGCTCCTCTCTACATCCATAGAACAACTACACAATGTATCAGAAACAGAGGCCAGTGGTGTTCCAACTACAGAGACTGACAAGTAGTTAATGTGTTTGTGTTCTTCAGCCAGTGGAAGATTGTGACCAGCCAGGTAAAATAAGGTGATTTTACAACTTCCTTAGTAACTTGGGTATTATTTATTGGCCTTGCAAATTAGTAGAATGGGACTTACATAGAAGAGGTAGCGGGGTGATTGCATATTTGATTCTGATACAAAATCACCTCCAGTATGCCTCCAGTGCTCTCTGTCCACTCTGTAAGTGTTGTGGATTGCTATCCACTATCCTCATTATTAATTTATTTGCAGAGTGGTTTTTTCTGCAAAGAAGGCACAATATCTATAAGTATTTTTTAATACATTACACCTACATTTTTGACATTCAGGTAATCAATAAAAGTCAGTATTTTTGAACACTTAACCTGTTTTGATTACCCAATTGCATGGTTGCAATTGCAAAAGCAAGGAGTGTGCGTAGGGATAGGGTGATTCAGATAGGCAAGGAGGACACAACGGGAAAAATATATCTGTTTGTTGATTTTACAGTTACCATATATGTATGTACTATTATAAACTATGTTATATTTAAGTTAATAATAAACTGTAAATTATTTGAAATGAACATTCTTGTTGCGATCATTCTTAACTAAGCTGTCATCACTCCTGTGATCTTCAGAGGAGCATTGTTCTCTGAGTAGAGTTGTAGGAGTTTAAAAAAATGATCCTAGAATTTTTAACAAGAAAACTCTTGAACTAGTATAGAATTCAAATAAAAAATAAATTGCCCGTCACTCAGGGCTATAAACAACCAAACACAGAGGCTGTGGTCCATGGCTGGTAGAATCCTACATTTAAAGTGCCGACCACAGTACAATGGAGGAGACTTGTCTGGGAGCATGTTGGTCACCGTACTCGTAACCGAGGGATCAACTGAGAGAACTATGAAAACTGAATACACAATTGTCAAAAAAATCACATTTTATTTAAGTACTCGTGTATAATATTAATTTGGTGTAAATATTACTCAATAAAAATCACAAAAATAATCCTAAAATATAACAGTACAATAATGTAACAATATAAAATATAAATAAACATATAGCAAACCTGTTACAATTATTTAAATATAAAATTGTCACTACTTATCTATTTATAATCTAATCACCAAAATATAATAGGAAGCTGGTAACTATTTATTTAGGTATAAAACTTATTGTTTATAATGGCATAAAATAATAGGAATAATGCGTACCTCCAAACATTTTATGTAAATTAAATTATCTTTATTTTGATTATGTGGAGCACAACATCAGAGAATCTATGGCATGGATTAGAATTTGGTTGATTATAGTAAGATTACCTATAGGTTAACTTAAGTTAAGGGGCCAATTACATATCTTAATTCAGAAAGTTACTACAGGTACTTACCTAAAAGTAATTCACAAAGCTTAGATAGTTACATGGGATTTCTCAAAAAGTATATGAATCTTTAGAATTGGTCACTAATCAGAATCTATGAAGAACAGAATCATCATATGTATATTAGGTATATTACTTACCCCCGTTTTCACCAACTTTTACCTAAGAAGGAGACCCCTAAGATATTTCCATACAAAAACAGAGATAATATTCTATTTTTTGACACGCAGGCCTACCAACCACACCCTAATTCCATACAAAATGCAACACGCAACTCACCTACGTTAGGTGCCCAAATATCTCTGCCCAGGCTAGGTGAGTTGCGTGTTGCATTTTGTATGGAATTAGGGTGTGGTTGGTAGGCCTGCGTGTCAATAAATAGAATATTATCTCTGTTTTTGTATGGAAATTTCTTAGGGGTCTCCTTCTTAGGTAAAAGTTGGTGAAAACGGGGGTAACTGTTTTAATCTAATTCACTTTTCTGAGACACTTTCTGTTTTGCATGAACAATGAACCTACATATGTATTTATTATTAATATGTCACCATTCTAAGGAGTCCCCACCATTCATTCTCTTCATGGCATCTTCGAAGGATACACTGTTCTTTGAGTAGAATTGTTTGAACCAATTTCTGTATGCCTTGAGACACTTGTCCGTCTTCACCAAAAGAGGTTGGTGTACAAACTCTTTGCTCGCCCAAACCATTACGTCTCGGTGAAACTGAAATATCAAAGTCAATAATTAATTATTGCACTGGATGTTGTTATGTACATTGTTTAAAGTTGCACAGAAAAATATTTAAAAGTTGATTTGGGAGTGATGAGTTTCAGTGACAGAATAGGCATATTACACTGTTATTGGATGAAAAAGTTAGTAGTATTTCATTTAATAATTGCTAATAAATGTGGAGGTATGGTCAAGACTCCGGAAAGAATATAAAGTCAATAATATATGATTAAGACTCTTTTATGAAAATTAGTTAGGATGTTACCTGCACTGTTTCAGCCCATATAAGGAGATTACCAATTGGTTTAACATGCATAGGAGCATAAAGTCTGTGAATAACTCGCTGTACAAATGGGGCTATTGGTGTAACCGTCTGCAATATCATTATTGTAGCATACTTATGTCTTATTTCCATCTGTACGTAGCTGGGACCAATCTGCAAAACGTACAAAATAATCTCAGTATTGCAGGTTGTCAGGTTGTGATAAATTAACTACATATTTTCTTTGGGTTGGGACATACTAGTACTCCCGCGATCCAGAATTAAAAAGCTGCTGTATAATAATGAAGAAGGAATGAAAGGTCGGGTTTGATTCTGGAATCATCCTGTAGACCACAGCCTGCAGCCTAGGGCTGGCCACACACGTCCCGAAGTTCAGTTCCGGAATCGACCGTTTTGCAAAAAAGTTCAGATCAAAACCTCTCCCTGACTTCAGCGTCACCCCGATTTTAAATTCAGAAAGAGGTTTTGGTCGGAACCTTTTTGCAAAACGGTCGATTCCGGAACTGAACTTCGGGACGTTTGTGGCCAGCCTAGGGAATCTCTTTACCACGATGGACAACAACTGTAAATGGTTAGCATTTTGATTTTCTTATATTTGACTAGATCACGATGAGGGAAGCGCCCTACTTATGGACTAGGTTTGTTTCTTTACCTGTTTAGCAGTGACTCCGACATTGAAAATTGAAATGTCTCCAAACAATCTTACGTCATGTGTGAGCTCCACTGCGGCTATGTGAGATTCTTCTGTTGGGCTCCAAATGCCACCCCAGATATGCCGACCTGGAGATATAGAAAGAATATGGTTAATACATTCTACTCTTGGTCTCTTTATTCTAATACGGAGTTTCCATGCAGTAGATGTGAATCAGTAGGTACTTGCATACATATTGCATATTGTTGTTAGGTATTGATTTGAAATGGCTATCAAAGAAAACTATACACTATAGATTATTATGTCCAAGAAATATTTTGTTATAACCTAGTATCTGGTGGTAGCCTCCAGAAATTGGTAAAGACTTTCCTGCCGCCACGTGATCTTGATGCAAAGCATTCAGATGAGCAACGTCGGCTCCGTTTTCTGGGATATCCTTTAAATAAAAGAGTAATTAATAAACCCTTTTTAAAGAACTTTGATATTCTTGATAATTAGGCGATTAAAAACTATTAGTCACATAATATTACCTGTAAGTGACATGGAATGATAAAGTCATTCCTTCCCATGTACTTCCAACTCCCATTACTGACTTGTGTGACAGAAGGTATTTCATATGTCGGACCTTCCCCATCCGCACTGTACCACACGAAAATCATCTCGTCCACTTCACATACCTCCCATGTCTTGACAGAAGCATTCTTTGGAACTGAAATATTAGATTGGTTCAAATGTTTATACTAGTTTCGAGGTGATAACATTAAACAGTATCCAAAATAATTACAAAACTAGTAACACGAAATAGTTTTACCAGAATCAACGCCAGGTATAGAGACGCATTTCCCCGACATGCCACTGAATTGCCATTTGTGGAATGGGCACTCAATGCATTCTCCTTTCACAGTCCCTCCGACTGCCATGTTGGCCCCTAGATGAGGACAGTGGGCATCTACAGCGTGAACTTGTCCCGAAGCACCTCGAAATATGGCCAAAGAGCAGCCTGCGAAAATTAATTAATATTGGGAAATGAATTCATTCCATTTAAATATTGTGACTTGTAAAGAGAATGAAACATAGTAAAATGCAGAATTTGGATATATTTACTGGAAAGTGTTTCTGTTTCTATTGTGGATGTGAGAAACTCCAATTAATTTGCTCAACACTTACCAAAACTCTCCACTTGTTGAACATTCCCAGCTTTGAGTTGCTTACTTTCCACAACTCCATACCATCCATTAGGGAATGGAGGTGGCAACTTTTTGCCTATTCGTCTCATCTGTCTTATTAGATTCACAATATCCCTTCGTTTGTAGCAAAAACCAGGAATATCTAAATCCTAAAAATATATTTATATGGTTAAATTCTTTTACTTATACGAATACATATATTTTTTTTCTCAGTTCTCAATTTTTGTAACTCTGAGAATCGGGAAGATGTTAACAGTCAATGTTCTATTTTTGTATTTAAGTCTATTTAAATCAGTCAGTTTAAACTCAAAGCGCTGAATCGGAAGACAATAATAGTAAAATTACAAAGTAAGGTTTCTGAGCTTCTTGTAGTCAGGCCTAGTTTTCATGCAACCCTAATATTTTAGCGGAATTTCAGGAAGCTTCTTGTTGCAAGCTGTTAAGACTAACTGTTGGAATTGGCTACTTGTAAAATAGATTATATGAATATATCATTATTGAAGTGTACCTACACATAAAATGATACGTTGTATTATTTGTTATACACACCTGAACATAATCAAACGGTAAAATGATTTTATAGAAGGCGTATGCTAGGATCATCAAACTGATGAATAACGACAAGGGACTCAACCCTAAAATCTCTGCAGTAGATGTGAATATTCCAATCATTACAATGGGGAGTTGAAGAAAAGTCTCCGCCATTTTGTTAACATCTTGTACACCATTTTGTTTTAAGGACAATAAATCTTCATGTGCCTTTGTTATGTTGAGTAATATGTTGAATTCTGATAGTGACATACATTCTTTCGTCAACGTGTTGTTTGTTAAGTCGACACTCATTTTGAAACACCTGAAACATAAATATATATACCATTATGAATATGGGATAGAGTAGCACCACCTATATAACATTTATATAGGTTCCCTTGTATACTTAGTCCAGTATCACGTGTCGTACATACTCATATATCTACGCCCTTATTAGGTATTGGTAAGTAAGTACAGTCACATCTCAGTATTGCGAAGTTCACGGGATCAGAGGAAATGTTCTTGTATTGAATGTATGGAAGATGGTATAAATCTGTTGACATATCTTATAGGATTGACATATCCCGTACTCTGCAAGTGATTCGTCAATATATTGCGGTGCCTACTAAGTACTGTCCAATTGAATGAAAATAATTTTCAATAATCTATGGAGCCTATAATAGTGGAAGTGTTGGGTCAAGTTGTGACCTCATTCAAATACCTATCGCTTCAAAATATTTCGTTATTCTGTGATTCTGATATCGGACTTCGTTACAATTTCAGCACATTTTCTGCTAAGGTTTTTTCAAATTAAGAATCCGTTATTTGGAAATTTCATTGGTTCAGTATTGGTCAGAAACGGATTTGACCCGCATTTTGGATTTTGATTCATGAACTCCTTCAATCGTTACATGAATGCTGTGTTCCCTTTTCTCCTAAGTGATGTAAATGTATGTAATAAAATTTGTAGTGTATAGACAACGGTTTAAATATGGGTACAGTTTCAAACAGTTGGTTAGTCAATTTGTAATTCAATATGTATTGTTCTGTTCCTCATACATTACAAATTCAAATCTTACTGTCAATCCGTGTCACATTTGAAATTCATACAAATGGGTTGCCATTGGTAAAAAAATAAATCCAAACATTTAAATTCTGTCACATTGTGAGTTAGTGGGTACGTGTGATATTACATATTATATTGTAGGTACCTAGGTTTATTTAGAATTCTGTCATATATTAATATTGTATTAAGTACATCAATTTGAATACTGTTTAAAATTCTTGAAAAATAGTTTAGAATGGAGGGCATCTCATATATGTAGAACGAAAGTAAACAGTTTATCGCGGTTAATAATACATTTATGGTAAAATATAATAACAGCATATAAAATCCACATACATCCGTTCAACCCAGAACAAGTTCCAAAAATGTGGTTTGGCAGTGGCAAAATAGGGGTCGATGGAAGCATTCCACCCCAATGCTTGTTACGTCACTGGTATTAAGTGGGCACATAACTAATCTAGAATAATCTGAAAATGGACTACAAATTAATACAATTTGACTGCAAAGCACTTGTCGGACTGGCACTACTAAGTCTAAGTACTAACAGAAGTAGGTGCCACCAGGCATAAGGAATCTGAATTTTGGGTGTTAGTGTGAAACAAATAATGAACGTTGAATAGTATAGTAAGTTAACTTACTCAAGGGCGAAAACTACAAAAGTGGTTCCACAACATCATAATGTACTTACCTTGGTATTTTGGTAATAGAAGCAGACTTACTACATTTCCAAAGAATAACCATGAGGTTCCATACTCCCCAACAAATATGAATGAAGGATAATCGGAAAACGTTACTTAAAATCAAAAACATTCGTCTGCGGCGCTATTTAGGGGACCGTAATCGTAACTAATAAAAGAAACATTCTAAACGAAGCCAGGCTAGTTGTGAATACATTTTTTTCAGCCCCGCCGAAGAGGAAGTTGTGGACCTCTCTATAGTTTTGACCTATGGAGTAATTTTAAAAATATAAAAAAATAAACCCTGTATTAGATCAATAATGAATAGGAAAAATATAATGAAAACTATTGCATGTACCCGACGAACCCAAAAATAGTTTGAAATCTACGTAATGACTTTTATTACTCGCGGCTATGTGTTCAAGGACTCACACCCTCGTCACATAAGTCTCATCGTCTTCAAACATTTTTTGAAATTTTAAGTTGTGACTAATTTTTAAATTCAATATTTTTTTATGGCGTGATGGCATTAGGTAGGCCCAAAATTCTTTTTTTATCTGCAATGTACACTATTCACCTATTCTAGAAAAAAAATCAAGTATGTGTCTTAATAATTGGCGTCTCTGTGACTAATAATATCTTGCAAGTCGGGGTTTGGCGAAAAAATACTAAAAATATTCATAACTCGAAAACTATAAAAAATCGCTGAACATACATGGGGGTTAAATCGATAGGTATTGAGGTCCTCTATCATCCTGCTTCGGTTGATCCACCGGTTGTGTTACACCGTGTATATGGAGTCTATTCGTGAGTTCAATATGCAATTATTAGGGTTTATTAAACTCCTAATAATTATACTGTAATAAAATATACCTAGTAGTAGTAGCATCACTGTAGTGAATAATTAATGTTTTCTTACTTCAACACAAAATCACCAATTAATTATCTATTATACAATAAGTAGGTATCTAATATTGGATGAATTTTTGTATGTCCATTTGTGATGAAATCCCCTCAAAAATTCTAAAATGCAATGCATATATGTTGTACCTGTGGAAAATGGAAACGTAACCGGAAACGGAAATGTGTGTAACCTAGGAATTGTACACATTTTCTAGGAAACGAGCCAATTTAGTTCTTAGGCGTTGTACGCAATTCATAAATGGTACCAGGAAACGTAAGAAAATTAACATTATAAGTACGGCAGAACTTATAAAGGCTTTTATTTTTGAAGCACAAACATTTCGATGAACAACCAATGACATGACAACCCAAATTGAACGTATTTCAGATTCCTGTTTAGGAAATGCCTATAACAAAATTTATTGATTCCCTGTCGATTTTGGGCATTATAAAATAATTTTCTAGGAATATTATACAGTATGACGGATCACACGCATTTTCGGTAACTGATTTGTATGAAGATTGGATTGTGAACACGTGTAGTACCTGTATAATTCAACAAAATAAAATTATACGATTTAAAGATGAATCCGTACTACTCCTGATTATTATGCAACATCTACATCGGATAATTTTATCGTTTCTATGTATCTTGAATCGAGTATCTTCCATGAGACTAATCTTTGTACTGACGATGCAATATGCAATCTTATTTATTTCAATGCACAATCGTCTTACTATGAACAGGAAACTATTTACATGTATTTACAGATCCATTACTTGAAGAACGAAATAAAAAATATTATAATATCTGAATATTTTGTTTGTCCGTACAGTTATTGGTTCGATGAGATACGCTATGACACCTCGCGAGAATATAATCTAAAGACACCAAACAAATTAATGTAATTCCTAATTAGATTAGACTACATATTGACAAGGGATCATGAATCTCAATCCAACCTTATCTAGGGCTAGGTATACCTAATTATTATTATATGGTACCATAAATATATAGGTTCCATTAAGTAATTAATGAGGTAGTTATATTACAAGATCTATATCTCGTAAATAATGAACTGAAAATATCGAAATTGGTAATGCTATTTACATTTTATATTTAATTTATGTAAAGTAAACCTGTCCATGAAAAAAAATGTAGAAAATTTAGTAAGAATTATTTTTTTCATTGACCACTTTCTCCTGTCTCTTACCATATTCCTAAAAACTGCGAAAAACCGCGTAGGGGCATCTATTCCAGGGGCCAGGGGAGTGACGCGCATTTTTTTGCTAGGCAACCATGTAGCGACGTATGACCATATCCTACGTATAAACTTTCATATAAGTACGTCATTTTTTGAGCGGTGGGCTCATAGGCTACGATACCTCACGTTTTTTTTTTAAGGAAAAACTAATCCGTTTTCTACTACTCTGATTATTTTTTTTTTGTCCGTAAATCTATAAAAAAATAATGTCCGTCTAAAAAATTTACACTCATTATGTCTTAATTAATGTACTCCTATATACCCACCCAACATAAACAAGGAAAATTGTTTTATTTCTCTAAATCTTAATAGATTGTCTTTTTTAATTGATCTGTAATTTCCTCATTTTGTTATTCACTTATGTAGGTACGTAACACGATATATAAATAGAAATGGGCGTTAATCCTAGGGATCCAACTATATGAATATACGGTAATTTCCCGTGGCATTAAGGTTTAAAGTCGCATGATAAAATATTAAAAAAAAACGTTTTATTTACTTTTTGGGGTTAATTTCGCTTCATTCAAAAAAACTTTACGGTCGTTACCTAGATGCATATTATAAATTCTCTGTGACTTTCGCCAAACGAGCCAAAGAAAAAAAATCAGAGGTGTTTCCACTCTTTTTTTGATAAATCTTTACAAGTTAAATTTTTTTACGGTCGTTTCCTAGATAAAGGATCAGTGGATCTTCTCTATTTTTTTCCAAATTATTTTCACAAAAAAACATGTTTCTTAACAAAATTTTCACTAAATTCTGAGAAAAAGCCGCAATATGGAACCTAATCGAAAGCCTGGTAGACATTATTTACAATGATTTTAAATTTATTTTGTCAAAATTTAATTAATGGTTTGTGAGTTATTGACAAAAAACCCAAATGAGAAATTTTCGTACTCCTCAACTTCAAAAGACCATAACTCAAAAAGGTTGATTTCTCGACATACATATATTAAACTTTTTTTTCATATTTTTTCATCCTCTATCACTTCGCCAAATATTGGACATAATGAAGCTATGAGCCTGCATTTGATTTTTTTTATAATGAGGTCCTTTTGAAGTAAAACATGAATAATTATCTTTTTTTCTAAAGAGAACTATATCCCGTTTTGTAACTTTTAAAAACTACACTACTTAAATGAGGAAAATTTTAATATAATTTGCCAGCTTAATCTGATATTACATTTTTACAGTGTAAAGGAGTCGAATAAAAAACAAAAAACTCGAGAGGCGGAAACGATGTTCTTTATTTCAAAATTGTGAATTAATAAGTTTTATTTTGGACTATAATCAAATAGCTGGATTATTCAGGACTATGAATCAAAAATTATAATATAGAATTTTGTGACCGTGGCGATCGAAAAACTGATCGAAGGTGTCGAATTTCACGAAAAACAAAAAAGTGCCGATATCTCGAGAATGAGCAAATTTTTTACTAAGGTTATATTTCGATTTTCTGGTCACTTATGACTGGTCTATGATGATAGACCAGTCATGGTCCAGTCCTCCACGGGATGACGTTGATTTACAGGACACCCTGTGTACGCCACTGCACTGCATGACAGTAATTGAATATGTGTATACTGTATAGGTACATTTCCAGATCAACTTATTAAAAAAAATGTTATTTAGGTAAATATTTTTACAAAGCGTCATACCATTAGTAAATTATTTTTTGTTGTCGCATTCTTTCTGTAATATCAGTTAACTGTGTTTACAATATTTGCTCTATTGACGCGCATTATTTTATTAAGTATATTTAAGACCCCCACTCGACTGCGAGTGGGGGAATGTTATGACGTGCGTTACAATAATAGGTATTATGAAAAACATCTGTAATTACTTCTTTATTATGACCTATTTAATTCGTAATTATGCAGTTTTTACATTCGAATCCTCAAGCTAATATTACGTTGATTTCTATCGCTAAACGAATCTCGTTCCATAGGTCTAAATTTTGAAAATTTTACCGCGTTACGTAAAAGGCAATCGTTCTATGACAGATTTCAAATTTAAGGGCTTGGGACCAAGCTTTATACAGGCACCCTAGGACCAAGAATGACGTCACAGTCATTTCCCACGGCATTAAGGTTCAAAATCGCGTGAACAGTTGCATGATAAAATGGCAAAAATAGCGTTTTTTCCATTTTTTTGGGTTAATTTTGCGTCAATCAAAAAACTTTTACGGTTATTCCCTAGATTTTAATGCATATTTTCAATACAAAAATCAATTTTTATCCCGCGACTTTAGGGAAACGAGTTTCTGTCTTTCGGAAAAAAGATCAGAGGTGTTATTCAATATTTTTTTTGAGAAACCTATACAAGATATAAAAAATCTTTTACGGTTATTCCCTAGATAAAGATTCAATGCATCTACCCCATTTTGTTCCAAAGCATATTTAGTAACGGTTGTCGACATATAAGGTCTCCCGTTTTTAATAAATTTTGAAATGTCGGTATGCATTCTTAATGTCCCATGAGGTGCAAGTTCCGCCAGTGTATCCATTACGTGATGCTCTGTTATCGCTGGAGGATATGCACGTATCTACATAACAACAACTACATACTATTTATTACACAATGTACATATCGCATCCTTATCTGATGTTACACATTATATTGGTATATAGTTTGTGTATAACACATATTTATATTATTATCTTATCAGAAATTTGACAATCACTTTTGCCTATCAGAGATATGACAGACATTCAATCAATTATAATTATTATCTCTCTATATATAAATATTATAATTTTACTACAGGTAAGTACCTACCTACAGTTTTGCATTATCAATTCATGAATCATATCTATTAATCATTTTCTTAGAGGATTTTCCTATTAATTTGTTACTGTACCTATTATTATTTTCGGCATTGTATTAGATTAAGTACACACGTACCCAATCAGTACAGCGTATTACGTTATGGGTTAAGGGCTTATGTATATGCACTGAGCAAAAATCGTTTTATTTTTGCTTCAACTTTTTCAAATTTTGTATGAGAATGTTAGTGCTCAGTAAGAATAACGTAAGCGACAAAGTGAATTATAGCTTTTTAAAAGAAACCTGGGATGAAATTTAAAAATCTAAAACAGCAGATTGGTTAAGATTATAATTACTAGTATTTTGGCTAAATTATACTTTGGCTAAAATATCTGAAAAACTGAACGGAAAATCTTCAGATCCCGTAAATTTTAGGGGTACTTTAGAAATATTTTTTTATTCAAGGAATTTCCAAATCCTGTAATTCTAGAACAGCCGATCTGTAGTCCATACTTTCATCTATAGATAGAAATCGTATTTTAACAGTAAATCGTTAAGTGTAAATTAATATGTTATTTTTTGTACGTAAAAATAAATGAGTAAGAATTATTTATAATCTATAACGTTGAGGTTGTCGACCGACGGCAATAATTAGTGGTTATAAAAGGAAAAAATGTATATAAGTTTTTCTTTATTTTTATTTTTAGTAGGTACCTACAATTTATTATATTTTTTATTACAATTTATTAATTTAATTTATTATATTTGTTATGACAATTGGCTCATTTAAATCATCAAATTACAAAAATTCTCAAATTGATAGTTCTGTCATGAGTACGATTATTGGGGTGGGGTTAACTGGAAGAAATCTCAGTTCTGCGATAAGTTCGCCCTAGTGAACAACGATTTATAATCTGTACTATGTCCATTTTTATGTTTATATGTATTGCTTGTTCACTTAAAGATTTAATTCATACAATATAGAATAACCAGCGACTGGTGTTCGGTTGTTAGTTGTTAGGTTAGGACAATATCCCTACCTTGCATCAAGTGGGCGTATGTATTCCCGGTGTACCTACCCCTGCCCACCAACTTTAAGGCGACATTTTCAACCTCGAATGAAATAAACGAAATATTTCTCCCCTGAGCATGAAACAGTAAACGAAAACTGTTAATGAACCAACCGGAAAATGGGGCCGGGACCTCGTGAATTCTACCATCTATACCACTAACTATATAAATACTATAAGAAATGCGTTCTGTATATTTATGTTACGCATATACCTCGAGTCAGGTGCCCAATTCTTTGGTAGAGGTATTCAAAGCCACGAAAAATCATAATATAAAACTTATGTGAAAAATATCGTTCGGAGAATTTCGCTTGTATGTTTTTGAAATCAAAACGGGGACTCCATGTCAGAATAAACGACCTTTTAAAGATATTTCTTTATAAAAGTATCATCAAACTTTTCAGTAAGTAGGCTTTTATTTTTTTACCTTCGGAAATCTTACGGTTTTCTAGAAGTGGTGTACGTTATACGAGTGTTTGAAATAACGTTGAATATTTATTTGGGTTTGTAAAATATAGTTGTTAATGTTATGTTTGCAACTATTTGTACATATGCAAGATAGAAATTAATATTAGATACTTACTTATACCTTCCCGTGTGCATTAAATGTATTATGCGATGATGATCTCTCACGGTTGTACTCCTAATGAACATATTGCATTATATAATAAACAGACCTAACTAACTAATCCTTAACCATTACACCATAATCAATCTACAACGTTCTTGAATCATTTATATTACTTGTTCTCCAGTATTTTTGGTATTATTATGTCCATACATGCAGCCTTGAACTATATTGTAGTTAGTATTGCCCCAGAACAGGCTTTCGCCTAGTGGGGCAATAAAATCCAATACTTGTTTATTACTTATATTTTTTTATTTTGTTATATTGTGTGGATATTAAATAAATGAAATGAAAATTGATCACATTATACAGTACTGAGTACTGCAGATTCAGCGTCGGATTAAGGCCCTTAGTTAGTAAAGGATTTGGGTGCTCCCATATTCGATTCTAATACATAGGTACCACCATGATTAGATGCACGATATACATATGTTATATTGAAAGAAATGCAAACCTTACATTGGGACAAGCAGTGATAGCGAACCTTATTGAGAAGTGGGTTAATTTTGTTCATTATTCCTCATGTATCATTTAAATAAAACGTAAATAATAAAATTATGAAAATCAACGCGTGGATTGTTTGAAAATCCTGCGTAGGTCAGCGTCTGACTCACGGCTCATATAATAGGTTTACCACCACATAGTGTGTGTGTGTACTATGAGGAGTATGGATAGACTTATGGGATTGTGAAATTGATTATATATGTAAGATTAAAATGTAAAATTATATAAACGAACTCATTGATAAACACCTCTTCTATAGAGTAAATTAAAATCGTAAGTAAATAAAACATTTAGCACTAGTGCTAATTTGTATAATATTATCCTGTCCTCCACATTTATGAATGAATTCACTGCAGCATTTTGACATTAAGCAAAATAAAATAAAACTAATTATTATAAAAAATATTTACCTTATTTGTTATATATTCCTAAGATTTTTCACCTGTAAGCACTTTTTTTGTTGTTTAACGTCGTAATAGATTTATTTTTTTTATATATTTATGTACTTAAAACGTTTACGCAAATGAAAGAATCACTTGAGATACATATAAAAGTAAAATATAAAATCAAATTACCGATCTATGTATACATATATATGCGTGGTTAAAGGAAATATCAAATAATCATTTCGTATCTGTAGTCTGTACCTACAGCGTTATAGTTTGTAAGTCTACTTAGTGCATTATATTATTTTCTGTTTTTGAATACAGTGTCGATGTTTGGCGCGCTCTCTTGTAAATGGTTGATTGCCGGATTGAAGAGATATTGTATCAAATTCAAACATTTTTAGAACACTGTATTGTTTTTCTATTAACGATTGCAGCGCCACGCATCCAAGCGCGGGAAATATTATCGTTCCACTGGCAAATTTACATCAGCAGGTATCATGTTGATTGTAGGTATATTACGGTGAAAGCAAGTTGTACCTAAAATACAGGAGTTATTTTGATGACGCAAATAGATTTTTTTCTTTGATATAACAATAATAGTTGAAATATCATAATAATATAATACATATAATAGGTAACTACACTTTACTACCTTAATAATTACGTAGTTGTACAAATATTATCCTGATAGAAACGCATAAATAAAATACATTGCAAATTATTAATTAACGCTCAAAGTACCAAGATTCATTTTGGAGAGAATCAGGAAAACCCTTTTTTTGTTGGGGAAAACTATAGATAATATTCTATTCTATCACCTCACGCCGTATCCCTTGCGGGGTAGGCAGAGGACAGATCGCCGGACTTTCCTATATCCTTACACACACACACACACACACACTTCGTGCTTCCGTCACATTCGTGCAATTCGTCATACACACTCCAGCTCTACGATTCCTTTTACTCAGAACACGCGTCCGTGCTTGAGAATAGAGATATAACACCTAGCTAAAATTTACCACCCCGATTTATTTCGAATAAATGTAATTATCCTAAATGTTGAATTATTGTGTACCTACATAATGCAGTCATTATAATTTGGTACCTTATCGTACACCTGCGGAAAAGCGCTGAACTATACGGTCAAGCTGATTTGACCTGTAAAAACTATTACAATAATAACAATAATAATAAAAAAACAGTGTTTATTTACCTTTACATTTTTACAACAGGTACAAGTTAATACAATGTGACACCCCACTAGGCCATGGCCTGTCTCGGGGTGTGTAATGTGTATACAGATCCATTTATTAAAAAAAAATCTGCATCTTAAACCTGCGTGCAGTGCACGTCTGCGTGAAAAACACAAACATACACAATACACCTAACCTTTCATATACGAGAGCAATAGGTCGATCAGTAGTTACCTATCTACTTCCTTACCTACCTTAAGCTGGGTTTATCGAAATAAACCCTAATACATCTTTGTACACTTCACAGAAAGCTTTAAAGCTTGTGTTGTGAAGTGGAGTGGGTCGGGGATTGAACCCGCGCCCACTGGATTAACAGTCGAGCGCGTTACCAACCAGGCTACCGACCACCTCAAACTATAAAACAAATATATAACAGTATGGTAGGTACCTATCTATACCTATCCAATAATGGATTTAAATTTCATAACATCAGCAAACATAAATATAAAATATTATTGTCTACACGGAATGAGCTTAGTGAAGCAAATTTTTACCTATATCTACCTAACTGTTTTGATCAGACACGGGTATTTTTGTGTGGTTCTTTAGGTATACCTACCTACCTCTTATAAATCGACCCTATATTCCTGTATGAATGATAGATGGAACAATGAAGTCAATATGCCCATCCACTATTGCCCAATCCCACCAACTTACACCTAGGAAGGGGAGCCCTAAGTAATTTCCATACAAAAACAGAGAATATTATTTACAGAATAAAGAAAAACAGCCATGCATAGCCTCAATCCATATGAAATTCTGCATGCGACTCTCCTACGTTAGGTGCCCAAATATCTCCGCCCTGAATCTCCCCAACTAGGAGAGTCACATGTAGAATTTCATATGAATTAAGGCTCTGCATGGCTGTTTTTCTTTATTCTATAAATAATATTATCTGTTTTTGTAGGGAAATTACTTAGGGCTCCCCTTCCTAGGTGTAAGTTGGTGGGATTGGGCATTAATCCACTAGCTATATATTGTATACCTATAAGTTTTTACCTATAGGTACTAACAGACATATCCTCCACTCACAGGGATCTTTCTTTGACGTAAATCTTTGTTTGTCCGGTACAATCGAAGTCATCACATAAAAACCTGCGTTATTCAACATTAATACCTATAAGTACTTAATAGTCTCAAGTGAGAAAATAGATCTAAGTACGTATAACGTATAACACATCTATTCCGCAACTATCCATTACGTCGTAGGTTGGTTTTAATTGAGAATACCTGCGACGCGACAGTTACGCGATTCTTTTTTTTATATACTTAATACCTATGTACAATATCCATAATGTAGCTACCAATATACCTTCATAACAAGGTGTTTGTAGGGTCACAGTGCCAGATTTTAAGGTCTTTCAATAGTGTTGTACTACTTGAGCAAATGCAAATACCCAGGCAGTACAATAATACTGTGGATGGACCATTATATTTATTACATACATATACATCTTCTTCCCCTTCCATCCTTGGTTGTGTCGGGGTTCAAGAGCATCTAGCTGTGTACCTTCGCCAGAGGCCCCTGTCACATATTTCTCGTATCTCACACCCTGTTATGTATTTATTTACACTGGGGGTTTCCGGTTAATTTAGGAAAGTGTAAGTATAAATATATTTCTATGTGTAAATGTTTACTTTGGATAATTATTATTGGTAAATAACGGATTAGTACAAAAGTAAAAGTGCCCCGTCGGCTCTTCTTTTCAGATAAATAGGTTAACTGCATGGAAGAAATTGCAGCGTTGCAATAAGTTCGCCCTAGTGGATAGTTATTTATGATTTGTCCAATTGCGTGCTTATATTGTTATATCATCCTGTACAAGCCGTAGCAAGAAAACAAAAGGAAGTAGGTATATACTAGTAGGTAGGTATATTGCATAAAGTTCAGCAATGAGGTAGGCACATCACTCATTTTGAAAGTATTTAGGTTAGGGTGGTGAAGAGCATGTGAAGAGCAATCGAAATAAAGCAGGTATTGTATTGCCGCAAACCAGACTATTCCAATTTCCTATCTATGAGTCTGTTAATCTCAGTAAGTAAGAGATCCTCACAATTGTGGATATTTTTAAATCTATTTCCCATTTAGTCATTATTTAAAAATACTAGCATATTACGTAAATTCGCGTATTGTTAATTTTTTGTCTCTTTATGATAAGTATTGTAGAGAACGTAGGTAAATTAGATATACTTACCTTTATAGGAAAACTTGTAGTAGAAATTATTATTACTTTTACCTTATTATTATAAGAATACCTAATTAAAACATATTTTAATTGCCTAACATTAAATTTATCGGTTTACCAACAGAATGTATTGTATTTTGACCCCTAAATTAATCACATTATTTGATTGCGTAAATAAAACTAAACTATGAAGTTCTAGACGCCCTTCAGTCTCCGTGATTTTCCTCTAACAGTGCAGTGCATACTACATACTGCTACTACGTCGCCCTTCCACTTACATACATCTTCTTTCTTGGTTGGGTCGGGGGCTCAAAACTTCTACATATCTTCGTCAGAGGCCTCTGTCACTTGCAGTTTTCAGGATCTCTGGCCACTCCAACTACAGTCTGTCCTAGCGCATCTTTGTCACCTACTTCTGCCAGCTATTTCTGGGGCGGCCCAGCCTTTCAACTTCGTCGAGAAAATATAGAGAGGTCATTAGTTCTCTAGTCTGTGTGCAATCTTTCAATGCTATCTATGTGCCTTAACATACCTGCAGTAGTAATGTAACTGTAATAAATAAATAGTACGGAGGTATACTGTCTAACCAGTGGCGATTATGTAATACATGTACATAAGCCCGGCTTGCCCATGAGAAATACAACAAACAACAAGAAATATGTTCTAACAATATTGCTTTTCATAGCGGAGATAATTCCATATTATTCAATAGAGGAAAGAAATTTAAACTTCGCGCGCGCGACGTGGACAATGCTATTATAATAATAATTTCTCTACTCATTACGTCGCGTGGATCGCAGCGACGTATTACTGGAAGAATAATAAATAAACTATTGCCATTTCTCCAAATGGTCTACGCCTCTCGCTCTAACGCACAGGTTCAAATAGTAATATTAGCTATTCATATCCTAGCTTAGATCTAGGTAGGTGTGTATATGTCATATTCTGCCTGCAGTGAAAATGTGCCCACATTCGTAGAGATTCTTTAATGGTATTAGTGTGATGTGCGAATTTGTTAGTGATTACCAACACACACAGCCGCTCGTGATGTTGAAGAGTGAATGAAATAGTGTATTACCCCGTCTTTGTCTTTCGCTCCCCACTCAACGCAGCACGTTTGTAGAAAACAATAACAAATTATTGCAATACAATCATATGCATTGACTAATTAAGAGTATGCATACCGACACTTCAAAACTGTTACTAAATATGCGTTGGAACAAAATAGGGTAGATGCATTGAACATTTATCCAGGGAATAACCGTACAAGATTTCTTATATCTTGTATAGATTTCTCAAAAAATAATTTGAAAAACACCTCTGATCTTTTTTCCGAAAGACGGAAACTCGTTTCCCGAAAGTCGCGGAGTATTTTTTTTGTGTTGATAATACGCATTAAAATCTACGAAATAACCGTAAAAGTTTTTTGATGGACGCAAATAGAATAAATAATAATAAATAGAGCCCAAAAAATGGAAAAACCGCTATTTTTACCATTTAATCATACGATTGTTCACGCGATTTTGAACCTTAATGCAGTGGGAAATGACTGTGACGTCATTCTTGGTACCAAGGCCTTAATTTAAAAATAATTCAGTTGTTATTGAATAATAGTATCTAGGTATGAAGAGTAGGTACATTAGTGTACTGTAATGTAGAGTACATAGTGGGAAACCATATTTCGCAAAGGTTACACAGGTACCCACTAGTACTTCCTATTGATCACTCATCAGCTTACCCGACTACAGATGACCTCCCACGCCACTGTGTCTAACCTACATACGAGTACATACAAACTTTGCCCTTCATCCATCTTCACTGGAACGCAGTAAGCAAACGAAATTTCGGTACAGCAACCCCCGTATATTCCACTTCTATACCTACAGGTTGCCCCGAAAATCAACGTCATCCCTGGGGAAGGGGGTATAGACCGACTCATAACTGACCTATCGTAATATGATCTTAGTAAAAATCACTCGTGTTCGAGATATATTGGTACATTGTTGAATTTCGTGAAATCGACACTTTGTTCAATTTTCGAATGCCACGATCGCAAAATTTCATATTCTAAGATTATATTTTTATTCCGTGTAAAAAGCCGAATATGCATTTTTAGCCTAGGTTCGGATTTTTTCTGCATATAATAATTACAAAGTTCTATTTTGGACTATAATCTTAGCGGATTATTTAGCGCTACGCAAAAAAAAATTAACTACTGACAAACAGCAGGTCTCTGACGATAGGGATCTATCAGGTTTATGGTCAAATCATGATCATGTAGATCAGTGGCGTATATAGGTTATCATTTGGGGGGGGGAGGCGAAAAAACTCCTGGGGAAGGCAATTAAGATGTTAACATAAACCTAGTAAAACAAATCAGTAATAACGCCGCAGGCGATATTTTTTCGTGAAGATGAGTGAGAAAGGTTGTGTTTTAGGTTAGCATTATAAGTATTGTGTTAAAAATGTTACAAAAAAGAAGCGCCGCAGGCGAAATTTTTTTGAAAAATGGATGATGTGATAAACCTGGGATCTTTCGATAGCAGATGGTACATCAATGTTTGACATTTCGGGGGGGGGGCCCTCGCCCCCCCCTATATACGCCACTGATGTGGATGATGATGATAATAATGTTGACGATTAATTAATTTATAAATTTGGAGGACACACGAAGTCGCATAAAGTCTCTCGTGCATTTAGATACTAATTGTGAATATGTATTTAAATAATGTAAATTGTGAAATTCCCTAAATCATGAGATATATTTATATGGTACCTACTTATGTTAATAGTAATTATTATTAACCAGTCATTATAACTTACTCGTATTTCACATAAAGCAGGAAAACTAGTCTAATATTTTAATTGTTGTGTAATTAGTCTAATGTATGTAGTGTAGGTACATAATTGAATGCTTACATCACAAAAGTACACTTAATTACCCAAATACATTGTAAAATTTTGAATATATAAAGATGTATTATTATTATTATTAATAAGTTATTGATACCTCTGTAGCTAACTGTACTCACACCTACATACCGAAAAACTTGTTCAGCAATGAATAGGTATTGAATGTACTTGTTCAGCAATGAATAGGTATTGTATGTACTTGTTCAGCAATGAATAGATATTGTATGTACTTGTTCAGCAATGAATAGGTATTGTATGTACTTGTTCAGCAATGAATAGGTATTGTATGTACTTGTTCAGCAATGAATAAGTATTGTATGTACATGTTCAGCAATGAATAGGTATTGTATGTACTTGTTCAGCAATGAATAGGTATTGTATGTACTTGTTCAGCAATGAATAAGTATTGTATGTACATGTTCAGCAATGAATAGGTATTGTATGTACTTGTTCAGCAATGAATAGGTATTGTATGTACTTGTTCAGCAATGAATAGGTATTATATGTACTTGTTCAGCAATGAATAGGTATTGTATGTACTTGTTCAGCAATGAATAGGTATTGTATGTACTTGTTCAGCAATGAATAGGTATTGTATGTACTTGTTCAGCAATGAATAGGTATTGTATGTACTTGTTCAGCAATGAATAGGTATTGTATGTACTTGTTCAGCAATGAATAGGTATTGTATGTACTTGTTCAGCAATGAATAGGTATTATATGTACTTGTTCAGCAATGAAGAGGTATTGTATGTACTTGTTCAGCAACGAATAGGTATTGTATGTACTTGTTCAGCAATGAATAGGTATTGTATGTACTTGTTCAGCAACGAATAGGTATTGTATGTACTTGTTCAAAAATGAGGTTCACTACCCATTCTGAGTGTCATATAAATGGTCGCCTGATGTGTGTGTTTGGCAACCAACCCTGACACTCTCACCTTACATATACCAGGTATGAACGTAAAACAGGACTGTGGCAGCTTTTGCTAGGTGAACATTTTTCAATCGCGATGCCTTCAAGCGGAGTCGAAAATTATTCGTCTAGGTAAAACTTACCTTACTTAAAGAATATGATTTTTTGAGGTTTTATCAATTAGTATAGAAAAATATATACCTATTCCAATCTCTGGGCCGGGCCCTGACGACGCCCATGCTCCCAAACACAACTAATGTGTGGGCCACTACGCATCAGTATTCTTACATTAGCATATTATATTCAGTTGCATGTAAAATTCATCTCGATTTTATTGACGACTTTATTGTATCTCAACTGTTCTAGAAAATGAGTCAGTAGACCCAAGCATCTAAACCACGACTAGTTACCTATTAGTTCCCCAATGTCGCGTCGAAAATGTCAGGGCCTACTCCCGTAAACTGCAAATCCAGCCTTAACCCCACCTCAAAGTGTTAGCATATCGGAATATTTTTATTTGCGCCTGTTTTATATGCAAACTCTATTACATATTGCATATTTTTATTACGTTTTCAGATAATCTAAAGAATTGTACAAGAATTGTAGTAGGCCCTTAATCAATTCGGGAATATTATAATTTGGTATTCTAGATCTATTTTTAGGATTATTAACATATTTTAAACAAGGGATCCGGATTCATAAATATCATGTAGGCTTGCGTATAATATTAAAATATATTATTTTGAAGGTATCGAATTATTTTTATCCACTTTACCTAAGTTACATCAAGTATCTGCCCTACGAGAATAAATTGTAATGCAAATGATACAAAAAGACTTTGACTTTGACTATTAACTTCTCCTTGCCACACCAGTTTATCAAGGAGAACTTATCAAATATGTAAATGTAGATTGAGATATATGTAAATATTGAAGGAAATAAAAAGAATTTAAAAATTGAATTGAATTGAAATTGATTTATACAAGAATAAAGTTGTGCTTTTTTTATATTATTTCACAATAAATGACCTGCAATATGGTATAATGATTGGAGTCAGTAGGGTTGTGCTACGCAGCAGCCGCCATGCAAGATAATTCATAGGAATAACTGAATAGCAATCATGTTCCAAAACGGGAATAACGTTTTTATATAAGTTGTTTATCGTAAAAAGTATGTCAGATCCAGTGCTGGGTGTTGAGTTACGTTCATTTGGTCACGTAAATACAGACCGTTTATAGTCAGGGCAGGACTATGACCCATATACTCGTAGGCCCTAAGCACTTGTAATATTTTGATCTCCACTACGTTATACACAGGTAGGCAATTGTCTCTGCATTCAAAGTAGGTATATCTTCTCAATTAAGTTCTATCATGTTCTATTCCGTCATGCCGCATCCCTTACGGGGTAGGCAGAGAAAACAAATCCCCATGCCTTGATCATATCCTTACACACGCTTCTTGCTTCCGTCACATTCATGAAATTCGTCGTACATACTCTGCGATTCCTTTCAATCAGAACACGTCCGTCCTTGAGAATCTTATAAGTCTACGTGCAGTCAAGCCATGTGGTTCTTGGACGACCGCGCTTCCTTACACCTCTTCTTTCTCCCAGGTATACGTATATTTTCTGTGTTGTTCTTTCATCATTCATCCTCTCTACATGTCCCAACCATCTCAACTTGGTTACGTTCATTCTAGTCACAACATCCGTCTAACATTCACTCAACTTTCTGTTAAGTATAATGTGAAAATTAAGAGCAAAGAAAGGGGGTATAGGCATAACTAGTATCGTTTTTTTCTTTATAAACCCTAAAATAAAAGTAACGAAACTATTTGTGAAACATCAGGAGAACCTTCAGAAAATAAGGGCATCATATGTAAATTAACACTCAGCTGGGCGCTTTCACTCACGCCCTTTACTCGCAGCTCGCATGTAGATATACCTAACTAGGCAAAGCCCGTGCTCTGGTACCAATGCAGCACTGTTTATATCATGTTTACGTGGGAAATGTATTTACTATTTAAATACAAACACGTTGTACGAATTTCAGTCAACAAACATTTTTCTAATCCCGTTTTAATGTGATGATGATTTATAATATTGTGATGTTGATAGTGAATACAGACTTTATTACCTAACCTAACTTATTGTTGATTTCCGGGTTGATCTGTAATTTAAATACTTAAATATGCTCTATTTTGTCATTTCAGGCAATGATGTAAAATGAAGTAAACATGTTGAAGATCATGATGCTCATTGTTTGTTGTTTTCAGTGTTACATATACGAGTATGTACCGTATGTCAGTACGGTTACCAGATGCAAAAATCACAAGTCCGGAGAAAAGGCCTGATTTCCATGGAAAAGTCCTGAGATTTTGTACAGTTTGAGAATTTTCTCTCAAACGTATTATTATCGTTGCGGATGTCTTCAGTTCGAGCTATACTTTTAGTTCAATATAATTTGAAGAGTTTAACATGTGAGGCATTTTATAAATCAATAATTAAAGAAAAAACCTTACTTAAAAAGGTATATTCACATATTAAATACGATAAAACTGATTAAGTATGTACCTACTTGGACAACTTTGATCATTTCCAGAGAAAGATTATTTTTAGTTTGTTTAACTTTTAATTAAAGAGATCTTTAAAATGTAAGCTAGGTTTTATTAAAAATCCTGAGATATCATGAAATTTGCAAAATCTGGCCACAACCCTGAGAAAAGTCGAAAAACCCTGAAATCTCAGGATTTGTCCTGAGATATGGTAACCCTACGTATGTGAGAATTTTGATTTTGTTTTGTAAAAAATCCCTTGATTTATTGTTTTGAATTATTTTATTTACTGTTGTTTCCTTATTACCTGCGAACTGTTGACACAAAAATCACTAGCATTTCAATAAAAAATTGGATTCAGCAAGGAAAAAAGCTTTCTTGATTTATGACACGTTTTCTTTTAAATTAAAATAAAAACAAAGTACTGTCTTGTTCAGTTGGTTTTTGCTTAATTCTTATCATTGTCGAGATGTCGAGGAATGATTTAGGTTAGGAATCGGAAATCATGTAACACTCACAACCCACATAAACACCGTTTTGAAAACTGTAACATAGGCCGGCCACACACTAGATAGCAGTGGCGAAGGGTGGATTTCTGCAGAAGGGAAGCCGGGGCTGACATTTCTTATGGGATTATGTCAGATTTGAGATTATACACTATTATACCTATACCTATATATTTTCCAAAAGGTAACTCGATAGGAATCGTGTTCTTAGGTACCTTCGCGCCTGCTAGATAGAAAGTTAAGTATATTCTAACATTCAGAAATCTGAACCATACAGCACGGTAAGCATACAATTTTTTGGATCTCAAAAATGCAGATTGTTCTGAAAAAAATGTATGCGAACCGTTCTGTATGGTTCGGATTTCTGAATGTTAGAATATAACATTCCGTCTACTGTGTGGCCGGCCTCGTTTGAATATATTGAATTTATAAGTGGATTGCATTTTTTAATGCACATATAGATACGAGTATACTTCAACAATGTACCTACATAATTGTCACGTGACTTTTATGACGTGATCCCAGGTAATATTGAATAGGTGCTTTTCGATAGCCATCAAATACCAGTCTGAAAATCACAATTGAAAAATGGTTAAAAAAAAATCAAATCCATAGATGAATCTGTCCCAAGATCTATCAATGAATTATACTACCTAGTTGAGATCTTCCTAGGTATGGATCAGGGAGGTATTGATTGATATTACGGATTCCTGTTTTTTTTTATGTTGAATGAAATCTGCATTATTTATTCATAGTAGGTAGACTGAATGCTAAACATATTATGTTATTCAGTAAGAGATATGTAGGCACCTACTTTATGCTTAAAATGTTATATTCGGACACATGGTTTGACCTTATTTATGCAAATAATAAATCTATAAGAATATAAAATTGGGAAGTAGTATACAATATTGATTCAGGCTAACCTGGAAATTCCCCTTCATTTGTAATTTTCAATAATTATAAATTTTATCCATCTATCATATTTTCACGACATTTTCTGTAAAACTGTAAAAAAACGAACAAACAACACATGACATTCCCGCATCCTCATATTGTATAACTATAGAGACTATTGTATAACTATAGAGACTATGCCGAGCTAAAAAAGTTGAAATGAGAAAGAAAGAAAGACGGTTTAGACAATCAAAATTAGACAATGACAGACATACTTGGTTGGACAGTCAGAAAAACTACAAAAGAACCATCTTAAACAAAAAGAGTGAATATTGGAGATCATTATTGGAATCGAATAAGAACAACCCCAAACAAATGTGGAATACCATCAACAACATATGTGGAATAGACAGGCAGAACATCTCAGAATCCAACCTGACCGTCGCTACTCTGGCTAACTACTTTGAAAAGAAAATAGGAGACATTCGATCCGCATCATCACAGCTCTCTACAGGACATACGGAAACAAACGTTCAAATGACTACATCAACCCTCCATAACTTCTGCACAATTACAAATGAAGAACTGAAAAAACTAATCAAGTCACAAGCAAATAAACAGTCAGAACTAGACCCAATACCAACCTGGCTCCTAAAGAAGTGCATCAATGAACTATCCCCTATTATATGTACTATTATTAATAAGTCGTTGAGTGAAGGTGTTTTTCCGAACCAATTTAAACAATCAATTGTAAAACCTATACTAAAAAAACCCAACTCAGATCCTAACAGTCCAGAAAATTACCGACCCATCACCAATCTTTCATTCCTATCAAAACTCCTCGAAAACGTTGTGCATAACCAAATAGTCGGATTCTTGAACTCAGCTAACAGTCTTGCTAGAAACCAATCAGCTTATAGGAAGTTCCACTCCACTGAAACGATTCTTACAAGAACTGTATCAGATTTAATATCTTGTACCGCAAACGGTGAGGTAGTGCTTGTCTCATTTTTAGACATGAGCGCTGCCTTTGACACCGTCGACCACGATATTCTCCTTGCAAAATTAGAAAACGAATTCGGTCTCAGAGACGACATTCTCAAATGGATGTCATCATACCTACTTAATCGCAAGTACCATATAAAGTTCAATAGCGTCAGTAGTGAGGATCGTTGCTCTCATTATGGAGTACCACAGGGCTCCGTATTGGGACCAATACTCTTCAACCTGTATACTAATCACCTAGAACATTTAATACAAAACCTTGGCTTTAAAACATACTGTTATGCAGATGACCGCCTCCTCTTCAAATCCTGCCATCCTGGTTCTGAAGCTGAACTAACAAGAGATGTCATCTCATGCATCGCAAAAATATCTTCGTGGATGTCACATAATATGTTAAAGATAAATCCCTCAAAAACCGAATTCCTCTGGATTGCCTCTCCAGGAAGGCAGCATTTAATAAACCACGATCCAATCCATATTCAGAACGTCAATATCCTCCCTTCCAAGCATGTTAAATTCCTCGGGGTGCATCTGGACAGTGCCCTTACAATGGAAAAGCGCGTATCATCAATCGCAAGTCAAGGCTTCTATATTCTGAGGCAACTCCGGAATATAAGAAGATACCTGTCATTGGATGGAGCCAAGACCCTGATTAATTCTTTTGTAGTATCTCGGCTGGACTACTGTAATAGTATACTAGCCAATCTTCCAAAGTTCCAACTTCAACGAATTCAGTCCATTTTCAATGCCGCTGCCCGTTTCATCTATCAAATAGATCGTTTCTCTCACATTTCTCCTACGCTTCAAGCTCTTCATTGGCTTAAATGTCCTCAAAGAATAGACTTCAAACTTTGCCTTATAGTCTTCAAGGCTCTTCACGATATGGCTCCAGAATACATTTCAGAGCTTTGTCTCCGACAACCCATAACTCATAGACACACCACACTCAGGTCTCACTCAGACACATCCACCAAATTAGAAATGCCGAACATTTGTGGTAAACCAAAATACCTCGGCCGAGCCTTCTTTTCTGCGGGTCCTTCAGCCTGGAACGAACTCCCCATGAGCAATAGGCAGGCAGAGACTGTGACTCAGTTCAAGAACCAGCTAAAGACACACTTATTTAAGAAATCTTTTAATATTAATTAGTTATATAAGTATGTATTAGATTAACAAAGCGCCCTTGTGGTGGGTCCATACTCACAAAACGGCGCTATACAAATTATCTTGTTATTATTATTATTATGTGTGTAAAAATGGTTGGTTGGCAGACATTGCCTTCGGCAGTAATCCCGCCATTTGGAATAATGTTTCTTTGTATCCAATAAAGGTTTTATTTATTTATTTACATTGAAGTGTCCCATTTATGCTGGGTGATGACTGATGAACCACAGATATAGTCTGAGAAATGAGATTCATCACATCATCACAGATGCGAGTATACCGTGTGCGAAGATACAGCCGGGTAGGGCAAGTACTTTTTTTTTGTAATGAACATTGATACAAAAAGAATATAAATAATAGTTGGGAGCCGGAAATATTAAATAAACCCTTTGAAAACAAATATCTAACTTTCATTATATATGACCCATCAGTTTTGACGAGTTTCCAGTTATTGTTTTTTTTTTATCTTGAGATGCATCATTGTTATTCTGGTGTTATATACGTATAAATAAAGTATCTCTGAGCGGAAGAGGATTTGCGTCAGTCAAAAGTTTTATAATCTATAGGTAATCTATGTAATATAGAAGTATAAAACGATAAGATACCACTATGTCCTATCAGATTGACATTGATCAACTATTCTACAAATACACCCATAGTTAGAATCACAAGAATATTGTAAAGTAATACCTATATAACGTGCCCTATTAAATCACAGTGGATATATTCAACACTAGGGGACCTATGTATACCTACACCAAATAGGGATACATATACCTGCCTTACATATACTGATGTCACACAATATGTATCTATTTATCAAAACTCAGATTTAAGGGCTTGGTACCAAGAATGACGCCACAGTCATTTCCTACGGCATTAAGGTTCAAGATCGCGTGAACAATCGCATAATAGAATGGTAAAAATAGCGTTTTTTTCCATTTTTTTCAAAAAACTTTTACAGTTATTCTCTAGATTTTAATGCATATTATCAGTAAAAAAAAAATACCCCGCGACTTTCGGGAAACGAGTTTCCGTCTTTCAGAAAAAGATCAGAGGTGTTTTTCAAAACAAATTTTGAGAAATCTATACAAGATATAAAAAGTCTTCTACGGTTATTCCCTAGATAAATGTTCAATGCATCTACCATATTTTGTTCCAAAGCATATTTAGAAACGGTTGTCGAGATATTAGGTCTCCCGTTTTTAGAAATTTTTGAAGTGTCGGTATGCATACTTTTAACACATCTTCGAGAGAACATTGCCTAGCTCCGTTCAAAAGTTGCACGATACATGCGTCATGCATGTCTATAATGTCCGATAGGAATCCATAAGGCTGGCCACACACGTCCCGAAGTTCAGTTCCGGAATCGACCGTTTTGCAAAAAAGTTCCGATCAAAACCTCTCTCTGAATTCAGCGTCACCCCGATTTTAAATTCAGAAAGAGGTTTTGGTCGGAACCTTTTTGCAAAACGGTCGATTCCGAAACTGAACTTCGGGACGTTTGTGGCCAGCCTAAGAAATGCGATTGGGCTTATTGAACCACACCGCTCAACTTTGTGACGTGTAATTTTGTCTTCTTGCATTGTTGCTATCTGTCGGCTCGTACAAAACACTCGAAAACTAATTTCAATTAAAATCTACATCGAAACTTCCAATAGTCAGGCACACTACCTAACTTACAAATTAATACTCCAAATACAAAAATCCTTGATGAATTCAGATAGTTATGGATACATGGGCGTCGCCAGCCTCGGAGCTAGGGGGGGCTACAAACATTTAAAAATTTGATATAGCCTGAAAAACGCGTAAACGTGAGGCTTAATAAAGAAGGTCATGATGTGGTTTAGTTTATTTGAAAATGTATATAATACTTTAAAACAATAATATGTATGAAAAATATTTTTTATAAAAAAGGAATCAAAAATAGCGCCGCGGGCAATTTTTTTATGTGACAATTGTATTTTGATAGATTTTTTATACTAATTTTTGAAAATTTATGATGTGATGAGAAAACGTGCGGTACCTAATAATGTAATTTTTGTGAAAGGTTTCTTTAGTATGAAAAAAATGTATACCTCTTCCAATCTCTAGGAGGAGGGGGCAGCTGCTCCCCTGCTCCTCCCCCCTGACGACGCTCATGTACGGATACCTAATGGACATTACTTGCCATCTTACGCTTGGTACCTATAGGAAGAACCCATTTTTTATTTGAAAATCTGAATTGCAAGTATTTTTGATAAAGATCGAGCCATTGTAAGAAACAGATTATTTTTTGTGTTACTAAGTTACCTAGTTAATGTTAGTTTAAGGTTATGGCAAGTGGGTGTAAAAAATAAGGGTCCCTTTTGTGGATCATTATCTCGAAAGTTAATGCTGCATCAATATTTCATTCGTTTAAAATATGTAGGTAACTACATATTTCCTTTTAAAATACCTAATAAGTTAAGTATCATTTAAAAAAAAAAAGGATCTGGGCTTGCATACTCAAATCCAAAATATACTTTCCTGCACACTTTGCACTAGGCTAAAAGCCTGTATCGCAAAGTGCGGAATACATCGCCAGCGCCGGGCTTTGAACCTGGCACCTCCCGCACTGCACTGCCGCCTCAACCAACTGCGCCAACCATGTACTCATTTAATTATTCATTTAATATAGGCTGTAAACTTTTGTACCTCTTGTGATGGGAACACCCTACTACGCTAAAAATAAAAGAATACTAAACTTAACTTTTGGTGTTCAACATTACCTCCTAACTAACTGCTACCTAAATTCAAAAACTAAACCCTATTGTCTAGTTCTAAAAGCTACTTTCCCTAAGTTCATTTCTACTTTCACTCTATCACACATTCTAATCAATCTCACCTTTCATTCCAAACTTACATTCAGACACTGAATTTGCGTAAAACGAATCGCCGCTTGTCCGCCGTTATCCTGTTTTCGTAATTCGTAGCGAAGTCTTTCTTTGTTCTACAATATTCGTTGTAAATTGGCCTTTACGTGATCAGTCTAGGGATAAGCTATTCTTTAATTTGGACCAACGTCGTGTTTTTCTTTCGCTGAAATAAAAGTCCTACCTCAATTTGGTGTATCTACCTATTATACAATACGAAGCGTTGTCCCAGTAAGTACCTGTAGCGTCACTAAGACACACACACTCCACGCATTTCATACATAACGCATAATACACCAGGGGCGTGTTCAGTAGATAAAAGTTACATTATAATTTTACAAACAGATAAGATATTCTTTCATTCGTAGATGTTAGTGGAATATTGAAAGTATCACCTACCTTTGTCCTTCTGAAATGTTACATAGAAAACACACACAATAACACAAAGAGAATTCAATAAATATACAATTCAAAGTACCACGAATGAAAGTTTATGGGCTGTGGATAAATTATGGTCAACATGTTATCTGCCTCTTTCTACATGCAAGGTTATTGAGACATTTTGGAAGGCGAATTGAGTACATAATCGTAAATAATTGGATACTTACTACATTCGAGAATAGAATTTAAACAAATGGACATTGTCAAAATTGTTTGTCATGCAGTTAGTTCAGAGCACCCACCCACGCACGCGCCCTAAAGTCCTGAACAACCAGAATCGATTTCAGGTCCAGTTAGTAATCTACCCTCTATCCGTTCGCGGAATAAATAAATTTCATTCCAAAAAACGACAAGCAACTACTATATAATAAAATATAGGGGCGACCTCGTCTTATAGGAACTCTCACCACAAGAGTTTTTAACCCAAGACATTTGAGGCTTTTTCGTGGAATGGACTTGCCGGCTTGCGCAAGTACACCTTTCCAGGTGTCATAGGTAAAGGACTAGATAATTAGTAATATATATTTTGTTAGTTCCATCCAAAAGACTCAGTACAGACGCCCTTCGGATTCGGGAATGGATTTGGGTATATACGTCTCTATTGGGAGGGAAATAATAATAAAAGCATGCTTTATAAGGGCAAGGATAGAGTCAGGTATGTTAATATATAAATTTGTATAATGCAATGCTATAATCATATGAATAAATGTTATAAGATGAATGACACTATCCACTTTTGTAAATTGATGAGTAAATCTTCGCATTGGCTGAAGATTCACAACAAAGAAATGGTAAATAATAAATAATTTGTCTCAATCCGCCTTAACCTAGTAGTAGTGATAATACAAGTTATCAAAGTTAAAATAATAAAACAAAATAAAATTTCTCATCCTTAATCCGGTCCTGATCTCGTTGCATTGAAGCTAAATCTAATATTAATATAATTAGGTCGGTTACTGCTTCCACCATATTCTAAATAAGAATATTTCACTCCAAAGCTAAATTAGACTATTTGAAAGGCGAAAGAAATTAATTAATTTAAAATAAATAAAACACACGATAGTCTTAAAGCAAAGCCCTTCCAAAAATAATTAATGTCATATCTTATCAACGAATGAACCGCCCGAATCGTTAGATAGATATTGACTGTCACGAGAAATCTTCCCAAACCCTCACATCTCAGTTCTCACACTTTTATCTCTGAAAAAAATATTATTAACAAAAAATCATACACCACCTACTACACACACACATCTTATATCTCTCTCTCTTATTATAGAAAATCATCTTAATCCTATTTCATCTCCTCTTTAGTAGATTCTGAAAGAAATATGTTAAGTGGGAGTCATCTCTCTATAAAGGGAACAAGTATACCTAACCTTTGCCCTATAATATATAGCTACTTACTACTTATGATATTGCTATAAAGATGGGCCTCCATCACACTCTGTAAACTGTATCATCTGTAAACTCTATTTTTTTTTTATATTACCTCTGTACTACAAACTATTATACCTATGTACACTATTAAACTATTATACCTCTGTAAACTCTATTAAACTATTATACCTCTGTAAACTCTATTAAACTATTATACCTTTGTAAACTCTATTAAACTATTATATCGTAGTCATTGGTGGACCTGTTAAGTTTCCAGGTTGCCCCATGGTAAGTAGGCCCCACCAACAATTTTCAAAAATTATCGTGATAATCTAAGTGAGTATGTATAATTGGTTGACTGCGGCACCAGTTATGCCTGTTATCGTTAAACGTATTCTTTATATCTTTAATAGAGGATAAAACCAGATCTACGCGGAAACCACGATGTATGTATATATGTTCCCTATTCAATGTATGTATGTATGTTCCCTCAAATTAACAAAACAAAATTCGGCTGCGGCGCTATGAGGGACATATCGTGTTTTTTTTATTCCATATTGAAATTCTAATTTCTCTCTGTTAAAGATAACAGTCCTCTATCACGTGATTCTAAGCATCAAATAAGTTAGTCATTTTTCCTGAGAAAGCTGGGTTTTCGAAACAGGGAAAAAATCATAACTTAAAACCCACATATGACGAACCGTTCGGTGATAGAGGTATTTACGGTTTTCTGAACCATTCAGAAGTAGCCGTATCCAGCACTGATTTTTAAACGGGAAATTCTATTTATCTTTGCGAATATGAGGGTGTAGATGGTGGATTTGTATGAGTCGGATACATCTACAATCTACATATGTAAATGAAATTATTTATCATCACCGCATTTATATTATTTCGTATTATTTTACGTACCTACAGTAATGGCATGTATCTATGACATATGAGGTATATGTAAGTGTGTAATGTGTATGTATTATGTATTACACAAATAAGAAAACAATAATATAAAATGTGACATGTATTTACCTACTAGGTTGCCTACAAGTTATGTATGATCGTATTATACTTACATAATAAATAATACCTCGATTGATCCAAATTGATCTAGATTGTGAGTGATGTTTTGTCGATAATTGATATACCACTTCTAAGAAATTCATCGATCATAATACCATCAACAACCATTGGTTTATATTATTATACCTAGTTTAATATATATTTGTACTAAATACCTTACCTGTCTCATAATATGCACCACATTTTATAGGAAATCTTGGGACGGTACCTAATTGTAAACATGTTTCAAACTTGACGAGAAATATGTTTATAGCTGAAATAATTTAAATATGCCACCAACCACCCAAACAATGATAACATAAATTCAGGTGCAAACCGAAATACATATGCTTTTTACGATAATAATAGTCTCGTATCAATTTATTCATCAAGTGAATAACTCAAAACTTTACTTTTAAATTGGCAATCAAATAAAAACTGTCCTTTTCTGGCCGCTTTGTCTTGCACTTACAATTGTGTCATACTTTGCATGAGACGTTGTAGTTTGCAGGGCCCGAGTTATCCAAAGAGTAGATGTCTAAGATAACACTAATTTATAGTTTGTTTTGTATTTGTGTTCTTTTGTGAAACTATTGTACTTAAATAAATTCCATGAAATTGTTCACTAGGGCGAACTCATTGCAATTTCTTCAATCAACCCATTATTAGATGATCGTCCATCTCCATTGTTAATTTTATTCTTGCTTAAACGGATAAATTTATGGTTGTCAACAAGCGAAATAAAATTTGTACCGTTATAGGTTAATCAAATTCAGCCTATTGAAACATGAGGCACCGTTATTATATATATTCAAAAATAAAATCATGTAGTTTAGTCCCTACAATGTTAACCCTGCTGATGATGAGATGGTGCTGTGGAAGACAATCCTTGAACACTAGTCTTCGTGTAATAAAAGTTATTAGAGGGAGAAACATGTCTAGCGTTTAATATGTAAGATAGGTATATCTACATTACAATATAAAGTAGTATACCTGCGAGTAGGTACTTCTGATCCTGAGTTAACAGAGAGAATCATTGCATGTATTGATAGATTTTAGTATTTGACCTAAAATCTGCAGAATAAAAATTTTCGCTACGTGATAATAATATCGGAAAAAAGTCGTATATTATTGCGGTGAACCCAGGGCCGTCCCGAGGGGTACAGACCCCTACGTGCCCCGCACCTGCTCCACATATGGGAGCAAGCGGCCCTGGGTGAACCTACACCCCAGTAGATACTCGTAGATACGCTAGCTTCAATTAAGCAAAGTCAAGAGTAACTGTGAATTCTGCCAACTGAAGGAAAGAAATTGTTGCAAAATATCGTATAAATTATGGAAATTGTTAGACGTTGCCAGACGCTCCGATTCTAGATGGACCAAAAAGATTCTCGAATGGCAACCTAGAACGAGGAAAAGAAGCGTAGGAAGACTTCAGGCAAGATGGTGTGACGACGTGAGGCGAATCGCAGGAAACAAGTGGATGCAACATGCCCAGCATAGGGATCTGTGGAAACTGGAAAGTCAAAAAGGAGACCTATGTCCAGCTTTGGAATTGAAACGGCTGAGAAAGAAGAAGAAGATGTAAAATAAATATTTGGGTAAGCTGGAAGAAGAAGAGAGAAGAAGGTAATCGCTGTATAGCGATTAGCCCGCCTTACGCCCCCCGCATTTTTGTACTTGCCTAAGGGCGGCATTATATCTAGGGACGGCCCTGTAATACTTCAACTGATAAGTGATAACGTACTAAATATTCCACATTGACTTTAGACAACGAGTACTCCCCCGCCTTTAAGGTTTGAAATCGCACCATAAAATTTTAAAAATGTATTTTTACGTTTTTAGGGTCAATTCTATGCTGTACCTATTTCAAAAAGTTTTACAGTAATTCACTAGATTACATTGCAAATTATCACTACGAGAAAGAGAAGAGATGTTTCTTTGAAAAAATTAACGGTATTTTTCATACTTTTTTATGTAGGTCTGTAATTTGCCGTATTTTTAATATTTAGTTATATTGTCGAGATATTTGTTCTGAAAACATCAACTACCTTACCTATAGGGTACCTATTAGTTATTATAATACATAAAATCTATTTTAATATCTAAATCATGGTTTGTGCCATCAGAAATTGAAGGAAAATCCCGCGGGCTTAAGGCCACCCACATCCCCGGGTAGCTCAGGAGCATTAATAGCGAGCTCTTTACCCGCACTTTTAGGCAAATCTAATTAAGAGGTAGGCCCAGGGTTAGCCTTAAGAGACCCCCCCGGCAAACCCCGCCCCTAAATTACATACGTTCCTTCAATGTCCTTATCCAAGGAGGATATAGAGGATTAGAAATATAAAAAAGCCGAAAGATTCAGAGCTGAAATTGCTGAAAAATGAATGAGGTACGCATAGGTCATGACAGGTACAGACAAATAGCCGTACCCAAGATAAAAGCGAGTATATTATTAATGTACCCGTAAGAGAAGTGAGATAATTTAACTCTATTCCGTTTACCTAATTCAATTCTGTAAACAACTTTATTTCATAACATTTTCTATTTAGATCTAACTGCATATTATTCAGAAGCAGAACATATCATGAATTAATAGAATTATTTAACGGTATCACAAACTTTATTCTTGCCCTGATTTGCTAATCGTGTGACACATTTTCATAACATACCTAATATTTAATATTTTATTCTAGTCGTATTGAGGCTACATATGGAATTTTTAGCAATCTGTTTCAAATACAGCATCATTTTACTAATACTGTCTATATAGGTTGGTGGATAATGCGAGGTTGGGTGACCACTTTACAACCTACATCCTCTGACCTAGTAATATCTAATCCTATTTTATTAATTAAAATTGATATTAATTGAACTAAGTACCTAACTATGCTAAGGTACCAGAGGCATTCAGAGCCCCGAGCTAATATCAAATTTGAAAGCCTTCTTCCTCTACTTCAGTAGATTTTAATTATTAAAAAATGAAGCTTTTTTTCTGTTAGAGAACACAAGTTTTTGTTAACAACGTATGTTTTGTAGACATAAAAATAAAATAACGTAAATAATAAATGCACACCCGCATACCTATCTCTTGTTATTATTGCGAGTGTATTATTTTTTTTTTTATTCAATTGGTTGAAGATGGTTGTGATGTCCTACCCAAGAAGTGCGGGTAAAGAGGACGCTATATGCGCCTGTGCTTTCCGGGGATACAGAGGGCCTTAAGCCCGTGCTTCAATGTGTACCTAAATCTGTCACATAAAGAAGGAATTCAAAAAGTAACGCCGCAGGTGAAATGTTGTTGAAGTCTAAAAGACAACCACTGTGCCTGAAATATCTATTTGAATTGTATTCGAACGAATATCGTGCTGTGGTCTGTTGTTTTATTGAATAAAAGTATAATCTTATTAATAATGGTGATAGGTCACCCTTTCTCTAATCAATATAACACAGTTTAATAATACCAATAGGTGTTTAATTTAATTTGATTTATTCCTAATTTAAGATGAATCTAGTTCGTGTATTTTTTTACTGTAATACCTAATTATTCCTGGGATATTACTGTAATTTATATATTATTTATTAGAATAATTAACATTCGTTACATTACAGTTAACTGGGTTACAGGTTCCCATATATAGTTCCCATATAATGTGTACCATAATATATTAACATCCTCTTTTTTTATATTACCTAGATATTGCATGCGATTCGTGTGCTCCGAGACTCTAATATCTACTTCTTCAATCTCCAGATTCTTGCCATCCAATCGTTGAAACTGAAATTCGAGGATATTCCGAGTAAAATTGTTGGCGCACTTACGTATATTACGGATTTCATGAATATCAGTAATAAGTTTGCCGACGTTTTTAACCACTTTTTGGGGTTGATTTCGCTTAAATCAAAAATCGTTTACGGCCATTCCCTAGATATAGGTTCAATGTATCTACCCTATTTTTTCAATAACATATTTAGGAAGGTTGAGAGATTAAGGTTTTCCATTTTTTTTTAAATGTCAATATCATCATCATCATGTCAGCCCCCCTGCGTCCATTGTCGAACATAGGCCTCCCCCATTGATTTCCATAGCTCCCTATCCTGGGCAGACCGCATCCAACCGCCTCCCGCAACTCGCCTTACATCGTCCGACCACCGTGCTTGAGGCCTACTAAGACTTCAGGTCGCCACTCCAGGACTTTCTTTGTCCACCTAGAGTCTGTCTAAAGTCAATATACCTACTTTTAATCGCAGTTCTAGTCCAATATAAATAAAATCTTTATTAAATAGTTTTATTCAGATGAACGACTTAAAACAATATTGGTACGGGTAGGTATACCTACCCTACCAATATTCGTCAAATTATTTTTACCCGATTTATGAATCTACGTTTTATATAGGTGATACAATACACCTTTCGGTATATACCTATGTTATAGTGTAGGTATACAAAGCTAACCTCGTAAGTAATTTAGTAAAATGTTGAAGATTTTCACGGTGTGCGATTAACATTGTTTCTTGGTTTTTCGGGTGAACCTCTGCGGAAGAAGACACCAGTAGGAGTGTCGAAACGTCGATCAAGTTTATCTACACACGGTTCACCCGAAAAACCAAGAAACAATGTCAATCACAAATAGTTTGAATATGGTTGGACTAGGTTGGCTGGTTTTGTGTGGACCATATAATATACGAGTACCTTACACCTATATAAAAATAATATTATTTTGATAATCGTTTGACGTTTATAAGTTACTAGAATTCTTGCAACATGTCATATTACGTAACATCTCCATGCAGAATGATTGCATTGACGTTATTTTGTAGAAAACATTGTTGCCCTAAATAATTTTCCACGTAACGATTTTACTTTATAGACGGATATTTAGTTTCTGGAAACATCGACATTTTTATGTCGACAGTAGGTATGTATTCCAAGAAGAATATTTCTTCAATATTCTGCGACAATACAATACCTATAGATATTTATTTAGATTTAGGTACCACCTGATCAAAATAACGATGTTATAATGCTTTTCAGTATTGACTATCAGATGTGTTATTCGGGTGTGAGGAGGGACCATCAATATATCAGATCTCACTCTACTTTCTCATATATACCTACTTGAACTTTATAGAAGAGATCGCTCAATGTCCTTCAAGGTATCTCTTCCTCTTCTTTCTCGGCTGTTTTGATTCCAATTCTGGTCATAGACTTCCCCTTTAACTTTCCACAGACCCCTATCCTGGGCATGGTACATCCACGTGTTTCCTGCGATTCGCCTCACATCGTCAGACCCTGTTGCCTGAGCTCTTCCTACGTTTCTTTTGCTCGTGACTCAGTCCAGTGAAATATAGATTATTTATGCAGAATTCTCGGTACCCTTTATATTGTCATGACTTTATGCTCTTTATAATATTGACGCGGAGCTTTGACTCTCAGATACATAGTCTCAGATGTACAATGGTCGCTCACATACGAGAGAAGAAGAATATCTTTACTTATAACTACCCCCTTCTGAAGAAAAGTAAAACTCGTCATGAGTAGTGATGTATCGTATTACTGCTGACTGCACCCTCATATGATTTATTATTGAAGAAAGTCGAGTATATAGTACCTACAATATTTAGGATCTTATTAACGATAAATTTCGGTTAATAATAAATTTTGAATGTTATTGAAAACCAGTAGACTACTCAAGATTCCATATGCTAGCGGTGTTTCACATATTTATTATTATTTATGGATAATTTATGGCGCCGTTTCATGGATTATCCATCTCAAGGGCGCGGAAAACTGGTCCTGAAGAGCGACGTTTTCAGCTTGCTCCTGAAAGTTGTGACGGTCTGGTCGCTGCGCAAATCCACGGGAAGTTGGTTCCATCTGACAGGGCCGGCTACGCTGAATGCTCTCTCGTAGAAGCAGGACTTATTAGCCCTGCTGCGTTCGATGAGCCTGTTGTTTAGGACTTTAAATAAAAGTAGTATTGAAAGCGCTTTTCAGCAGTTGGAATATTATAAACTTTGGGATACTTCCACGGAGTCTTGAGTATTGTAACTGATCTATTTTTTTATTCTATGTTCAAAAGAACTTAAATATATTCTTTTATCAGTAATATTTAGAAAATCCACATGGGTCCCAAATCTAACACAGTCCCATGTTTTATACCTACTTATATTTTACATAGAATTTATTATAATTAGGATGAAATTATAATAAGTAGGTACTAGGTACATATTGTTTTAAAATTCACAGTTCCTGATCTCAAAATCGATATTCCAATGTATAAATTTAAGCAACACGACAACTAGGGATGTCTGTTATGTTTGAAAATACATAAATATAAGTAGGACATGGACTTAACCCTATGGAAGATACACGATTTTTTATACCTACCTAGCAATTTTACGGCTGTTGTTTTTTTTTATTTACTTTATAGAATTTTGGATTTAACTTCCATTTTCCAACGATCCACTATATGTACACCCTCCTCTCTTTTTTTTCTTTTTCCAAGTTACTAATGAAACAATCGTGGTTATAAATAATATACTTATAAAAAGGGAGAGAGTATCCCCGCAGACGAAATTTTTTCGAGTTTTTAATTAAACAAACTTATTTTATGGATTTTTGTAATTTTGTCCAAAAATGCCGCCCCCTAAAAAGTGCCCCCCCCCCTGAATCTCCATGACCTGAAACCCATAAATCTCCGTGACTTGAAGCCAATCGTGTGGAGAAAAGATCCAGCAGAATGAATATGCACCGCATTCTCGTCCGAAGATCCGGAAATATTCATGTCTAACGGGTCCAGTCATATGGGGTATACAAAAAACCTATGGATATAAGCGAAATAAGTCCCACATGGGCTATACGAAAAACCTATGGATATAAGCGAAATAAGTCCCAAGGGGTATACAAAAAACGTATGGATATAAGCGAAAAACTTATAAAAGTGATAAAATTTTGCGGATATTTATCCCTCCCCAAGTTAGCACAAGGAAATTTTATTGGACAAATTGAGTGCAGCTCCACTGGGCATACACAAGCAACATCCCAAAGTTTCAATAACTTGCAAGGCAACTTGCAATAACAACCCGACTGGGCTATAAGGTATTTCTTCTAAATTGCAGTGCAGATACTATGGTAGGTAACACAGCGAATAGGGTTAAAAACAAATTTATGATAATCGAATCTGTGGACCAGACTCAGGACAGTTTATTCAACAAATATAATCTATAATATAATGGTCGATCGCAATATTGTAATTTAAATATACGTAAGTTAAGTCAAATCGATGAGTTTATACAATTCAAATGATTTAAATGCAAAAATGCTTCCTAGACGAAATATCGCCTATATAAACTCAGGTTGTACTCTGATAAAAACAGTTTCATATCGTCGTTAGCCGGGAGTGGTTGGATAATAAAAAATTGTTAAAGCTTCATAAGCATCTTAACAATTTTTATCCATCATTGATACCAACAAATCTGGCGAACGGAAATATTTAACCAAACCATAGAAAACAATTAATTCAACCCCCATAAGACTACATCTGTAAATCATTTAAATTTTGAGTATACTCATAAAAGTGTAAATTCACTAAAGAAATTAAAGTCGCAATTACAAAAGTCAAAGATGTTTGCCTACATTCTATCACTGATCTTGGTTGCTGTTTTCGCTGTTTATTTGTATTTATTTAAAAAATCTCAGTCCAATGATGGTCCTAAACTTCCTGGTCCATTTTCTCTCCCGATAATTGGTTCCTCGTACCTGCTGGACAATAAGACGAGCCCATTTATTCATTTCACAAAATTGGCTGAAAAATTTGGAGATATCTACAGTTTACCACTGGGAAATACAAAATGCATAGTTGTGAGCAGCGTCGCGAATATTAAAAGCGTTCTCCTCCAAAACGGCAAGTTCTTTACTGGCAGACCAGACTTCATGCGATACAACAAACTCTTTGACGGCAACAGAAAGAACTGTAAGTTTACTTTTTTTAATGTCACAAATTATTTTTTGTAAGATCATTGGATTTTTCTACTTGTCTTAGTTAAATTACACGTACCTTCAACCTAGTTATCTCAAATTCTCAACAGACTAACAGCGCGGAGTGGCTTGTAGATCAATGTGATCAATTTCATTATTTAACAACTCCAGGATGTGGATGGTGGACGCCTGATTGAAAAACCATCCTTCGCTGAATGTCTGTTGAGATATCTATGTAATTGTAATTTTATTTTATTGTTCTTCTTCTTTCGTATGCGAATACAACCATTGTACAAATGATCTGGGAGTCTGGGTCAGTAATGTTCAATCATTGTAATGTTTCTACTGTAACAGAAATGAACACAACCACACTGAAAAACTTTTGAAATGTGAGTGCCTCAGTGTAAACATTCGTAGTCTACGACGTAGAATTTTTAATTAGAGATGAAATAATATTGTTTTGAATTGTTGAACTCCACACATAACACTAGATGTACAATGTACTCGTATTGTATTATTTAGATATCTCGTGTTTCAATTAAATAACATGGCGCTAAGTTCACCAGAATCATCACTACGATGGAAAATGCATGCGCTGCATTTTGATACACGTGCCACAATTTACGTCTATGTAAAGTCATTAAAATTATTTCAAATATAGCAGATTAAGATAATTTTCCAGACGTCGAAAAATCCAAGTAGGTATCTGTATATAATAATTGCAAATGGCCTTGGACTGTGTATTCTTTAAAATAAATAAAAACTAACCCTCATTTAGAGACATGTACCCAGATAGATAGCGATGTCAACCAAAATAGGTATCACAACATAAAAGCGATATTTCGATCTTTTCGTGAGTTTCTAATTTACAATTGCGCGATATCCTGAATAATGGTTTTCAATGACGACAGCTTTAGCATCTTAATTGACAAGTAGTACTATATCAAAGTATTTAGCAAATCACCTTACCCTATTCCACTTTACATTCGACAAATGTATTTTGAAATAACGGAGAGACGTTACCCCGTTAAACGCTTGTTAGTAAAATTATGTAAAGTGGTTGGTACGGTGAACGTTTGTTTTTAAAGAATTGCTTACTGATGCTAATTGAGTGTTTTATATATTTATTTTGATTGTCTGTCCTAATTCAGGGGTATTGAAGAGTATTTTATTTTTATTTCAAGTAATTTTATGTAAATTGAATATTATTATTATCTGAAAAAAATTCAAACTGGACACGGCACCTACATGCCTTTCTAATGCTGGTTAAATGAAACAGCCAAAGGCAAAAATGGTCGAATTTTTTCATACATAAACATAAAAATTCGTAAAAAACCATATATGTAACAATAAAATATTCGAGGAATTTGGTACTGAAAGAACGCATTTATATAGTAACTGTAGTCTTACTGCTGACATTTCTAAGAAATACCCAACGCCTGATGACACACGCTAACAAATGTCGTTGAATTCTAGTAACCTCTTTGTATTATAAATTATAACTAATAGGTTGAATATTATGTCAAAATATGACAGGGACAGATTAAGGACTGGGTTTGTGGAGTATGGCTGGATTTGATCGATTGACTGAGCAAATTCAGGATAACAAACCGCCTTGACTGTTCTCCATCTAAATTTCTTACCTTCATGACCATTGGATGCAGTGTTAGTAAGCTAGTCTAACAAACAGGTCTCTTGGAAACTAGAAGAGGTTGAATTTTTTAGCTTTCAAAAACAGATTTGGTAGTATAAAATTATATTTTCACATTCACTGGATACTATTACATACATAAAAGATTAACGCTCTATCAAACAACGAATAACAAATAACGTGAATTGAAATGAATTTATTATTTAGAAATCGATAAGCCCGTAGAATAGTGTCAAATTATGCAACATAATATTATTGCCAATATTTTATACCAAAATGAGAAAACAACCTATTTTTGGAATCACATTTCTTACGCAATTGTTTTGTTTGTGCGTCGTTTACGAAACTGCATATATTATTTCGCTACACGAAAATTAATGTCTGTATTTCTTTTTGTCCCCAGCTCTGGCACTCTGTGATTATGACGACCTTCAAGCTAGGAGACGTTACATCGCTAGGAGGCACTGTGATCCACGAAAGTTTTCACACGTTAACCAAATAGTTTCTGATGTTGGAGTATTAGAATGCAAGGAATTTGTCAAAACCCTTAATGAAAAAGCAATTGCAGCTGAACGCTCTGGCGAGGATATGGATCTCAAACCAATTATTATGGCTGCTTGCCTAAATATGTTTTGTCAATACATGTGCTCAATTCGTTTCGACATGGACGACACAGAATTTTTGGAAATTGTACAACTATTCGATGAAATCTTCTGGGAAATCAACCAAGGCTGTCCTGCTGACTTCTTCCCCTGGTTGTTACCATTTTACAAATCACACATGGGGAAACTAGAGAATTGGTCTAAAATCATTCGTAAATTCATTTTAACTAGAATCATTAACAACCGAGAAACTAACTTAGATGATGACGAAGAAGAAAGGGATTTCACAGACGCACTTCTAAAAATTTTAAGAGAAGAAGAAAACGCGACTGTAACCGATGAAACCAAAAATGGAAAATTTACAAGAGATGCTATTCTATTTACTCTCGAAGATTTCTTAGGTGGAGCTGCCGCGGTAGGAAATACTGTGATGGTTGCTCTTAGCCTTTTGGCGAAAAATCCAGAATTCGCTTGGAAAATTCAAGAAGAAGTCGAAAATTTGACAGGTGGAAACAGACTTCCAACAGTTTTAGATAATGATTATCTTCCACAAACAGTCGCTACCATTAAAGAAGTATTAAGATACCAATCTTCACCAATTGTACCACATGTAGCTGTTGAACCTGGAAAAGTTGGAGAATACAATATTGAAAAGGGAACAGTAATCTTTATCAACAACTATAAAGTCAACATGGATGAGAAATTATGGGATGAACCGGCAAAATTCAATCCAGACAGATTCTTAAACAAAACATATGTTGAAGTGTCCAACTCAAGAAGAGGATCAGATCAAGATTCCGGAATGGAATCAGAAAATGAAGAATCAAATCTAAACAAATCTAAAGTTAATAATCTTAAGAAAACAGATAGTAAATATGGACTCATGGATAAATCTAACACTTTATCCGATGGTAAAATGATGAAAAAAGAAATTGTATCGTTGAAACAAAATGTTCAACACTTTATGCCATTTAGCATTGGTAAACGTTCTTGTTTAGGACAAGGCTTATTAATGAAATATTCTACAACTCTCGTAGCAACAATTGTACAAAACTTTCAAATATCTTGCAAAAAGCCAGAAAATATCAAATTGTACCCAGCTTGCATTGCCCTACCACCGAAAACCTTTGGCCTTACATTAACGCAGAGAAGTTATTGAAATCATTAACTATTTTTAATTCTCATCATAATTTATTATTGCGACCATGTTGTTTGTATATTTGTTGTTATCGCAGAGGTTTGTTGAAAGTATTTTTTTATAAAAACAATGTAAATAGAAAAATTCCAAATATATTTATTGAGACAAAAGTAAAAATTGATTCCTTTAATTTAATTTCATTTACGTAATGATTGCCTGTGTTTTTTAGGAAAGTTTGGTTTTTTAGTATTTTTGGTTTACTTAAAATGAACCCATAGTGTGAAACTTTTATTTGTAATATTGTTATTTAGATTAATTATTTATTTCCTTTTTTATAGAACAGATATTAAGTAGAATTATAGTTGACCAATGACCATGACTTCCATTTCTATTAAAGTTGCCTTCGTTTTTCTGTTCCATCCTGATACCTTCGCTTTTAGTTATTGTTATTTTCATAAGGCTTGTTTCTACTATTTACTAATAACCGTTATGTACCATGTAGGACATGTGTAAGTCATTGCTAAAACCTGTTAGGAAAGACTGCGTTAGAATATAAATGGATGAACCTTCATTCGATCTCCTAACTGATGTATTGTGTTGCTTGTTTCTGTACTGAGTCAAGAAGAGCTAAAACTCAGAATCTGTCACATTCAATACATAAGGCCACTAATACCAATATCAATTGTAATTTATTACAATTATTACATGACATCATCCTTCCAATTAATTGGTAAAAAGTATTCTTTATAAAAAGTATACACCTACCGATTCCTCTTGATATGAAAATATTTTACACTATTTATTATTGATGCAATGCCCAACGGAAATAAATTAAAAATGTAGCGATATACTCGTACCTGTAGTAACTATTTGATTGTGTCCAAATTTATTTGCAGGAATACATTATTATTAAACAGGCAGCGACAAAATAATGTAATTGTTTTGTAATTGTCTATAATTTATAAGAGGTGAACTGTTAATATTTACAAACATTCTTATTTTATTGTGTTTATTTAGTGAATTTTCATTGTGTAAATATTATCGAAACTGTAAAATAGTACCTATTATAAAATAATTGAGTGTGAAATAAACAATAAATGCTTACTTTATTTATTAAAACATTTTTTATTGACACCATACTCCAGGGAAATGAACCACTACGATATTATACAACAATCCACCCAATATCCGGTGTATTAGGCACTAGCCCCTCCAGGGAAGGAGCTAGGGGGCTGAAGCCCCCCCCCCCAAACCATGAGTGACAGTACTTTATATACAACACATCTAGAGGTTTCAGCCTCTTAGCCCCCCCCCCCCAAAAAAAACGTTGAGTGACAGTACTTTTTACTATGTGACGACATTCAACCCCCCCCCCCCCCCCCAAATCGAATCCTGGATCCGCCACTGGTATTAGGTATAAGTAAATCAGAAACCAATTGTATTACTTACCTAAGATCATTCGCCATAGTTAATTAGGTAAATTAAAAAAAAACAGTTTCACTTTTGATTTTCTTTATTACATGTTAGGTTATTTGCATCAATTTATGATTACAACAGCAATTTCCCAAATATAGGACTTTACACCAAAATTACAAAATTATACCCTATGCAGTAGTCTTCAACTTCAACGCATATTGCCTAAGGAAACTTTCCTGTAATAGGATGAGATCAGATGAGACACACCACACACTTATTTACGTAGTTTACAAAAATGCGCCGCCCATACGCTTATATTTTATGGAAACATAACAATTACCAAGAAACTGATGAATATTTAACATTAGAATTGGTATAAAACGTAAAAATAAAATAATAAAAAATATTTTTCAGTAACTGAGAACTTTATGTGATAATTGTAAGTTATGTAATTTTTTCATACGAAATTAAAAATATTACACGTGAAAATTTTATATTTCACTGGACACCAAAACCCGTTTAATATTGTGTAACCGTAAATTTATCATTATTATTTATTACCAGGAAAAAGCAATGTCCCAGCATTGTGAACTCTACTGTCCCAGCATTGTGAACTCTAGTGTCCCAGCATTGTGAACTCTACTGTCCCATCATAGGATAAACTTCCCAGTACACCTTAGTTATGTCTCTAAACACAAATTGGCGGAGATGCAGCGTAGCAAATAAACAAAATCTATCGACTGAATTTAATAAATTCAGTGATCACTAGTTCTTTATGGCTGGAATGCCGATAAATAAGTACATAAAAAATAGCTTCGTTCCGAATCAGAGACAATAATAATATAATTATTATTTAAGTAATGTGTTTTTAATTATGTCAAGAATCATAAAATGAATTGGTAGGATGGTAGGTATATTTAATTTTTTTTCTGCGACGGTTGTTTGAATGTTAAATGTATTTGGTACAGCGATGTCAATTAAATAAGTGATTTTAGTTTGTTTGTTATGTAAAACTACATCGGGTCTATTATGATGTATTGTTCTATCTGTTATAATTGTTTTATCATAATAGAGCCTTTTTGATCTTCTAAAACCGAATTTCGTGTAGGCAAATTATGTGAAAAATTTATTGACATTGAAATGTGTAATAAAATTGAATTTCTATCTATGTATATCTTTATACAAGTGTGCCAAAGAATAAAGCGATTAAGTTAAGAATTTATCGTCATGCGTTTCAAACTCAGTAAATAGATTTTGGTTGCATGCAGAGCCGTAGACTAGAGTAGGTCGGAGGTCTACACTCACTACAATTAAATGAAAATCACTAAAAATAATAATTTGTTACAATTACTTATATAACTAATAATTATTCTTACATCGCTATTTGATATAGTCAATAGTAACAGTTAATAATAGTAATTATTATAACTATCTACTTCTAAATGTGAACCACAGTTTAAGGTCGTTTGGTTAAAGGAGTACATCCATTGAAAAAAGATTAACAATCTCTGAGAACTTTGAAAAAAACTAATGAACTGGAATGGGAATGTTTGCTGCATTGAAGGACTCCCACGGGCTTAAGACCCTCCGCATCCCCGGGTAGCACAGGCGCATTTAGCGTCCTCTTTACCCGCACTTCTTAGCAAAATATTTTTTAAGAGTGTTTACTGCAGTGAACTAAGGCCGTGACGTAAATCAGTGATTCCCAATTTATACCAGTATATGTAGGTATACTCGTACTCTAGCCACCGGGTAACGCAAAAGAATTTATTACTATTGTGATATTAAAATAATTACATGAAAATGTTTCTGGTAAACTATGATAAATTGCGTGGTTGGCATGGATCTATAATACTATTCTAGTAAACTGGATGGAGAACATAGGTGTTTGTCTATACATTCTGTATGATTCTGGGGAAAATGGCCAGTTAGGCAAAAGAAGCAAAATGGAGGATTTTCCATACTAAACGGGCTATAGGAAACTGCGGTTTTCACATGGATTTTTGATTTTCACTGTTTATATTTTAACCGAAAATGAATTATAGACATCATATTGTCATAATTAAAGGACCAAGGGATGTAAAAAGTCCATTAATCAGAATTTATGAGCAATTTTATAACACAGGAAACGGCACACGATGGAAGTAAATTAAATTACTTTTATTTATTTTTCTTATTCTTTTTTCAGATTTCCCTTTAAGAATTAAACCTTTTGCATAATTTAAGAAAAAAAAATTGTGAAAAAATGTGTTTTCAGTAGTTGCCTATCACTAATTATGATATTGAATATCACGGATGTGAAGACGTTTTAAATATATCATTTATTATGTAGGAATTTATTTTTTCATATTTTTTGTTATTTAAAGCTAATGTGTATGTATTTATGAATTTTTGTGCAATGTTTGATTTATGTTGTAATTAATGACAATAAAATAAAAGTTATTTAATTTACTTCCATCTTACGCTGTTTCCTCTGTTAAAAAAATTGCTTATAAATCCTGATTAACGGACTATTTACATCCCTTGGTCCTATAATTATGACAATATGATGTCTATAATTCATTTTCGGTTAAAATATAAACAGTGAAAATCAAAAATCCATGTGAAAACCGCAGTTTCCTATAGCCCGTTTAGTATGGAAAATCCTCCATTTTGCTTCTTTTGCCTAACTGGCCATTTCCCCTGAACCGCAATAGTCGGCCAAGAGATGAATCCAGTTTACTAGAAGTATTATACATCCATGGTGGTTGGTGAAATTTTATTGTTTCTATTTATTTATTTCATTTGCATTCACCTTCTATCTACTCAAATCAACTAACGTTAGAAAACACTGAAAACTGAAAGGTTCTCAAGGTGGTTCTGCGGAACGAACGGTTCACGGAGAAAATCCCATAAGAACATCGCTCAACATACATAAGTATATTCCAAAAAAGGTAAAAGCCCTTTAGAAATATCATCAACGGATAAAAGCCCAAACTTTCTAGTTGGGATTCCAGTTAATTATTTATAAAATGTTGACTATTTTATTGTCCATCCCATTTTAGATCCGCTTATTTATTCGTTTATTTTCTAATCTATGCTAGTTTCTAACACACTGAAATAAATATTAATTCACTTGTTGGTGCATAAAAAGACACTGAAATACCTGCCCTTAAAAGGCCCTACAACCCGATATTAGAATTTGCCAGACTACTTTGTTTTGTATTAGGTAGGTATAGATAGACAAATATTGCTTGCCCATAAACGTCCGGCGTTTGGAAATGTGATTCCGAGAAATATTTTTTTTACAAAAACATAAGTAGTAATTAGATAAAAAAAGGTTTTAGTATTTTTTGCATGGCGCATTATATAGGTATGTATCTGGTCTCTCCCTGTGGGATGAAATTTATGTAAAAAAAAGTTTTTTTCGGGATGTAGAACCCTAAAAATGCCTAAGTGTTCTAACAAAATGAATATGTAAATTTTCAACCAAAGATTGCGTAAATAAAGGTCTAGTGTTTCAAAATCCCCATCAAGAAATAAATAAGTAGTTATTCCCTGTTTGTTATCTAATTAGCTCTCGACCTCTCGTGTAGTCTAAATCATAATAATTCATTTCGTAACTACTTAAACGACACCCCGTCAAAATTAAGTTCCCATTATTGTTTCTGAGTAGCTTGAGTAGCCCTCTACCATCCGTCGTGACCGCACGTGTTTCTTCTCGATATTGTCGTTAATACTATTTCGTGTATTCCACCTTCTGTGTCGTTCCTTCAGTGATTTTCCAGTCAAAATCGTGTTTGTGTGTCTTCGAGTGCTTTTACTCAAAACCCACTCAGTGCCGGAATTAATAAGCTTTTTCCCCTAGTATTACTGGTTTTTGCCTTCGTACGCCATCTTGTCCTCTGTTTTTCAGACGCCATTTTATCATACTATTCCATACGCGTGGTCCCCAGGCGTCCACTGAACGCAAAATCAGTAGCCCTCTACCATCCGTCGTGACCGCACGTGTTTCTTCTCGATATTGTCGTTAATACTATTTCGTGTATTCCACCTTCTGTGTCGTTCCTTCAGTGATTTTCCAGTCAAAATCGTGTTTGTGTGTCTTCGAGTGCTTTTACTCAAAACCCACTCAGTGCCGGAATTAATAAGCTTTTTCCCCTAGTATTACTGGTTTTTGCCTTCGTACGCCATCTTGTCCTCTGTTTTTCAGACGCCATTTTATCATACTATTCCATACGCGTGGTCCCCAGGCGTCCACTGAACGCAAAATCAGTAGCCCTCTACCATCCGTCGTGACCGCACGTGTTTCTTCTCGATATTGTCGTTAATACTATTTCGTGTATTCCACCTTCTGTGTCGTTCCTTCAGTGATTTTCCAGTCAAAATCGTGTTTGTGTGTCTTCGAGTGCTTTTACTCAAAACCCACTCAGTGCCGGAATTAATAAGCTTTTTCCCCTAGTATTACTGGTTTTTGCCTTCGTACGCCATCTTGTCCTCTGTTTTTCAGACGCCATTTTATCATACTATTCCATACGCGTGGTCCCCAGGCGTCCACTGAACGCAAAATCAGTAGCCCTCTACCATCCGTCGGGACCGCACGTGTTTCTTCTCGATATTGTCGTTAATACTATTTCGTGTATTCCACCTTCTGTGTCGTTCCTTCAGTGATTTTCCAGTCAAAATCGTGTTTGTGTGTCTTCGAGTGCTTTTACTCAAAACCCACTCAGTGCCGGAATTAATAAGCTTTTTCCCCTAGTATTACTGGTTTTTGCCTTCGTACGCCATCTTGTCCTCTGTTTTTCAGACGCCATTTTATCATACTATTCCATACGCGTGGTCCCCAGGCGTCCACTGAACGCAAAATCAGTAGCCCTCTACCATCCGTCGTGACCGCACGTGTTTCTTCTCGATATTGTCGTTAATACTATTTCGTGTATTCCACCTTCTGTGTCGTTCCTTCAGTGATTTTCCAGTCAAAATCGTGTTTGTGTGTCTTCGAGTGCTTTTACTCAAAACCCACTCAGTGCCGGAATTAATAAGCTTTTTCCCCTAGTATTACTGGTTTTTGCCTTCGTACGCCATCTTGTCCTCTGTTTTTCAGACGCCATTTTATCATACTATTCCATACGCGTGGTCCCCAGGCGTCCACTGAACGCAAAATCAGTAGCCCTCTACCATCCGTCGTGACCGCACGTGTTTCTTCTCGATATTGTCGTTAATACTATTTCGTGTATTCCACCTTCTGTGTCGTTCCTTCAGTGATTTTCCAGTCAAAATCGTGTTTGTGTGTCTTCGAGTGCTTTTACTCAAAACCCACTCAGTGCCGGAATTAATAAGCTTTTTCCCCTAGTATTACTGGTTTTTGCCTTCGTACGCCATCTTGTCCTCTGTTTTTCAGACGCCATTTTATCATACTATTCCATACGCGTGGTCCCCAGGCGTCCACTGAACGCAAAATCAGTAGCCCTCTACCATCCGTCGTGACCGCACGTGTTTCTTCTCGATATTGTCGTTAATACTATTTCGTGTATTCCACCTTCTGTGTCGTTCCTTCAGTGATTTTCCAGTCAAAATCGTGTTTGTGTGTCTTCGAGTGCTTTTACTCAAAACCCACTCAGTGCCGGAATTAATAAGCTTTTTCCCCTAGTATTACTGGTTTTTGCCTTCGTACGCCATCTTGTCCTCTGTTTTTCAGACGCCATTTTATCATACTATTCCATACGCGTGGTCCCCAGGCGTCCACTGAACGCAAAATCAGTAGCCCTCTACCATCCGTCGGGACCGCACGTGTTTCTTCTCGATATTGTCGTTAATACTATTTCGTGTATTCCACCTTCTGTGTCGTTCCTTCAGTGATTTTCCAGTCAAAATCGTGTTTGTGTGTCTTCGAGTGCTTTTACTCAAAACCCACTCAGTGCCGGAATTAATAAGCTTTTTCCCCTAGTATTACTGGTTTTTGCCTTCGTACGCCATCTTGTCCTCTGTTTTTCAGACGCCATTTTATCATACTATTCCATACGCGTGGTCCCCAGGCGTCCACTGAACGCAAAATCAGTAGCCCTCTACCATCCGTCGTGACCGCACGTGTTTCTTCTCGATATTGTCGTTAATACTATTTCGTGTATTCCACCTTCTGTGTCGTTCCTTCAGTGATTTTCCAGTCAAAATCGTGTTTGTGTGTCTTCGAGTGCTTTTACTCAAAACCCACTCAGTGCCGGAATTAATAAGCTTTTTCCCCTAGTATTACTGGTTTTTGCCTTCGTACGCCATCTTGTCCTCTGTTTTTCAGACGCCATTTTATCATACTATTCCATACGCGTGGTCCCCAGGCGTCCACTGAACGCAAAATCAGTAGCCCTCTACCATCCGTCGTGACCGCACGTGTTTCTTCTCGATATTGTCGTTAATACTATTTCGTGTATTCCACCTTCTGTGTCGTTCCTTCAGGAACGCTGACCTTGAGGACTTTCAACGGCTGGTAGTGGGATACTTCTGGTGGTGGTAGTTCTATTTCTTCTATTTATATTTCTATTCTTATTATATTATTTTGTATATATATATATTTCTACTAACATGGTGGAGGGAAACCAAGACACGGGACCTATAGGTCCTAAGATGTAAGAAATTAGGTGGTGGTCTTGACGCATGGAGTCGATGAGGCTCGCCACCCATCACGCCGCGTCAAGGACCAGGGAGGGCGCAAAGAGGAGGGCAGAATGCCGGATTGGTGTGTGGAATATAAGAGGAGATATGGAAGGTAAGATGAATGAATTGCGTGATGTTTTGCTTGAGAGGAACTTAGATATATTGTGTTTATGTGAGACGAAAAGAAAGGATAGAGATTGTGATGTGGTGAATGGAATGGCAGAGATGTGGTCTGGAGTGCCTGAAAATGAACATGGACGTCAGGGAGTGGGTGCTATATTATCAAAAAGAATAACTGAATGTATGGTGAAGCGTAATGGGTATGGACTGGTAGGACCGAGACTCATCTGGATTCGTTTCAAGGTAGGCATGACCAGGCTGTTCCTTATTATAGGTTACGGTCCAGGGAATGATGCCTTGGATGATGAGAAGGATGAGTTTTGGAACTTAGTGCGGGAGACAGCGGATAAAAGAAGAGCGAATGAAAAAGTAATATTGGCAGGTGATCTGAATGGTTGGGTCGGTGTCAGAAGGAAGAATTTTGAGAGAGTGTTGGGATTGCATGGCGATGATAGGGTGAATGATAACGGGAAAAGAGTGTTAGAAGTATGTTTGGAGTTGGATCTCTTTGTGGCGAACACATTCTTCGCACACAAGGAGATCCACCAGTACACTTGGCAAAGAGAGAGAGTTGATCGTATTGAAAGGTCGATGATTGACTTTGTATGTGTGGACTCTGAGCTCCGGAAGACGACAAAGGACACCCGGGCATTTCGGGGCGCCGGACTGTGGACGGATCACTTCCTTGTGATAACAAGGATTGATCTTTTCTCCGGTTGGCGCTCGAGGACTCGGAAGTTGGAGCCTGTCCGGAGAATCAGGGTCGAAAAACTGAAAGAGACGAATGTTAGGGATGAATATGAAAGACTGACTAACGAAAGGCTAGAAGTACATGATGATGAGGAACGCTCGACGAGTGAACTATGGAATGTTATGAAGGAGGTGCTAGTAAAGAGTGCAAGAGAAGTATGTGGAGAAGCGTTGGTAGGAAGGAAAAAAGGTGATGCGTGGTGGGATGATGAGGTGAAGGATGCTGTAGTGAGGAAAAAGAAAGCGTGGAATGATGTGCTTGGTGCGAAACCAGATGATGGAGGTGAGAAAGAAAGAAAGAAGAATATATATAAAGCGTGTAGGAAAGAAGTGAAAGAAATGGTTTGCCAGAAAAAGAGAAAACTTGAAGAAGAGGAATGTATGAAATTATCGAGGAACGCCGAGGAGAATTTGAAAATATTCTGGAAGGAAGTAAAAAGAAAGAGATCTGGAAGTGAGAAAAACAGTATGAATTGCATCAAAGATAAGAATGGTGATTTAGTGATGAATGGAGAAGAAGTTGTTGAAAGATGGAAAGAATACTTCGAAGAATTGTATGAAAGTGGTACTAGTACAAACCAGACGAATGTAGCAGATAGTATGAATGTAAATATTGCTGAGGACGAGGAAATACGTATGAATGAAGTTGTGCTTGCATTGAAAAAAGCAAAGAATGGTAAAGCTGCGGGACATGACTGTGTGGCCATAGAGTTCATCAAGCAAGGTGGCCCGAAGATTCTCGAGTGGTGCCTGAGGCTCTTCAACTTGTGCTGGGAGAGTGGCTGCACTCCTGAGGATTGGAGGAGGGCAGTCATCTGCCCTTTGTACAAGGGGAAAGGCTCAAGGTTGGAATGCGGCAGTTATCGGGCTATCAGTTTGCTGAGCTCTGTGGGCAAACTGTATGGAAAGGTATTGATTGAAAGAGTAAGAAAAGTGACTGAAAGTAAAGTATGGGATGTGCAGGGTGCTTTCATGAGTGGCAGGGGGTGCACCGATCAGATCTTCTCCCTACGGATGGTCGTGGAGAAGCTTCTGGCTAAACACCAGAGGCTCTTCTGCGCGTTCGTGGATCTGGAGAAGGCATACGATCGTGTGGACCGAGAAAGACTGTGGCGTGTACTGTCGGAATATGGGGTGAGCGACCGACTGATTGGCGCAATCGCGTCTCTATATACGGAGAGCTCTGCTTGTGTCAGGGTGAATGCTGCGTTGTCGCAGTGGTTCACTCTCACAAAAGGGGTTAAACAGGGTTGCGTCATGTCGCCTTGGTTGTTCAACCTGTTCTTCGACTACTGCATGCGTCCTCTGAATGAGCTGAATGTTGGTGTGGACCTAAATGGAGGGAAAGTATGTGCGTTAATGTTTGCAGATGATTTAGTGTTGATGGCTGATGATGAATGTGAGTTACAACGGATAGTATCCTGTGTGTACGAAAGCTGCGATATGAATGGTATGAAAATGAATGTAAATAAAACGAAAGTATTAGTGTTCGAAAGAGAGGAAATAAGGACAAATTGTGTGATAAAGGTTGGTAATGACTGTCTGGAGCAAGTGGATGAGTATGTATATCTGGGAAGTTTGTTTACTAGAGATGGACGCTGTGATGGAGACATTGAAAGAAGGAAGCTGGCCGGTACTAGGACGAATGGTGCGCTCGGTCCGATTGTTAGTAGTAGCAATGTGTCTATGAAAGCAAAAGTGCTAGTGCACAATGCTGTCTTGGTGCCGACCCTGATGTATGCTAGTGAGACGTGGACGTGGATGAAGAAGGATGAATCAGGGTTGAATGCAGTAGAAATGAGGTCATTAAGAAGAATGTGCGGGAAAACGCTGAGAGATAAGATAAGGAATGAGGTTATTAGGGAAATGAGTGACTGCAAGACTGGTGTAGTGACAAGAATGAAAGTAAACAAACTAAGATGGTTTGGGCATGTTGAGAGAATGAATGATGATAGGATGACAAAAAAGATATATCTAAATGAGCGAAGAGGGGTGAGAAAGCGCGGCCGTCCGAGACTGACCTGGTCCGATCATGTCGACCAGATCCTCAAGGATGGACGCGTTTTGAGTAAAAGGAATCGGAGAGCGTGTATGACTAATTGCATGAATGTGACGGAAGCTAGGAGTGTGTGTAAGGATAGGGCTGTCTGGCGCTCTGTCCTCTCTGCCTACCCTGCAAGGGATGTGGCGTGAGGGTATAGATAGATAGATAGATAGATTATTGTTTCTTATTCACCATGAATTATGTAATTTGGTATTCAGATGTGAATTAGGAACTTAGACAATAACGTGACTTTCTGACAGATGTTTCAATTTGTTGTGTCAATCGAGAGCTTTCGTAATTCGTACCAATCAAAATCATACAAGATATGACAATACTTCTGGATTGAAAAATATTAATATCGATCATCTGCAGCTTGAACCGATTTACGTTTCTTTGATTTGTTAATTATTTTTTTCCACTTTTATATTGTTTTATAACAGAGGAAATCCTTTTAACGACTTGGCCTACAAACAGCCAACATCATAGGCAAAGCTCCAAGAACCATGCAGGATCCCATACAGTAGAAACACAAAGAATAGCCTCCAGTCACATCCCGAATATATCCTGGAAAAACAAAAATATATCGAATTATTTATGCCTTTCACTTCAGAAAAAGAAACGATGCCAAACACTATTTGTTTATAAAAATGGGTGTCGAGGTTGATTACTCGTAATCTTACCTGCCAGTGGTGGCACTGATATTGCACCTACACTCTGAAACAATCTGACAAGACCATAGCTGGAACTTATTCTGTCTCTGCCAAACATGTCTGTGAGAAGAACAGGAACTAAAAGGAACCAACAGCCAAGGCAGAGACCATAACAACCTGGAAGAATAATGACACATTTTAACTTAGAATACAGTGGGAACAGTCATTTTACATTGGCAATGAAAAATCGTAAACCACTATGGATTGGTTCAACGAAAGCTTTAAATTAAAATTACAAAGACAAGGAAAAACAGTAGAAAAGGATAGAATAACTGAAAGCAAAAAAATAATAATTAATTGTATAAAGACACAATACCTGATGCGAATGCCAGTAGCCACCAAGACGTGATAAGTGGGAGCATTAATACAGAAGTTCCAGCAATTACAACACTGAAAAGAAAAAGGGGTAAATTATATAACAACCATTAGATGTTTCATGACGAATATTATTTTAATGGAAATAATAACAGTATTTCCGTTATAAACCCAAAAATATTTCAAATATCTGAATACGTTTCGCTGTATCTACCTGACAAGATAAGCCTTTTTCCTGTCGAAAATTTGGAGATCAGCCAACCATCCCAGAACTAGTCTTCCGCATAGGTCCATCGCAGCACTGATGGCAACAAGGCTACCTAAACAGAAAAAAAATTAAAAACTGAAATTCAAGCGCTATATCAGCTAGTTTAAGAATTTTTGTTGTTCTGACCTGCTTCAGATTTAGTATGTCCTATGGCTATGGTATGGGCTGGTAGATAATAAAGTAGATAAGGAGATCCCGTAGACATTAAGACAACTGATCCTCCAACTAAGATGAACCGACCATCGAGCAAGAGTGATACGTCCAAATACCTTTGAAAGTTTAAAAACAGATTATTATAAAGTTTGTATTCTTGAGTGGTTAATCACTCCTTATTCCATAAGTATGAATTATTGCATGTTACCTGGATATCCTGTCCAAACAAGTAACTTTCTCCTCCCCATATCCCACTTCTGGATCTTGTCTATCAATTTCGTTGCTTGTTTCAGCCAACGTTCCTTGATTTTTTGCCTCCATGGCCACTCTATAGGTAGCATATCGACGCATGGAATCTGTAGGTGGCTTAATGTACATGGATCTGGAACCAAAGGAGAATTCCGTAAAACAGGGTAATAAAAACTAAAAAGATGAATTGCGGAATTATGATTGTGGTCGAATAAGAAATTGAAACTGTGCTATAGTTATTTCTTTTATAAGTTCTATGAATTAGGTTTATAAAATTAAATGTAACAGAGTACTTCCAACGAACTCTTTTGCACTTTGGCCGTTTATTTTTGTATAAAAATAATACAAAAAAAATAGGTACTATCTGTAGCAATACAATTACACCATGAAATACTTTTAAAGAATGCTTCAGTGAGAGTTGTTCAGAGCAACTTGTGTTCTTGTCTTTTGTTGAGGTTTTCAGAAAATTGAATATTTTACCTGCTGAATGGTCTACATCTGTGATTTGACTTGTACACACACGTCGAATCAGTGCTGAGATCTTCAACGCTGTGTAATCTTCCGCTAGATCTGTGATTCCATCTCTTTACGGAGCTGCCCAATATGTCATTCATCTCCTCAGATTCTCCAGAATCACGACGTGCTAAAACGGCTGGTTTGTTTGGCACCTGAAGTCAATTAAAATGAATAAGTTACTCTTATATTCACATCGGCGAACACGAAAATACAAACATACATCTGATTTGCCGAACAGTTCTTGGAATTTGCTGTGGCAGGTGCTAAAGAAGTGACGAGAACTGTGTCAAATTCCTTTCAGAATAACTGGGGACAACATTATTAATCAAAACAGAAACTCTTATGTTTCTAGAATACTCACATTATTTATCTGAATTAGACTTGGATGATAAATCTCTGATATAAGTTTACTGCTTGCATTAGCAGCCTTATCTCCATCCATGATTTCCTTATTTTCACCTGTACTGTTATTCAGTAATGTATTTTTCTGGTTAAGTAACAATTCATTTAGGAACAGGCTTTGAAGACGGTTATCAGCACGCATTCGTTCATCTATAAATAAAAGCACAACATATAATCCCGTTAGTATTATCAGCTACATATATAATACCAAAATCGATAATAAATCATTGAAATAAATAAGATTTACCGAAATATTTGTACATAAAAATGCAAAAATCGCTGATTATTAATACTTGGAATATTGTAAGACGATTTCAAAATACTGATATTTCAGGCACAATGCTTGTATTTTAAGGCCCGTGCTGAGCCAAATCCTGAGATATACGTGATATCTGGATAGGTGAATGTTTCCCAGTATTAGGCTGATGAGTTTATATGCCAATCATGAATGATAATATGTAGGCACTTCGGGCTGGTAATACTGAAAAGTGTGTTGAAAATCTTGCCTCCGCGTAAAAAAATTGTGGGCCGCACTGGGTTTCGTAGAGGAGAAATTCAAAAGGAGGTTGACTTTGAGAAAAGCTTAAATTCTCAGAGAGGAATCCACACACATTTGTACAAATACATTCGACAACATACCATCATTTCCACGACTCCGGCCCTCTCCATCACTTCTGTATGATGCCTCAGTGATTGTGGTATTGTTACTCTGAGTATTGTCATCAGTTGAGAGAATCGTTGAATCTATACCAGCTGGAGACGTTGGAGGAGGCCTATATAGCGCAGCACTTACACATACATGAAGCATGCCACCCCCTGAGGACGAAAAATTGCAAATCTTTTGTAGAATGGTACAAAATCACATATGCAAGAATTGTGCCACAGAGTAATTACATTCAAACTAACTCCAATCAGGCGAAAATACATATTCATTCATACAATATATTTTTCACGATCTCAATTGGATATTATTGTCAATTTATTAAGGTGAATTTTTAAAAAAAGCTTACCCAGTAGTAAAATAGTCCCATGGAAACCATACTTATCGACTAAATGTTCCAGAACCATTGGGAACACAAAACTTCCGGCTGCAGTTCCGCTCACACATATACCATTGGCCAGAGCTCTGTGTTTCTCGAAATATTGGGAGACTATTATGATTCCTGGAGTGGTTGAAAGACCTCCACCAATTCCTGAAAAAAATTACAGTCCAAGTAAGAAACAGATTTTACCTTACAAATAGTCGGATAGTTCATTATATTCGTTATAAAAATCAGTCCTCAACACAGTTATCTGTCGACACAAGCCTGAGAGGGCGGGGGTAGGCGGTCCGCCCCGGGGGCACTTTTTAGAGTGCGGCATTATTTGGGAAAAATTTCAAGAAATCCATTAAATTATATTTGCTTCATTAAAAACTCGAATGATTTTCCGCCTTTTTCTTTCTTTTTTATAACATTCTAGCTTCGTTCTTTAGAATTCCTGTAATTCCGAGCATTTTGGATTTGAATACCTAAATAAGGCGGCGGCGGATTTTGCTTCTGCCCCAGGCGACAGAAACCCACGCTACGCCACTGTGTCGACTTATAAAAGTTATAAGTATAAAACGTATAAAAACTTCCTACAAGGATATGTGAATTTTCCCAATGTTATTATTGTATCCCCTCCGAGCACTAGGACTCGTCAGTTAATATAAATATACGAATAAATCGCAACGGAACAAGATTCTAACTGTGTCCAACACTACAAGCCTTCATTTGAAAGAGTTCTCATATTTACCTGTAAGTACTCCAAACGTGAAAAGAAGATGCAGCAATGATGTCGCCCAGTAAGTACTTGCTAAACCAGCGGAGCAGAATAATCCACCAACGAAGACAACAGCTCTGCAAGAAAACTTTTGGCACAAGGCTGACGAGAGAGGGGCTGTGAAGTAAATCAGAATAATATATAAAATCCTGCTTAGTTATGAGTAATGTTTAGATCATTTTCTTCAGGCATGTTCGTAAATATTTAGACCAATCTTACCCAAAGCCAAGCATAGAGCACTCAGTATAGCAGGTATCCACGAAGCAACAGAAGCGGACGACCCTGGAAACGTCTCCATTACTTCAACATAGAGCACTCCATATGATTTGACTAATCCGGCAACCCAAAATTGCACCATGAATGCTCCGAACACCACAAACCAGCCATATCCACCATCTGGCGGCTCCGATAAACTGAGAAAAGAAGACATTTATATTATGTGAATTTAATTACTTTGACTGTATGGATTTTTAGATTTATTAATGTGCCCGAGAATAAAAAACTATAAATATTTGAATTAAAAAATATCTGCATTGACTTGGCTACACTTACATCGGACTTGGTGTCGGCCTTTTAATATTTTTCCTTCCCAGCAAAGGGCGACCCGTCAAACTGGAGATGGTAAGGAGATTATCATCCTCTTCGGCGTTAGTGTCTGGAGGACTCTGAAGGTAGATTGGCTAACACAAAAATTAAAAATATTTAATGAATTCTGATCATCTGATAAAGTAGGAACTCTTTGTAATTGGACTCGTTCCATTCCCACAGTTCTCATTCGATCATTTTGTGTTTTAACATTAAAAATGAGTATAAGCTAATAGACTTCTTCATGATTGTCTGGGTTGGCTGGCATTGCCACTGGGCAATCAGCCCCCCCTTTGTATTTTTATATGCAATAAGGACTGTTTTATTTTTTCATGATGAAGAAATCTATCATCGCAAAGGCCTACAAAGTTTTAAGTATAAGATCTTTGTGGCACACCATTTGAGAACCACAAATTGTCTTGGGGTTGTGGGAGTCCATCAGTATGCTGTATACATTACGTCATCATGTATGTCCATTGAAGCACAAATTCCGGCATGATATAGGAAATGTCCGGCATAAAATCTGAGGCTGGTCTATTAATGTAGTAGTAGATATTGGGTAAAAAATATCGTATACTCGTATTTAAGAAAAATCATTTCATTATTATAAACTTACCTTTCCATTTGGCAAAGGCAAATCGCAAGGTCTTTGTAATGTACTGGGGAGTGTTGCAGGCGCTTCCATTGCAGGAGCAGACTGGATGGAGAGGAGAGAGGTAGAAATCACGTCCATAGGTACTGCCACCTGAAAACCATCAGGGTACATATATTACTTTCAACTGGTTCCCTAGGTAACTAAATGAGCTGAACACTTTTGAACAGTGAATACTTATCAAGGGAACAGACTAGAGGCATTTATTAATTAGGAGCAAGTCGAGCTGCAAAATTATTGTGAAACAATATTGTTATTTTATATGCAGAAAAGCTGTCGTGGTCTTGGTCGTCCAAAAGAGCAATTTTGCTTATCATTAGTGGACTCTACAAGAAGTTATGACCGGATCTGTTACGCGGTGATATAAAAGGGGTGAATATACGTTTCGAAATGTATGTGGTTTCTCCCATTCGAAAAGTGAACGAAAAAGAAAAGAATACCCAGAAAAACCTAGTTGTTAAGAATGAATAAGTAAGTACCTAAACAAGGTACAAAAATAATTTAGTATATAAAGGACTATAGGAATACTGATTTAAAAAAAAAGCGAATTCTTATTTCCGTGTTCAATCCAACGTACCTTGACATTTTCACGGCTAGATTTTCTAGTTTAACACGGCCTTGAACGCTATCCAACCTTGGTAATTATGTATATTGCTGCCAACTCGTCCGGGAATAATTTATTTTGAATTATTTATTTTATGCATAAATTGTATTGCACATTATATATGTTACGTACCTAGGAACCTACTACTACTTCAATCGAACCTTGTTATAAAATAGGTGAATGAAGGCCGTTTATAAATAAAATGTATTGAATCAATTATTCATCGAAACGAACCAAATCCTGTATATTTTTTATTGATTATCCACCTCGCCTTGAGGCGCCTCTTCATCAGCAATTTCTTCCAACTCTTAGTCTCTTACCAACCCTTTTGTGTTTGTTATCTCTGAATAACTTATGATGACAATGACCGGTGGAAATACCGAAAAATTTTGCTAATACATTTTTTTTTTCTTCCAACTAATAAAAAAAACGGATATGTACTTGATATTCTGAGACACCCTATTCCAAGGTATCATTCTGCATAGGTTTCGAAATATTATAAATTTTGCCTACTTTGAACTGCATATAATGACTGATGAGCTGTAACGTGAATTATCCTCCAGATCTAGAATGGTACCTGCAGTCTACACCTACCTACTTTATTCAGTACTCACCTTATGAATGGGTGATGCTTCTGCAGCGAGGACCGCAGTTTGCAGGACCGAATCTTGAACTGGACAGGACATGGCCGCCGATTCCTGATAACAAAATAAATAAATAATAATAATTTTAGATAATGTATAGGTACTTAGTATATTTTGCCTTCAGAGGTGGGTCGGGGGGGCGGCTTTTAGTACCCTTGCTATACGGGCCTAGCGCAGGCTTATAAATTCGGCACTCTTTTTCTCGGCAGACGCAGTTTTTATCTCTTTTGAGAGCCTCCTACATTATATTATTGTTGGCATTATATTACTGTTCTGTGGCCATCACCTCTGCCAAAATAAATAGGCCAACAGCATTCCAATCGAAAGTTCACCTACTTACACGGGGGAGGGGTTGTGAGGCTTAACCCCCCCCCCCTGAAATTCCTCAGCCAACACCCGTTTTGTACACATGAGAAATTAATCACGTCACTACCAAGTACCACATCGTTTTTTCATCATGTCGCTATTTTTCTTTTTATTACATTTTTGTACACGTTAATCTTAATACCAACCTAAAACACGTCTTATTTCACTCACCTTCACGAAAAATTAAGCCTACTATTTTTTTAATACGTCTGGTTCGGCCCCCTCCGAAATTAAAAGCTATATACGACACTGACGAGGAGTGTCTGGTCAAAAGGGGACATTTACAGTATTCACTTTTTTGAATTAGGCATGCACGGGATCGTGTATTTTTCCATAATATCTAGGTACATAAAACTCCATCCAAATATGATCTATACATTCCTACTAAAGTCGTTTCTGAAAACTTTTGTTTTTATACATAATTAATTAATTTTAATTAATTAAAGTTTCTTGCCTCTACTGAAATTTAATGAATCGGTAAATGTCCCATTTTGAACAAATACTCCTCTACTTATCTGTTGAAAGTTTTTCCTACAGGACTTACGGAGAGAAAACATTAACATTAGGTATTATAATAAATGTATTAAGGCCTTGGAACCAAGAATGACGTCACAGTCATTTCACACGGCATTAAGATTCAAAATCGCGTTTTTTTTTTCATTTTTTGGGGTTAATTTTGCGTCTATCAAAAAACTTTTACGGTTATTCCCTAGATTTTAATGCATATTATCAGTACAAAAAAAAATTACCCTTTAAAAATTCTGCTTTAGGGAAACGAGTTTCTGTCTTTCGGAAAAAAGATCATTGGTGATTTTTTTTTTTGAGAAATCTATACAAGTTATAAAAAATCTTTTACGGTTCTTCCCTAGATAAATGTTCAATGCACCTACCCTATTTTGTTCCAAAACATATTTAGTAACGGTTGTCGAGATATAAGGTCTCCCGTTTTTAGAAATTTTGGTATGCATACTCTTAACATTTGTTATTATAATAATGAATAATCAGAGGTGGGCACCGTTTTTTCAAAGGTTAACTTCGTTAATCAATAATCCGTTAACTAAAAAGTTAACTTCGTTAATCGTTAAAACGTTACATTTTGAAAAATGTAACGGAAGTTAACGTTAATCCGTTAAAGCGTTAATGTAAAAAATCGCGGTTGAATGCCATGAAATAGAACTACATAAGTACAACTACTATCACATTTACGCTATCGCGATGTATCCCAACAAAGTGAGATTTCTTTTCCAACTCCCAACCCTCATACGATACCACACATAACCCCATACAACCCTTGGATTATCTAATGCCAGCGCCGCCACTGGATGACGTCTATACAAACAATCAATTACTAACGGACTTAATTAACGGAAGTTAAATAATCCGTTAACAATTTTTGGAGGTGAGAAAAGCGTTAAATCGTTAACCAAAATGTTAACCATCGTTAATTAACGATTAACGGATTAACGCTTTTCTGCCCAGCTCTGGTATTAAGGGCTTGGCACCAGGAATGACGTCACAGTCTTTTCCCACGGCATTAAGGTTCAAAATTGCGTGACAATCGCATGATAAAATGGTAAAAATAGCGTTTTTTCCATTTTTTGGGGTTAATTTTGCGTCTATCAAAAAACTTTTACGGTTGTTCCCTAGATTTTAATGCATATTATAAGTACAAAAATAAAATTTTACTCCGCGACTTTCGTGAAACGAGTTTCCGTCTTTCGGAAAAAAGATCAGAGGTGTTTTTAAATTATTTTTTTGAGAAATCTATACAAGATATAAAAAATCTTTTACGGTTATTCCCTAGATAAAGGTTCGATGCATCTACCCTATTTTGTTCCAAAGCATATTTAGTAACGGTTGTCGAGATAGAAGGTCTCCCGTTTTTAGAAATTTTTGAAATGTCGGTAAGCACACTCTTAAGGGGCTACGGTACTCTATACGGCTTCGGCGCGGCGACTCTTACTCTGCCAATACTGAAGGAATCGTCTTGAAACTGAAGACAGTGATAGATGAAAGTATGGACTACAGGACTTCTGTTTTAGAATTACAGGATTTGGAAATTCCTTGAATAAAAAAGTATTCCGAAAGCACCCCTAAAATTTACGGAATTCCAAGAATTTCCGTTCAATTTTTCAGATATAAAAGTATAATTTAGCCAAAATATTGGTTATTATAATCTTGACAAATCTGCTGTTTTAGATTTTAAATTTCTTTCCAGGTTTCTTTTAAAAAGGCATTCCTAGAATTAGTATACCCTTCCTTTCAAATTCAGTCTGAGCTTTGCTTTTGCACGGGATGGACGTACTGCACAATTTTGAATTCATTATTTATATTTTACGAAATAATTACCAACACTACTAAATGAAAATCGTGTATCGATAGGAACTATTAACACTATTTAGGAACTCCTGTTTATTCATTTGAATTTATTTATTACCAACACCATCAAAGAAATATTATATTCTAATAATTACTAATCCAAGAGCCCGCTGCTTAATTTATGACGTATCTGTTTTTTGATCGAAATGTGGTATAAATGATAGCTTACCTATAGGGTATTACATCGCACTAGGGTTGCCTATCAAAATCCTGCCGCAACCCCCCTTGCCCCCCCCCCCGAAAAGGTCCCTCTTCGCGGTTTTTCGCATTTTATAGGAATATGGTAAGAGATAGGAGAAAGTAGTCAATGACAAAAATAATCCTTGCTAAATTCTGTACAAAAAATGTTATGTCAATTTTTTCGTAGGACTAGTAGTTTACCCGTAATATAATATAATATTTTCCTGGATATGCCACCACATTTTCACTAGGTCATCATCATTCAAATATCATCATTCAAATGCAGGCAACCCTAATTTGCGGCAGGTTTTAGGTAGGCAACCCTATCCCATCGTATCGAGGAAGACAGTAGCTTCAATTTGATGTGTCACTCGTGTAAAAAACAGATGGGTGCATTTTACTTCGGAAAATGGCATCTTTGGGCCTGGGTTGCCTAGGGTTGCGGCAGACTGAGGACAGGCAACCCATGTTTTTCTATATCTTCAAATCGGCCTCTTTCCGATGGTGCTAATTTTACTTAAAAAACAGATGGGTGCAATTCGCTTCAAAATTGGTGTCAATAATCATCATGGTAAAGGTACTCGCGGCAAGATTTTGCTAGGCAACCCTATGGCAATGTATTATATTATGTCTAAACATTCTTTTAAACCACATTTCGATCAAAAAACACATCCGTCATGATTTCAACGATGGGCTCTTGGACTAATAGATATGGAACTCTAAGTAGGAATTCTTTCATTTGAATTTTAATTATTACGAACACCATCAAAGAAATAGGTACATACTATATTCAAATAGTTATTAGTTATTTATACCACACTAACACCGTCAACTATGCCAGTGGTCTCCAACCTATGGTACTGGGCAACGCCGCGTGCTTAAAAATCAAAATATTTTTTTTGATAAAAATCGTCAATAGCTTAAAATAATTATTCGGTTAAAAACCCCTTCACGTAAAGTTACCATCTTAATACCTGCGAAGTAAAACAACACTACACTGCCATAATATACAATATATGTTCCGAATGCGATGTCGTTTTTTGTTAAACTGGTCGCACCTTGACTCCGAAGGCGGTGTTGTCGTAACTTAAATAAGCCAAATCGTATTTAAACACGTCATCAATGTCAAAAGTCGTCCTCTGTCGATCGAGATTCAGATAATTTTTCTGTCTTTTTTTTGTAATAAAATAATATTCTTATCTCGTTCGTACTGATTTGTATCGGTTTGGACTATAACAGCGACCCTATTCCATACAAAAACGGTTGCGGTTATGGTGGAATCAGGTAGTAGCGAAATTTTTCCCGTTTCGGAGTTTTTATATTTCTCTGTAAAACGATATTTCCTTATTAAGTAATAAAAAAATAAAAAATCTACATTCAATGTGACCCCCCTCCCCCAATGTAACCCCCCTACCCTCAGTGGGCCGCGGTGAAATTATCAAACGCTGACCGGTCCGTGGCGAAAAAAATGTTGGGGACCACTGAACTAAGCGACACATTTTGAAATTTTCTGTATAGCCCATTGAATGGAGAATGAACATGGTACATTACCTTGCTAATCGAGAAATATTTCTGATTTTTTGATATGTTATATAGGTTGGTCTTGTGGTTCAGAATCCAAGTTGGCAACCTCCCCACTCTTGTGCGTTCACTAGGGCGAGCCAAAAACCGACGAAATTCCGCCCGTTTTTCGGTTGAATGATTAAAACTTTTTACAGATGCACCCTAGAGAACAAAGATTAAAGTAAGAGTTATTGAATATTAAATTTCCTATACCTTTGTTTTATTAAGTTTTTTCGTAATGTTATTATTTAAAAATTAGTGCATTGCCCAAAATCCCATTTAAAAAAAATTACCATTTATGAAGTTTTCTTATTATAGTAAATTGAATCTTCTACAACTTTTACTAATGCCATTTTCCTTTAAAACTTACCCTTACGAAAATATATTCAGAAAATTTCAGCTATCGTAAAAAAAGGTTTTTTTTTTCAATAATAAAGCATTTTGGATAATGCATAACTTTTTTAATAATAACATTACGATAAAATTTGGCTCGGCCTAGTGAACGCACAAGGGTAAGGAGGTCGCATTCTTGGATTCCGAACCACAAGACTCACCTTTATAACATATCCAAAAATCAGAAATACTTCTCTTAATGCAAGGCAAAATCGTTTTATTACTCGGAACACTGAATTGAACTGAAATTAAAAAGTTTGTTTACAGTACCTACTAGAAAATATATCTCTTTATATAATTTACAAATTCTACTTAGTTTACATTTTTTGTAATAATTTAAGATTTTCACGAACCTACAGGCAACTTCTTCTTAGGTGATAAAATAGGTGATAATAGGTGATAAAAATATTAAGAGAAAATTATTATATTATATTATTTTATTTTTATTTTAAAATTATGTACCTCTAGCTACTACTATTATAATTGCCATATTATTATATATTTGTTTTTTTTTAATATTATTTAAAATACATAGATGCGTATGTACATGATTGTATACAGTTATTATAAGGTATTACAAGTAAAGGATTGTATTATTATTTTTAGACATATTGTTATATATTTTTTTATTATTATCTATGTAAAGGCTTCTCTAGCCGTATATTGAAGAAAAAAAGAATTTTGAAATTGAATTGTATTATATGGTACAATAATTTTATTTACATGCCTATGTATTAATCTCTATGCAGTATGCACTCCTTTTTCTTTCATTATTACTTGAACAAATCCCAGTTAGTGCGAATCACACTGAGGACAACTAGTATCGATAGAATTAGTAGTATCAAAATATGTTCCAATCGTTCTTGTACCCAAATAAAACAATACACAAATGATATAATAGGTAGGTATGCACCTATCAAATACAATGGTATTTGATAGAATTTAAAGAAATTCAAACTAAAATATTATAATATGTAGGCCCCGTAGTTGTATTATTTGAATGTATAAGTTTTGATGAATGTGTGTGTAAATATTGCACAAAACTTGCGGTGGAAATATTTGAAAATTTGGAGCGGTAAGAGAGGGGAAGCGACGTTCATTTCGAATTCCTAGCTGTGGTGTATTGGAGCCTTAATGTATGTATGAAATACTCAATGCATGTTGGTGAATTATTATATAGTAGTGAGTGAATCATTTATTTGCACGAGAATTCACTATTTGTCATACTAGTGTACGGGAGGTACTGGTTATTGATTAAATTAAAACATAATCGTTTGTATTAGGAACATCACATAACTGAGTCTCCGTGTTTGGAGCCGCATAGCCTGGCCCTGGCCGGCGCGGCGTAGCTCATCGCCCACCAGTGGTGTACCGAGGGTATTCGGCGCCCGGAACTCTAAAATTGAAATTTAAAACATTTCAATTTACCCGTGATAATCATAATAATATTATGTACCTACGCCAGACTAGAAGCGCAGTCAGCTTCCAAGAACACGATACAACTAAAATCTTTTAAACTAATTGTGTAGAAGGTCATGGTGTAGATCTATTCTTCAATTATAACAACATTTATTTATTTATTTAGTCACAAACAGTTTTAACAGCACATGTCAACAATTAAACAAAAACAGAAAGCAAACCAGTATAAAGCCAGTATAAAGAATACGTTACATAGTAACAGATATGACAATTGTTTTCTTATAAACGTATAAAAGTAGAGATACCCCTCCAATATACAAAATACTATACCAATATGTAAAAGTACTTGGAACTTGGAAAAAAAACTTGGAACAAAATTACGTCGTCAATAGTTGCTGAAGGTTTTTTCGATGATCCATATAATATGTAGATTTGTTTTTCGGGTTAATCGTGTAGTGAACAGTTTCGGAGAACCTACTGCCGCCTTCCGTGACCAAGGCGGCAATAGTTTCGCCGAAACGTCGGAGCATCTGTTCAATACGCGATTAACCCGAAGAACAAATCTACATATACATCTTTAATGTTCGACTTGCGAACCACAGGAGTGTATTTGAACTCCGATATAGAAGATGCCCCTAAAGTCTTTGTGGGGCTGATAGACCAAGCCATGATGGAACAGAAAATTACCTTATCCTGAGGAGGGGAAAATAAATATGTCTACATAAAGCAGAACTATTAATAAGTTAGCATTATTAACAGTTTCTCAAAATTCCTAATAAGTGTTTTGTAGCATTATAGAAAGTGGTAGTAAATATGTAAACAGCAGAAAATCTGTATATAACTGTATAATTTGTATTAGGTAGGTATATGGTATAGGTACCTGGAGCAGAATAGGTAAGGTATAGGTAGAGGTACATTTATAATAAAAAAATATATTTATATTTTCTTCATACGACCAGTTTCCACAGTATTTTAATACTACCTTAGGGAAACAACAGAGAGATACTAACCTCTGTAAAACTCCACTCCCTCGGTAAAGACATTGTGGCTCTAAGATGATCGGCAAACCAAATTTATAATAATCTTCTAAATTCACAATCCTCACAAAATTACTTGTTAATGTTGAATTATACTTAGTCCTTAATATAACGCTCCCCAAATGCCCCTCCCCTAATTGCATTTGATGCTTTTTATATATCTCTGATTTTGGCGCCGTTTTAAAGTTTTATTTATTAATTTATTTAGAAAAAAATATAAATTATGTAAAGCACCAGACAAAGGTGAGAAATAGAGGAATTCTCCACACAAATATTTAAAGATAATTAATATTTATAATTTTAATCAGTTCCCCTTTAGGGAATTATTTAAAGTATTTATTTAATTTTAAATTCCACTCACATAATTTTAGGTCGTAGTGTGTTTATTTATTATACCAAGTGTATTTATTTTGATTTTTTTAATCAAATGAAAATTTAATTTGGTCTAATTATTTAAAGTATTAAGTTAATTTCAATTAATAATAATTTTATTTTAATACCAGCCTTTTTATTGTCGTAATTAGGTAATTATATAATATTTCAGTTATTTAAATGTTTCTACTAGTCCGAGGAGGGTACGGTAGCCCCCCAAAATAACAAGTCTTGGATTTATTATTTATTATATATTTTTAAGTCTTGCTGTTAATTTGATTATTATTACGAATATACGTGTAAAAATGTATATGTAATATTAGTAATATTATAAGTGTTTAGCAGACTCAATTTTTATTTAATCGATATTTCAATAACGAAGTAGGAATCCTTCCTGTTTTCCTTGGCACTGTTTTCAAATACTGTATTATTTCCAATTTGTTGAATATCCTTTAAATCGTAGTAAAATAATGAATGATGTAATTTATTATACACGTTCCATTGAACACCTAATACGTATATTCTGCAACAGTATTCCTTTCAACATTCGCAGTATTGTGTTATCAAACTACTTCTTTATATATTTTAATATGGCCGACGTGTATTTATAACGTTTTGTTTTACGTAAGTATTATGATAATTATTACAAGCGTAGCGTGATTAATAATTTAGAGTATTTTGATTAAATATTATCCGTAGATATTTTCCGGAAGATGCAAAGCTTTGTATGGTATAATATTAGTTTGTCTGTGGTAATGTAAAGACTGAGAAAATTCAACCCACTTTGAGAAAATCAATACAACCATATGATTTCTGCGAAGGGAGGGAGTGTTGGTTGTTTCTGCGATGAATTCTACAACAAGTTGGTAGGCGGGTATATCTAGAGTTGGAATATACATTAATATACATTGTGCAAGGTAATAGTCGAGAAATATCTACTAGTATATTACTCATCGTGTTTGTAGAGGTAGAGTAGGTATATTATGTTATGTGATATTGTGCCATTTTATCAACCTACGTATGTAAATATACTCTATCATTTGATTTGGAGAGATCTAAGTATATGGTTATTTTGTTACCTTTACCATCGATATAGGATGTAGGTACTTACCTTATTCTATGCCTACTACCCGGAGTCAGCCCGAGCTGAGCAGAAAAGCGTTAATCCGCTAGTCGTTAATTGACGAAGTAAACATTTTGGTTAACGATTTCACGCTTTTCTCGCCTCCAAAAATAGTTTTTTTTTTAAAAAAAAGGATCTGGGCTTGCATACACAATCCCAAATTCTTTCCTGCACACCTTGCACTAGGCTAAAAGCCTGTATCGCAAAGTGTGCAATACATCGGTATATAACGTTATATAACAAGAGTTAACGGATTATATTTTATTGACTACCAGAAGGCGTTTGATTCGGTTGAAAAATGGGCAATTATAGAGGCACTCCAAAATGCAAGAATAGACTCCAGATATATACAACTGATAAACTTTATATACGATAATGCAACTATGACTGTTATAATCGATGACGACATGAAAACTGATAAAATAAAAATACAAAAAGGTGTGCGACAGGGTGACACAATCTCACCAAAACTATTCACGTTAGCCTTGGAAGATATATTTAAAACCCTCAACTGGGATAACAAAGGGGTGAAGATAGATGGCACATATCTGAGTCATCTTAGATTTGCAGATGACATAGTTGTTGTAAGTGAAAGCATCGAGGAATTGAGTCTAATGATAAATGAATTGCATAAGGCTTCTAGTAGAATCGGTCTGCATATGAACATAACAAAAACCAAAATTATAAGTCCAGAAAACAAGATCATCACTGTTGACAGTAAAAACATTGAAATAGTAAAGGAATATGTATATCTTGGGCATAAGATAAAACTAGGCAAAGAGAACCAAACGGCGGAATTGGCTAGAAGAATAGGAATGAGTTGGGCAGCTTTTAGCAAACTCAAATATATCCTAGAAGATAAAGAGATCCCTATATGCCTGAAAAGAAAAACATACGACACATGTATACTGCCAGTGACTACATATGCATTAGAAACCATGGCCCTTACAAAAAGAAGCGCAGAAAAGCTCAAATGCACACAGCGATCCATGGAACGATCCATGCTTGGTATAAGCCTAAGAGACAGAATAAGAAATGAGGAAATTAGGAACAGAACCAAAGTAGCAGACGTCATGGATCGCGTAGCAAGTCTAAAGTGGCAATGGGCGGGACACGTCGCAAGACAAGACCCAACAAGATGGACCCCAAAAATACTAAAATGGAGACCTTGGGAGAATAAAAGAGGCGTCGGAAGACCCCAAAAAAGGTGGTCCGACGACATAGCCGCTGTGGGGGGAAAGAACTGGCTGCAAGCAGCAAACAGCAGAAAGGAATGGAGGAATATGGAAGAGGCCTATATCCAGCAGTGGAGGACAGAGGGCTGAAGAAGAAGAAGAAGAAGAACGGATTATAATTGTATTTCCGTTAACTGAGCCCGTCAATATTCAGCTGTTCGTTCGCATAGACATCATCCGCTGGCAGCACTAGCTTAGAGAATTCAAGGGCTGTATCAGCTGTATGGGATTATGTGTGGTATTAGTATGTGGGTTGGACGTTGGAATAGAAATTCAGATCGAAATTTAAATTTTGTCCAGCTCAAGCCGTCTGGAGACTCTGCCTATAGTAGTGATTTCAGGTGGACTATCTACACCTTAGATTGCGACGTGGAAAAAAATTAAAGACCAAGAGATCTATCCAAAATTAAAAGAAATGACGGGATAAAAAAGTTTGGAACCGCTGTACTAGGTATACCATCAAGTAACGTCCCTGTTCCCAGTGGAGGTAGTCCCTAGAAACCAAAGAGATTACATATTAAGTACTAGAGATCTGATTCTATGTACTTTCAATAGAACGGAAGTGTAGCAATTTCACGCTCGGCACTTTTTATTAACAAGATATCAATAATAAAAACTAAAACATCTTTAAAACTACCGTTTTAGTCCTAAATAACGTTAATCCTAAATAACGTTAAAACTAATACAGTTTTTAACTATGAGAGCAAAATTTCAAAACCGTTGCCTACAAACAGTCAAAATTTTCCATACGATTTGACAGTTTGTGGGCACCAGTTTTGTTACACTTCTAGTATTGAGTACTCTGTCTAGGTAGTACTTAATATTATATTATGTCGATGCTAGAAACATATCTAGTTTTTACGGTGGTACACTCCAGTTTAGTAACCTTGGTACACTCCGTTTCATCGTTCTTGTCACACTTTTTCTATAGAATTACTACGTAGCCAGCGGCCAAGTAATTTGAAACAGAGAGTATAGCTTTCCCCTCCAGATCGACTTCAGTACTGGCCACCCTGGCCACTGCTCATAAAATGCTCTATGGCAGTGGTTCTCATTTTGGCTGGCGACCCATAACAATATATTTGACGCCTTCGACTCTAATGTTTTATTTTATTTTCTGGTGATAATAAAATTACCAGATTGTAGCAGTGCCAGATTTACAATAATTGCCATAGGTACAGGCCCTGACTGGGACCTAAAACGACGAAACTAGTAGAAAGCGCCGCCGGCGAAATCTTCTTCAATAATGGGCTAATTGATGAACTTGGTTGATTTCAATACCTACTAAGGCATCTGGATATGTCTGGGTAACAAAATAATAAAGGACTAGCGCCGCAGACAACATTTTGTCAAAAAACATAAAAAGATAGATAAAAAAAAGAATTGTTTCAAGTGCAGTTTATTTTTTGTAAACAAACCCACATTTAATTTAGATTAACGCCGCAGTCAAACAGATTTTTAGTGGAACAACTGTGATATATTGAATTTTCACAATATTTAATAATTGAAAAATACGGCCTTACTACATATGTGCTATATGCATACACGTACATACAGTGGCGAATCACTGCATCCGTCCCTCCCGCGGGCAAATTTTTTTTTGTAAGATTGTGTAAAGAAGCTTTTTTTAATAAATTTATTTAAAATAGCATAATTATTCTTCTTCGCGATGTAATCAGTCAGCGCTACTGGCCAGACGGCCCTTTGGCTAGTCCGGACCTGGCACTGACTTTTTGCCCCCTCCCCCCCCCCCCGGAATTATTCTTTCAACAAAAAATGAGCCACAAAGTATGTACCTTATTAAAATGTACAGAAAATAAAATTTCACTCCTTCTTTAAAGTGGTTTCGTAATTTCCCGCGACCGGAGGTTAAGAATCGCCGTTCCTTCTATGGTTTCTTTCGTCACTGATCAGTCGGAGAGGAAGGAACTGCGGGTTGGACTGTGACAATGCCATGAGCCGTGAGATTCTTGTAGTGTCCGACCGAATGTTCGGTTTCGGTTTCGGTCGAGTTTCGGCAAAAAAACGGGTTTCGGTTTAGTTTCGGTTTCGGTGGCAAACCTGCCGAAACTACGACCGAAACCGAAACTGCATTCGGGAGTTTTCGCGCTGTGATCGGTCATGTTCGGCGCGTTGTGACGCGATGAAGTGTATTCATGTCGCGACTGGCAAGCGTTTGCAGGTCGTTTTGTTTTGTTTGTGTTTGTGACGTTTTGTTTGTGTCGTGGGATTTATTTTGAATTTGGTAAGTTTTATTACGTGATATAGGCTATACCATATACATTCATAAGAATAGGTAGCAAACATAAAAAATAATTCAATATAACAACAAACTAATGCATAGATTATAGTAGAATCAAGTTTAAGAGGGGTTTTCACGAAATAGGGGGTATTTACAAGATAAATATCTGCTCACCGGTACACAATAGGCTAGTAAGATGTTAGCAGAATATTTAGTTTGTACCTTTGTCTAGTGGATCCCTTTTTGATTATAATTAAGTCGTTTGGTTTTTGTTTTTTCTTACTGAAGAAGTGTCATACAAAATGACGAATTAAGTTTATTAATTATTGTTAATTTGTTCTTAAGATACAAGTGATTTATTTTGTTTTGTTAATAATTCAAATATTAAAGTACATATACGTATTGTGATGTTAGGTAACAACTTAAATAAGTAATTTTATGTTTAATATTAAAAAAAAAAAAGAATAATATTCAAAGGATGAATCTACCTACTCAAATAAACACCTCACCTATTTTAAGTATTTTTAAGGCGCAATCAATAATATTTTATTAAAAAAGGGGTTGTTATGTTGATTATCAATAAGTGAAAATATCGAAGACTGCATAGTTATGTGATTTAAAAGTGAAAAAGTAAAGTCTGACTGATTATAATAACGTTTTCTTTATTTTTCCCTCAAAACATGTTCTTGTAAGAAAGTTTCGGTTTCGGTTTCGGTTTCGGCCGAAACTGAGACCGTTGCCGAAATTCGGTTTCGGTTTCGGTCATTAAAACCAGTTTCGGTCGGACACTAGATTCTTGATCTAGGGTGGCCAACCCGCGGCCCGTCGGACGTCCGAGTGCGGCCCGCGGAGCAGTGAGTAAATAAATAAAATATAATGTCAAATTCCGACTGAGAACACGAATGTCTGATAACTGTTTGGGTGTAGGAACAACCTTACTCAATATCGACAATCAGATTCATCACTTCACCCATTTTTCCCTTAAAAATTTCGCCTGCGGCGGTAGGTTGGGTAATCTTTTCAATTAGAAATCATTTTTCATATACAGGGTGTTTGATAGATGGATGTATATATCTTCAGGGGTGATAGTAGAAGTCATTTGGGATCTTTTGAGCCAAACTTAGCTTAGTCCAAAATCGCACGGTTCTCGAGTTATTCGAGATTTTAACTTTTTATTGAAAAACCCCGAATTTCTCAAGATTTACCCCAATAGTTTCGTAAGTATAGGTACCTACTTAGTTCTGTAATTATTTTTTGTTTCTTGAATATGTGTTTGATCTATTAAACTCAATAGTTTTAATCTAAAGAAACAATAATGATAAAAAATATCCGATTTAAGTTTCGATAAATAGTTATTTCAAAAACGAGTCACGACATTAGGTGAGATTTTCCTTAAGAAGAAAATTGCCTAAAGATTCAGAAATTTGGAAAAAACTTCTCTGATTTATGCTCTTTCAAATGATGTACAAAACATAATAATAAAGCATTATTTTCATAAAGATATGATACAATAACTTCAAGAGGTCACTACAAATTTAAGCAAATTTCCATACAAGTTTGAAAACAAGAAATCGAAAGAAATGTATTGTTCACTATGCAACCTCTACCTATGGTAAATTTGTATGGAAATTTGCTTAAATTTGTAGTGACCTCTTGAAGTTATTGTATCATATCTTTATGAAAATAATGCTTTATTGTTATGTTTTGTACATCATTTGAAAGAGCATAAATCAGAGAAGTTTTTTTCAAATTTCTGAATCTTTAGGCAATTTTCTTCTTAAGGAAAATCTCACCTAATGTCGTGACTCGTTTTTGAAATAACTATTTATCGAAACTTTAATCGGATATTTTTTATCATTATTGTTTCTTTAGATTAAAACTAATGAGTTTAATAGATCAAACAGATATTCAAGAAACAAAAAATAATTACAGAACTGAGTAGGTACCTATACTTACGAAACTATTGGGGTAAATCTTGAGAAATTCGGGGTTTTTCGATAAAAAGTTAAAATCTCGAATAACTCGAGAACCGTGCGATTTTGGACTAAGCCAAGTTTGGCTCAAAAGATCCCAAATGACCTCTACTATCATCCCTGAAGATATATACATCCATCTATCAAACACCCTGTATATGTTGTTGTGAGCCCTCTCCACAGTTTCGCGAAAAATATCGCATGTGCGGCTCCATTTCGCTTTTTTAGGCTATAACACAGCGGTTTCCAACCTTTATGGTACAACGCCTCCCTGAAAAAAAAATTCTTTCTCCGCGCCTCCCAGGACCCCCCCTCCCCCCCCCCCTCCCGTCGACGAATTTTTTTTTGGGTTAATTTTTATTTTAGCGCTCCAATATTTAAACATATCCAAAAAAGCGAGGGGGGGGGTGGAAAGTAGTTTCATCAAATCGAAAATATTTTACGCACCGCTACTGCGTCACTTTGTTTTCTACATAGTTCCTTACTTACATAAACTGTCAAAAATACCACAAAATGATAAAAATCTTGAGAATATACCAACATTTCCGAAAACCGGTACATTTAGGCGTCCCGAAATCACGTCAAAAACAATATCACACTCCGCCGACACGCTGCAGTTGACACTTTAGCTACGAGTGACATTTAAATGTGAGGTTATTGTTTTCATACAACTAGCGGTCGCTTTGTGCAATCATGGTATAAAAATTAATTTATTAAAAAAACTTGGCGCCTCCCCTGGCAATGGTCCGCGCCTCCCCTGGGAGGCCGCCTCCCAGGTTGGAAACCGCTGCTATAACAATAATTTCATTTCTGTGGCCTTTCCCCCCTCCCCCCCCCCCCACCTTTCGAAACAAGCCTAGGTATATATTTATTTTTTTGTACTGTAAAATAAAAAAATGGTTGTGCGGCCCGGTGGGCAATCTTATTTTCAAAATCGGGCCCGGCTGCTGAAAAGGTTGGCCACCCTTGTTCTAGATGTTGCTTAATGTAAGGAACCTTTAAGCTTAATGGGATTAATGATAGAAGATTTTTTGTACTGGTAATGTTTTTCCTTTCTCATAACTGGCAACATTCAATTTTTGTTTGTGTTTTGACAGATGTTATGGCGGTAAGCAGCTGGTTCCTAGATAATAAAATTTCACATTTTGGCTACGTAAACGAAATAAATGTATCAATAATAGTTAGTTACCGTATTTCAAGTCATATCATAAAAAGGTTAGTCATTATAAACTCAAATATTCAATAATAGGATTCATTTTTATAGATTAGTAAGTTGCTTGGAATCGTTTGCTGATACGACATTTGCGCGTTTATTAGTTGTTGTCGATTGTTTTCTTAGTCGGTGTTGTATCTAAACAAGGAGAGTTCGTACTGGACGAATACTATTATTGTGTCTACATCAGAGATATGGATCAAATTCTCTGAGCTAGGGAGTAAACCCCAGTTGTCACCTTTATTGTTACAGAGGGACATTCATGTGTCACTATGTGGATTGAAAGATATAATTATTCAACAGTTGTTACTGTCACATGTTAAACATAGTATTTAAGTTCACCTTAGTTTAATTGTGAAGGTACAGAACACTCAGCTTCAACCTGATTTATAATTCTACAAGCTGAATTACCTGTGCTTCGCAGCGCCAATTGAGGTGGAGAAGTAAATCGAAAGCATGAACCAAAACACGTTTATCCATCTATTAGCCAAAATAGTGTGTTTTAGCGACTCTATACAATATAACCATCAACCCGGCAACTTTGTATGTTTAGATTTCAGACTTTTTACTTTTTAGCACTTTGCTATTTAATCTGAGCACTTCCATTCTGCCGTTCCGATGGTGTTTCTCCGTGACTTGACCGATTCAAAATTTTGAAATAAGATCTGTATTTTACTCGAGAATCTCTTTCATGAGACACCAAACACGGCGGTATGCAGTGATTGGATCCTCTCTATCGCTCGTTGTCTCCGATGGCTTGAGCTGGATAAAATATGACTTTTATGAATTTCTTATCCAACGCCCTTTCATACGATACCACACATGACCCCACACAACCCTTGGATCCCCTCATCATCATGGCATCTCCTAGGAAAAGCTTATTCTCCAAAAACTGGAGACTTTAGAACACAGCCTATTTTGTCGCAAATGTTATTTTAGATTTTCACATTAATTCATCATTAAATGCGGCAGTTATGCAAACACTTAAAAAAATCAGACTATACATATATATAGATTCACAATGAACCTTTTTTTAAAGATAGTAGTTCTATTTGAAGATGGGCAAAACCTGATTCGGACATGACTCACCGTGAACACTATCTACCGCAGTGCTCCCCAACCTTTTCTTACCTAGGACACATCAAAATTCTTCCTAAAATTCCGTGGCACACACAAAATATAAAGCACACTTCGTTGTTTTGTTGGTTGTCACCAGGCGCATTATTCTATGCCAGGCGCTGGGGGACATTGAAAAATTATTTAGTTATAATAATTATTCTATTCTATGTTATTGAAAAATTGACAATATTATGAAAAATAATTTGTCACTGTGTATGTGAAAAAGTTTCAAATGTCAAGACACACCTGTATCCGGCTCCCGGCACACCGGGTGCGGAGCACTGATCTACCGGACCCTCTGAGGGTCTTTGTCAATCTGTGTCCAAGCTTGTCTGACATGCGTGAAATAATGTAGTCAGGAAAACCTCGTAATTTTTCTGGAGGTACTTTGCTACTCTGAATTTTTCGAACTCTTACCACATGGGACACCTTGTATACAATCTAATGAATGGTAATCACAAATAGCTTTAATCTTAGAGTCACTTGGATAGATTATTTTGTGATGATTCTCAATGTTTTTGCAAAAAAATATATGCATAGTCAGTAGAATGAATGTGGACTGAAAGTATGCATGTAGCATTCAGTCCTCTCTACCACCTATGAATGGGATGTGATGTGTTAATCTGCATAGGTATAGGTCTTGAAACTGTGTCTTCATGCCCTTTGTATATAATTTTGTGTACTGAGAATCTGCAGGTTTTGTTTTAGCCATATGTATATTTTCTTCGTCATCCCATCATTCAGCCTCTCAATATCCCAAATCATCAATATTATTGCGTCATAATATAATTTAATGCATTGTATTTACAGTATTATTTTTATTGCAGATTTCTACTAAAATGATCGCTCAGTTGTGAGCTTCAAAATGGCACCAAATCCTCTCGTATCACTTGAGAAAAGCAGTATTAGCAATGGCTTATATGTTGCAGAGAAAAACAAGACTGCCACAACTAATCTTAAGGACTATGACTTGGCAACAGAATGTCCTCTTGTTTTCCGTTGTATTTTCAAAAATAACTCCGAGGAATGGAAGTTAAAAGATGTTTCATTAAAGAATAATGAATACTTTAAAACAAATGACAGCACATTCCACCAACAATTGAAGTATATAAAAAACAAAATAACTTTGTTTAACAAATACAAAAATACCAGCAATTCAACATCAAATGCCAATGGGAAAGTTCTGATAAATGGAAATAGTTTCGTTGAGCAATTTACCAAAGATTGCTATGTACGTTTGATGAGATTTTCTTTAGACGATAGAGATCATATTTCAAATGTGTCTGTTGCAAAAAACAGGCACAAAAGACCAAGAAGCTATGAATATGCAGGGAAAACAATTGATGAAGCACCAAAGAGCAAGGTCAGAAAACTTCTAAATAAGTCTGATTCGTGGAGTGAAATACAGCATTCTTGGGATCTTTACAATGTTCATAAATGTGAAAAAATCCCTCAATGCAAGATTGAAGTGGAAAATTTAACTAGAAGACATTTGAGAGAACATAACAATACTGTATTTGATATGTATAATAGTTATAACAGAGATCTTAGGAATTCCAAGAAAACTGTGTTTCATTGTGACGATGTCAATACTCAACATACCACAAGTCTCAGATCTAGAATTTCTATTCCAAATATTGAAGATAATGTTAATGATGAAAACAGTAAAGACAGTTGTAGCTCAAGTGAAGATTCATATAAAAAGGACAAATGGAGAATTGTGAAACAAAGTAATGGGAATGGCAATAGAATTGTTCTTATGAGGGAAACTCGTGCCAAGGAAACATTGTTATACAGTCACAAAGAATGTGAGAAACTCTCAGAAGGAAAGCTTGAAGAAACTGGGCAAAGTTCTCATACAACTGGGGATGTCAATACTCAAGACACTAAATCTGTAGAAGAGACCAAACAAAATAGAGAATGCATTCTAGGTGAATCTTTTTTCTTGGATTTGGTTACATTACTGGAAAATGAAATGAAAAAATACAAGATAAGGGAGAATGTTGAAGATGAATATAAATACAGAGATATGGTAAAAGGATGCCATGTGCTCATATCCAGAAGTCAATTAGTGGAGGACTTGATCACAAATAGAGAAATGTGGAAACATGATAAGGATGTAATCGTAGATATTCCCAATGCCATTATGAATAAGATTGGTACAAATGTTAAATTACGTGGAAGGCAATTAAAAAGAAAACACCGCAAAAGTTGTATTCCATCAATTAGTCGTAAATATATCAAATATCTCTCTAATAAACAAACAAATGAGTCTTCCTCAAATACTTCACAATATGAAATTACAAAAAACAATTTCAATTGCCAAGCTTCGGACAATTTATTACAAACAGATATTTCATCCTCAATTAACTCTCCTGATTGTAATATTGTGGAAATTGACACAAATGCAATCCTTAATTTGATTGATTACAGTTTAAAAATACAAGAGAATGGTTGTGCAAATGGGAAATATAAATTAAAATCGTTTGATTTTCATTTACCGGACATTCATAAAAGTCGTGTAGAGGAACACAAAACAGTTGACATATTGACAAAGGAATTAAATAACGATGACAGAGTACAACCTCCTAAAGAAAATAATAACCTTAAAATAGTTTCTCATGAAACCTTGACAGAATCTTTATCAAACATAACAGGGAAATCAGAATGTGGTGAACTAGAGTGTGTAGATATTAATATATTAGATGATGGAACTTTACCTAAAACACTAGACAGTGATACGCAAAAATACATGAATATTAAACCAACCATGTCACAAATGTTTTCCCATCTTGATTTCAATGAGATCTCAATAGACAATTCAGTACCTACAGAAAAACCTCTTCCCAAGAACTTCTTCGTCTACAGGAAGCGTTCCAAAAGAAGGAAGAGGAATGCTAGAAAAAAATCTTCAAAACCCATTAAAGATTTTGTTAAAATAACTACAATGGCAATTGTTCACGCAATTCAGGATAGTGAACCAAGAAATAACACATGTATGTTGAAGGATTACCAGTACAGTGATGCTAAAGATGAGGAAATAGCTACCGTTTCGGAACATGCTACTAAACTAGATAATGAAAACACAAAGAGGGACAATGATGCTTTTGTTGAACAAAACAATAATGTGTTTAAAAAGATCTTAGCAAATAGAGATTTAACTGTAACACTCAACTTGACTGATGAAACTATAGAGAGTGATAGCAAGTGTGTAACATTGGGAGAACAGAATAATGTAAATATGCTAAATACAGTTGTAGATAAGTCTGCAGAATCTCCAATTATTAAAGAATGTGCAACATTAGTAAACATTACTAAATGTGAGGATATATGTAATGTAAGTAATCATAATAAGTACCTGACAAAACGAAAGAAACATAGAAATGTCAGTGAATATAAACGCAAGAGAAGAAACTACAAATCTAAATATAGTACAAAAGATGGAAATCCAGGTATCAATTTGTGTAATGGAATCCCGCGTGACATTTCACTCCAAAATAACCCTATCTCAAAAGGATTTGTAGACAGTGTGAAAGGAAATAATGTGGCAAATTTAATGTCCATTCAAAAACTAAGTGACAGAGAGTCTAATATTAGCGAGGACATTGTGAAACAAAATACTACGGGGGTAAATGATTCATCTAAAGACAAAATACATATCAGTGTTGCGAGTCAACAAAACATTGGTGTTGTAAATACAAATAATCCTATTTTTAAGAATGAATTGACCATTAAAAAACGTAGGGGAAGAAAAGGGAGGGAAAAAAAGATCAAAATACAAAAAGAAAGTAACTTGCAAACGATCAAAGATTTAAAAACAAATATTAGAGAATATACAACACAAGGTAATAATATCTTCCCAAAGGAGAATTTAGAAGCCGGTATAAAAAAAGAAAAGGAAAGCATTGTAAATCTAAACGTTGACATACAAGTTACTGAAAACTTTACAATAAGAAAATTACGTAGTACGGAAATAATTTCAAATGCATTTGTCATGAAACGTAATGAAAGAAAAAGAAATAAAATAAATATATTGAAGATTTGTACAAAATAATGTTAGCACTTTGCGAGTGTTTGAAGCAGTGGTACATAGCCCAAGGGACTTGCTATTCCAATTTTTCTCTATCACATATCATAAGTATTATATTATTTTGACATAAGAACAAATAACGGGAAAAAGTTACTTAAAACTTTGTAACATTTAAATTGTCAGGAATGTAATACTACATCGTTTGATATGTGTAAAATATATTTACACGAGTCATGGCAATCCACAATATCAGTATATAACTGATGCTTGCACACAGGACTCAAAGCGGTTCAGCAAGATGGAGACTAAATGCATTTTTCACGTTGGCCCTCAAGGAAAAACAAACCATACGAAAAAAATAGATGTGAACAAATTGTATCAGATTTTTTTTATTCCAATGGTGTGTTTATATCTCACTATTAGCCTAATTGTCGCATGGTGATGTTTTCCTTTCCGCTGTAGATTTTATTGTGGCATGAATTATGTCCATAGCTTTTTATTCAATTGTTGCGTTTGAGTTACATTAGTATTGTTACTGCTCACTTGCTTCATTATCCTCATGTTTCATGTGAATCTTGCATTTATTTGTGTAAGCTTATCTAAAGACTGAATTGTAATTACCTAGATGGCAGAATAAGATAGGTTGAATGCTGACACACACCCATACATCATGTGACTTTGTATGAGATAATTGTTCACCAATTTCCACACCAGTGTATATTTCCAAGGAAGTGAAATCTCCCAATCTCAGTTTATTTCACGATATCAATATTTTGAGTTTGTATTTTTTAATAGATGATTAAGATCCTTTTATTTCATTATATTTTATTATTTAGTGGAGGATTTTAAGACCATTGACATCACAATTAGATCAACCATATGAACACAATACATATCAAGATTACAATGATCACTGTTATTGCTAAGTTTATAATGAAGGACCTGCAGGAAATATTTGGTGGTATTGTGAAGAAGAAAAGTGGAATTTAGATACAAGATGTGATAAAAGAATTTGTTTTAACGGATATTAAAGGATTCACCAGTTACATTGAGTACTGAATTATGGTGTATATTATTGTAATGCCAATGGTTCTTAAGCTTTCTTACCTCTTATGTATGTTATTTTATTTCATTTTCTTTATGCAGTTGATGTTGCATATTTAAAGCGTTACGTTTTTCTTTATCTTGTGTTCAGACTTTCTCATTTAACTTTTTTTATTTAGAGTAAGTGTGTAGTTAGTTACATACATTTATTATTTTACTGTTATTTATTTGCAATACTGTGTCTGTTCTATGTTCCATTTTTTTTTTAAAGAATAGAAGTAAAATCCTTGATAAGTGTTGACATATTTTTTTTACATATTATAGTCTATTGAAAGTTTTGGCATTTAAATTTTATTGTGAAACAATATAGTAATAACATGTTACTATTGTAAGGACCAGGCACGAAGGTACCTATGAATACGTTCCCATCGAGTTACCTTTTGATTTAGTAAAATAATATGTCTAATATGACATAATACAGTAAAAAATGTTAGTCTCGGCTTTCCTTGTACAAAAATTTACACTTTGCCTCTGGTAAGGACAAAAAAAAACTGATAAAAACTTGGTTTATAGTCAGACCTGTGATGTATGACATAAATATTGCATTATGACTTTATTATTACGGTATACTGTTAAATTGTTTTTAAGGATCTTTTAATTCAAATGTTATTTTTATTAAATATCTACAAACATTTAATAAACACTGTTTTATTATTTTTATCTCAAATCAGGGTTCCTCAAAGTTGTACTTCCTTCGTAAAAATAATAGCGTGAGATAATCATAAGGGGTACTCAAAATGAAAAGTTGAATCAAGGTGTGTGTGAAAGAATATAATAACTACTATTTTAAAGTACGAAATAATGAATACATTGACAAATCATGATATATAATTCATTAATACAGTATTATAAAAACTTAATAAGAGAATCACCATCACAGCCAGGTGCTTTTATTAAACATCTTCCATACAATTATCAATAGAATCTATGTTTTACGGGCATTTCCAAGAAGCCAACGTACCAGAATCCCTTTATAGGCAAAATGCATCATTTATAGTAGGTAAATATTTACATTTCTATATTTTAAAATGAAAAAATAGTTAAATTTATTATATTTGTGGCTCCCTTTACGAGACAAATAATATCTTGTTATAAAATCTTTCTTATTATAGAAAATAATATAATGATTTGATTCCTGTGTACAAACCAACGACATTATATATTAGTACTCAGTGCTGGGCAGAAAAGCGTTAATCGTTATTAACGAAGTTAACATTTTGGTTAACGATTTAACGCTTTTCTCACCTCCAAAATTTTTTAACGGATTATTTAACTTCCGTTACATTTTACTTCTGTTAATATTTGATTTTTTGCATATACATCATCCACTTGAGGCGCTGGCATTAGATAATCCAACGGTTGTATGGGGTTATGTGTGGTATTGTATGTGGGTTGGAAGTTGGAAAAGAAATTTTACTTTGTTGGGATACATCGCGATAGTGTAAACGTGATAGTAGTCGTACTTATGTAGTTCAATTTCATGCCATTTAACCGCGATTTTTTTACATTAACAGATTAACGTTAACTTCTGTTACATTTTTCAAAATGTAACGCTTTAACGATTAACCAAATTAACTTTTTAGTTAACGGATTATCAATTAACGAAGTTAAATTTTTAATTAACGGTGCCCACCTCCGTTAGTACTACCTAGATGGCGTACTCTATGCTACAAGTGCAAGTAAACTCGAGGCCATCGCCATATTGTTTATGGAGGCCGGGCCCAACTGACATTTGACGATGATTACACCATCAAAATTGTATGGAAAAAAATATTCCGTAGTTCAAGTGTTGTCACCGAGACAAGGTGTTTGTGACCGATACAAGGTGACGTCACCACTCGTGGCAGTGATGGAATTCGAGGATGTAGGCTTGTACTCTACTATCGCAGGCTTCGGTAAACTGGTGCCCATAAACTGTCAAATTGTATGTAGAATTTTGACAGTTTGTTGGCAACTTTAGAAATTTGCTCTCATAGTTAAGAACTGTATTAGTTTTAACGTTATTTAGGAATTGGTGCAAACTTATGTAAGATGTACGTATAAGATGTTGGTACATCATATATACGTATGAATGTCTTGATGTTACTACCTAGTACCTAGTCACTCCATATGGGAGGTTGGAGTCATTGAATAGACAGCATTTCTTCTTAATGCCCCAAATTAATCGAATGTCCAGATTTTTTGCATTTATCAGATACTAGACATACTAAATATAAATATGAATTCTTATTTTGGCAAAAGTTCACATTACCAGTTATTGTATGTATCAACTTAAAGTTATTATATGTATATATCCATTTATAGCTGTATAACATTGCGCATTTGTAGCTGCAGAATAAATTATAAATAAAAATAGGGTCCTATTCCCTGCACAGTGAAAAAAGAAATAAAATGTATTTTGCGCTATATAACTTCAATGTATGAAACTAATATGAAATCTTCTCAACAAAGTATAGTATTACAAGATTAAAAAATACAACAAATCTCAGAACAATTCTCATAATTAATAAAATTACTCTGTCAAGAAAAAGATGGCCTCGGATAAAGTTAGAACTAAGACGTTGTTTACAATAATAACATTAAATTTACATTTTGTTTACAACAATAATAGCGTTGAATTACAACATATTTCTAATGTAATGTTTTTCTCTTGTCTAGTCTGTATTCGTGGCTGCGTTTCTTGCCATTAATTTTCACTCAGAGAGTCAACGAGCGATTATCGCCCGAAGACAGAACGCATTTGGGTGATTGTTCCAGTCGGAATTGTCAGACAGAGATATGAGAATACTAATAAGAGTGAATTGATAGATATACATCGAGACAGCGATATCACAGCACTCTTCTTTGGTAGAAAGGGATAGACATATTGCGTGTTAATAAGAGTGAGTGAATAGCATGTGTGGACCACTCTATTATCTACCCCAATGTCTGCGAGTGTTCCTTGTTGATAAATAAATAAACATTTCTATACAAATTCTACAAGAGTTGCCACTATGGTTCTATAGTTGGCAAAAAGCTATGTGTAGCACCCTCTCTTGACAGACTGTATTAGTGTTGATAACATTACATATATGGTAAATTCTATATTGCATTGTACAGAAATAAAACTGTGACTTTAGAAACATATATTTGCAATGACATCATACAAAACTAAATCATGGAAAAAACAGTGTCAGCTGATCGCGGCACTAAATATCGCATAATTTTATACAGCAGACATTTTGCAACACTCTCGTATGTACATTCTCTAAATCTTTCCCTTCATTATGATTTATCATGCAAAGTAAAGGAACTTAAATAATAATCTTTATATGAATATCAAGAACTTTGTTTCGAGCCTTGAAAATATCCAATCCTTTGTCCCATCTTGACAACTCCACCTTCTTGCAATTCAAATTGGAAATCCCTTGGTGCTTCGAATATTAAAACAATTGTGCTGCCCATGTTGAACTGTCCAACCTTTTCTCCTTTTTCAAAATCAATCGGCGGATCTAAAACGGCTTCCAAACATTTTTTCTTTTTCCTGCCATTTGTATGCAATGCGTCGTCTTTGTATATTTTAATAGATCCTACATTAGTTGCTCCTACAGGTGTGTAACTGAAGAATCCATACTCCCACAATCCAACATAAACAACACGTTCATTCAAACAAAATAATCCGGGAATCAATTTGGCGAATGTTGGATTTACAGATAAAAGTTTACCCGAGAAATGTCGGCGTAAACGTACAATCCAATTACACGGAGAATGGAACCTGTGGTAATCTCCTGGAGCTAAATAAATAACACAATGATGTAGAATATTCTTATTGGGATCTACTAACACAGATTTATAATATTCATCATCATTCATCACATTCTTTTCCTTGTTCTTCTTCATCTTATCTCGAATCTTGTGTCTCTCTCTACCACTTTGCATCATAACCTTATTTTTACAAAACAACTTTTCTACAATTTCTTCATCAGTTTCGTCAGTGTAATTTTTATCACTCCAACTATTTTGGCCAAAGAATTCTTGTAAACTGTAAGTAACGCCTTTAACTTGTTCAACTTGCCCACTTATCACTGGACCATAGGATAATACTTTTCCATCGCAAGGTGAAACAATGACGGCCTTCTCATCTATAGTCCTCGCATCTTCTCTCAAATTTCTTGTAAAGAATTCCACCATTGTGTTGTATTTCATTAAATCGGGTTCTTCAGCTTCTTCCAAGTTGACTCCAAATATTTTCACATAATTTCCATAAATAAATTCTCTCCAGTTAGGTGATACAGGTTTGTTGGCAAATTTACCAAATATTTTGCTTACAATACGAAGGGGTAAATGACAATAGCACTGTATTTCCAGCTTAGTAATATCTTCTGAGACTCCTCTATTATACGCGTAAGTTCCATACAAAACTATTCCAATCGGAGTCCATCGCGTAAATATACTTCTCTTACTAAACCAGTATCTCTTCTCTTTATATTTAAAATATTTTTTTCTGTATAATAAATTTCTAACCTCAACATCTTTACGCAATATAACATTTGTGTACTTATTTTTATTGAAAGACTCACAGCCATTTATTAATCGCCTTGTATTTGTATAAAACATTGTTCTTAATAGATAACTCATTGTAACACAATATTAAAAACTATTTTGCAAACTTCACGTCACCAAAATCAAAAATTCCTGCCAATATTGTTGCAAATATCGCAGGTGATCGCAGGCTGCGAAATAATTAAAGTTCTAACAAATTCTACCGCACAGTGCACGGCACAGGAAACGGACCAGCTGTCAATTTTTCTGACAGTCAGTGTGACCATAGTCCGACCGTTTCCGGAGTGCCAAAAATACTAAATTAATGGCGAAAAAATACTAGAACATACCCGCTAGTTTTGTTTTTTTTTACTTTTTCAACACCAAGCGGAAAGCAAAAACTGAAATTTGCCTGAAAAAATAGTTTTTATTTTTTTATTTCACTTGACAACCAAACTTTGCTTTAGAAATTATTATAATATCATTATATAATATAATATCATATTATAATATCATAATCTAAAAAAATTCTTCTTACTTATATCTGGCACGCACCTTTTGCTAGAAATAAATTAAAACCGAAATAATCATTAAAATGACTTCATAGCATCGACTAACTTTGAGGGGGTGTAAAAAAATTGGACTAGAAAATTGAAGGGCAAGAACCGGAATTCGGTCCTCAATTATGTAAATGAAATTCTTTATGTCTCACAAAAATCTCGCCTGTGGCAGTATTTACATTATTTACGCGTTTTTATGCTGTAGGTATATCCTTTTTTAAAAATTTTGTTGCCCCTCCTCTAGCTCCGAGGCTGGCGACGCCCATGCCTATAGTAGGTATTACCTAATCGTTCTCCAAATTAATCTTGAGGGAGTGGACACATTGAAACACAATGTTTAGAGATAAAAATACATTATAATTAATTAAATACATAACATACATTAAGTTAGAATAAATCATTAGATTATAAATGAGATATTTGATAACCAGACTACCAGACATTCCAAAATATTTTACCACCCATATTTTTATGTGATTTACGGTGTAGAGTAGGTTCCTTGAGCAAGATCACGAAAAAAACTAATTTCAGACTATAGTTTTCTAGAGTAGTGGTCAAATAAATAATTCAATATCAGTATTCAACAACACAGGAGCAGTGCAACTTAGAATCCCTAACTCCTAAGTATCATCTTAATAAGACTCCCAGGTCCCAGGGTGACCCAATTAAGGACCGTAGAGGAAATAGACATATTGAAATACCTAACTACTTACTTAGGTATATTTTGATTTCCCTACACATCAAGATAACATAGGTAATATTTTTAATGATCTTTGCAAAAGTGAATATATTGTTTGTAATATAAATTAAAACGACCTATAAATAATTGCCTATAAATATAAAAATACCAGAGTAATAATATGTTTAACTTGATTGATTAACAATTTTACAAAAAAATTCCGTAATGTAAAATTTACACAGTAATATACAAAATATAAAATACAAATAAATGGCATAATATGGTGAATGATTAATACTAGTTTAAGTAAACTTCTGGGTTTCATTAGCTCTATGAATCTCTAATATGCACCACCATTTTCCATGTGATTTGGCGTCACTGATCGACATTTCTAAAATAAAATATTTTGAATACAAATATTAGGTACTATATAGCATACAACGATATAAGTTTAAAAGTCATAATATACCTCAGTGGCAGTTCCGTGGGAGGGGCTAAGGGGCTGAAGCACCCCACCTCCTTCCCCGTTCCTAACTTTTTGATTGAAATTTGATTGATAAAAATGTGGAGTTATTCTTATTTATTTATACAACTCCCATAAAAGAACCCTGGATCCACCACTGATATCAGTGGCGTATATAGAGGGGGGGCGACCCCCCCCCCCGAAATGTCAAACAATTATGTTAATGGCGCTATTAATGCTTTTTTTTTACTACGTTTATGTTAAAATGTTAATTGCCTTTCCCGGGAGTTTTTTCGCCCCCCCCCCCGAAATGAAAACCTATATACGCCACTGACTGATATATACCAACCTATACTATACGTTATTTAAGAGTACCTCTCTGTATTCAGATTCGGCGATGGCTTTTGATCTATTTCCTACTCCCTGTGGCATCCCTTGTTCTGGCTCATCTTCAATCTCGTGAATCAATTTGTAAACAGGGGAATCCTTCAAGTGATCCAATGAAATGGGTGGTTTGTTATATTTCAAGAAGTCCACACTGAAAAATAAATTATTATTAATGTTTTAATTAGTACCTACTACCTACCTCTGAGGAATGCGAGACAAGAATATTGTACCTATTCCTTACCCCTCTTCTATATGATTCCTTTATTCGCGTTGAACTCTTGGGAGATATGATAAAAAATATATAATATAAACTAGTTGACAATCTAATTCTGTAACTTACTCGTAACCTAAGGTCGGCCACACACTAAGGGATAGTTACATATTCTAAAATTGTTTTTTTTTTAAATTCCAACCAAAACCTCTCTCTGAATTCAGTGTTACCCTGATTCCGAATTCAGAGAGAGATTTGGTGGAAATTTTTACAAAAAATCAATTTCAGAATATAACTTTCAGTGTGTGGCCGGCGTAATTGCGTGCTAAACTAAAGACGTTCTGTTTTCAAGTACCTATTTACTATTTCATACTAAAATAAATTTAAAACAAACCTCTTTTTGTTCAAAAAGTTTTAGAATTGGACCTACAAACACTCTAAAAGAATTATCTGCAAATTGCAATTTTTCTATGTTTTCTTTCCTTTATTGAAGAACTTCCAAACTATAATTTTATGATAGTTCTTCGAACTAAATTTACGAAAAACAATAAATTACTGAACAAATTTCAATGATGGGCCAATTCCCTATAAATAAACTATGCTCCAATTATATAATGCTGATTGACCTCAATGATATTCTATTCTCTTATTTAAAAATTGTGGAAGAGGTTTTTCCTCTAAATAGAAAAAGGCTTAGCTCCTGCTCAGCTGCCTTCCGATCCTATATGAGCCCCTGGAAAGCTGATGATACGTACGTGAAGTGGATTGTGGAAATGAAATAAATAAATACATATAATATTAGGTAGGTATAGTTGTAAATGAAACTGAAAGCTGTAACCCGTAGTGTAATGTGTAATGAATATGGGAGTATCTACCTTTCAGATGAATGACAATCGCTAGAGATGGGATGAGCCCTAAAACAACAAATAAATCATTAAAATTTTAGTATACCACAGTACATAATGATATATGTGATCTAAATTATTGATTAACCCACATTGGGCATTGTAAATTATATTCTAACATAAACTGCATGTTATATTTATAAACAGTAAAGTGTTAAATTGCGATAGGTTATGCCGATTTTTCTTATTTCTACACAGTGCCAGAGGGTTATCGTGGATGGTGAATAAAAAAAAACCTTTGAAAATGAATTAAAATTTGCATTTTGGGTTTGGGGTTAAGTATGTCAACTAACTACACTACTCCATTCGTGAATATTATAGACAGTAAAAAGACTTTTATCAGGCATATGTACGAATAGTATGCAGGCTGATTAATCTCAATTTGTTTAAATTATTGTGCATGAAGAATAACTCACCCGATTGCTTTTCCTTGAATAACAGTAGCTTGTCCGCTCAGAGTTTCTGCAATGAATGTGTCTGTGAACGCATCCTTGGGTCCTCTCCATTTTCTACCTCCGGGTAACACCACTGGCCTAGCCACTGGAGTGAGAGGCCCAAATGCGGGTTGCTTGGTTGCCTTGCAAGAGGTCGGGCCTCCTGTTTGTGGTGTAGGCCTTTCTTTTACTAGTCGACTCATGTGTTCTGTTGTTAATTGATCGATGACATCCTGAAAATGGTATAAATTAGGCTTCCTTAGGTAGGAACTTAATTGATCCCCAGCCCCCTGGGTATCTTGTGGATGTTCATTATGACAAGTCATTTCATTAGATATCCACTTACCTGTTTATTTCTTTGAATGATATTCTCCTCAGACATGTTACACATCATGCTACTAGTGACACTGCTACTGCGACTATTGATTTCTCTGATTTCCACCTTATCTTCAAACTGAACTGACTTCCTTCCCTCATCATTTCTGGAAGGAGTTCTTGAAAATTGTTCGCTGGTGCCATTTTGTACTGCACATTCTGTTATTTCTGCAATTTCTGGAAAAAAATGTGTGCTATATGATATGTAGGTATAGGTACACAACTAACACAACAGTATCCATTCACTTAATTATAAAGTAGCAGTCACAATGATTTTATTTTTTTTAATGCTCCATTGGAGTATTTTAAATTGGCTCAAATTTCGATTTGATTAAATTCGCTTCGGCCGCCAGGTCCTCATCAGTAGGTAACATCAATATTGTTTACGAAAATGAGATGAACGTACGATTGTCGTGAGGGGTCCATAATCTTTTGTGCCCCCTCCCTGAAAAAAATCCTGAATCCGCTATAGCATGTAGCGATCGGAATCACTTTGCCACAATTTAAACAGTACCTATCAGCTGAAGGTCCACTTATTTTATTTTTTGTTTGGAATATTATAGCTATTTGAAATACCTGTGCAATCCTTTTGCCCCATATGTTCCTCAGTGTCTCCATTTTCCTGTAAAGCAAGCATTATTGCATTACATGGGTTAAATAGAATTTTAAATCGATTGTTTTCTCTCGTAGGCTACCTACATTGATTCTGTTGTCTTCAGTAGGCGCTGGTGTGTTTCCTCTGGGTACCATATTCACCAGTTGTTTGGTGACAATATCCAAAGTATGCTGAATGGCCATTGGAAGTTTACTCAAAGCCTCTAACTGTTTCTGAACTTTGAGAAGTTGCTCCTCCACAGGAAGAGATTCATCTGTAAAACAAAACGGTTATCTTACATATTTTCTTATGTGAGAACGAATGCATTATGAGGACAATATGAAAAGATTGTTTAGGATTTACTTTAGGAAGATCTCGTATTTCTGTATTTCCGATTCTCATTTCTTGTAACAAAACATAAATGTATTTGAAAGCCTGATTCCATGATTTTTCTTTTAGTTTTTAATAATAAAATAACTTGTTGAATAGGTATTGATTATTACCAATTGGTTCGTCTACCATCATCTCCTTCCATGGTCCTGCCGGTGAATCCTTCATTTCGTCTTCTCCTGCCCCTGTCACCTGTTCCTCTTCTGCTTTTTCAACTTCTCCCTCACACACTTCTGTTGTTTCTCCTGAAAGATTAAACCTTCACTGTATTCAACCGCATTGCGATGGGTAACAAAGAATCCATGACGTATTCAATCCATGTATAATTTATTCTTACCTTCTTGCGGAGATTCTTCAGCTGTTTCTTCTGGTTTTGGAGTCTCTGGTTTCTTCTCAGGTATTGGTATTCCGGTGTCTTCTAAATCAGGAAAAGCAGAGTCTTCCAAGTACTCTGGAGCTACGTAAAGCTCTGGGGGAGGCTCAGGGACCAAAATGGGAACTTCTGGGACTAGAAAGACACCCTGAAATTTACAAAACAAATTGTAATTCATTGTAAGTTCTAAAGTTGTACAGGAAATGTTGGTATAAATATGTGAGGGAATATTGAAAGGTTTACTTCTGTTAGAATGCTAGATTTGGTGTCTGATTCTCTCCTCTTCTGAGATCTTATGTCCACTTTGTAAGCTGACTCCTAAAAATACAAACAATAAATAATAAGATTAATAAGTATGATTAATTAACAGAAATTAAACAGGAAGGAAAAACGGATTTAATCTCTTGAACCCTTTTTAGCACTTTTATTAATTTGTTGGTTTTTGCTCTTATAAAATTTCTTTATATTGTACCAAATGAATAATTATTGTCATATTTCTTTCATTTAGGTGGATCACTATATCAATAATACAATGTAGTCAATGAAGGTTTTCTACATATGAAATTTACGTCATTATACTTCGTTCTCTAGCGTAAATTCCAAAACTAAAAGGCGAAACATCGGTGCAATACAATAAGAAAAAATCGTACATTTAATAAATCTTTGCTCAGTATTTTGTATATTGTGTAAATTATAACTCCAAAATTGAAGAATAATATTAGTTGAAATATAGAAATATATTCACTAAAACTCTCACGAATTTCTGAATCATTAAAATGATTTAAATCACACATAAATTTACTAAAACTTGTCATTTTTAATCAATAATGGTGCACATTCAAAAATTCTAACAGACTAATAAACTAATATGTTCACTTAACTGCTTAATTTGTGTATAAGTAATTCTATTTTCTCAATTGATAATCTTATTATTGTTTATTACTCAATGTGTGTCTAGAAACTGAATCAAAATTATCTACGAATTTTATTTTGAAATCAATTATTTGATCTTGAAATGTAAATATTTATAAGTTATAAATAATTGTAAAGTCATATAGTAAACGATCTTATATTATTTGAATTCTATTTGGACTGAAAGATGAGGTTATGCGTTAGGGCTGCTAAAAAGTTGTGCCTGTAATTACCCACCGCCTGCTTCACATGATTCTTTAAAATTCGATTTGAATAATCAACCTATTTCTTTGTATTTTTTACCCCCTTGACGCTATTGTTCCGTCAAACCTGTGGAGGTATTTTGAGCATAAATATTTTCGTTTATTTAGGAAAAGTGGCGTCTATTGAAATAACTCTAGTGCGGATTATTGGGGATTTTTTATTCCATATCATTACTGTGGACAAAATAAATACGTTATCATTATCATTCAATTAGCAGCAATCATCACGTCAGAAGGCACAGCCCTACAATATAAATATATTATTGATACGATAACAAATTATACTGCCAAGTATCTATCTGCATGTAAAGAAATCCCATTTAGAATATTGATGTGTACAGGGTGTTTTATTGCACAACCAAATATAAAGATGTCAGTAGGTCTCTCCGATTAGGAACAACCATCCTTTCTACAGGTTACAACATTAACATGCTTTTAGCACTGGCATCTTAAGAGGTACGTGAACCCTGGGGGATTGGGATCAATCCGGACCATTTGGGATCAATCCGGAGTACCCAGTGGCGGATCCGCTAGTGGGAGTACCTACCTATTATAATAGCCTTATGCCCTGTACTTTCCTAAGACCCCCTACAGATACATTTAAACTTATTTAAATACCTACTTAGGTGATGCAATTAGACCATCAAAGTAAAATAACAGAAAAAAAATGATTTCATTAAAATTTAATTACTTAATTTAATTAGTCCGTAACACCTCTGTTCATTAATTAAATTAAGATCGGTTTAGAATTCAAATCGAAAGTATTGATAATTGATTGGAACTTAACTAATACAGATCTATAAGACACGAGAGTATTGGCAGTGTTATCAATAAATTGGATTGAAATAGATTTGACAGAGTCCCCCAATGCGATTCAATGTTGAAATTCGACATTTTGTCATTGCCAAATAATTGACACTTTTGTTATGTCACTTCTTCAGTACTCGCTTGTCACAACAATAACAAATCTATTAACTATTGGGTATTGATTATTGAATGACTAAGCTGATAGCTATAAAGGAGACCATTAGATACAATTTTGAAATTCCCTAGTTTCTTCTCACGCAAATACTTAGTAGGTTGTAATTATAATAATATTATTTTATGGCCTACCTTTGCTTGCAAGTCTGCTAGTCTTTTACAGAAAGGTATTGGACGGTTGGGTTTTTGCAGAAACTTGGTTTGTTTCCTCTGCTCCTCCAGTAGGTCTGCTCTGGACTTGATACTTTCCTCATTGAGAACCTTGAAGACTTCAGAATCCTTCAGGTATCCAATCACGGGCATCATCTTATTAAAGTTGATTCTGGAATCATCGTTTTCATCCGGTCGACTCATGTGTGATGCTAAAACTTTTTGTAGTCTTGTATTTTGAATATATTTTATGTGTGTGTTAAGTTAAATTTTGTATAATGTAAATTGTTTGTGTGGAATTTGTGTGTGTGTGAAAGTAATTAAATATATTATTAGTATTTCTGTTTATAATTCAATAATACAGAGCTATTTAATACTGCTGGTAATAAGGAGGGAATACCAGCGTAATTCTTTTGATAAGAGGTAAAAAAATCTTTGCCCATCCCTGGTTTGTACGAATTTGTACAGTTTCCGATAGCATAAGCAAGAGAAAATTTGATATAGAAATAAAAAATATCATGAAAAAACAATACGCCTTATTTGACTCTGTTGATGATCTGAAAAATCTATAATGAATGATGAAAACATGATTGAGAATGATAAACGAATATATTCGAAATATTAGAGGTCATGAATGAGAAAGTGAAGTATATTTACAGAAGAATGTAGATTAACAAGACAAGATACATATGTAGACAATATAACTCCTCGGTGATTAAATCAAGGCTCTTATATCAGAAGGTTCTTCGTAAATCTCATTGTAATAAAGAAACGAAACCTCAAACTATTCGAAAGAAAGTAGAGGGGAGGTTGGGGCAAACCGATATTACATTACATATGTCATGATGACGATAAATAGAATTATGATACAATGACTTAATGGACTTATACGGAGATTTATGAATTCATGATACATGACGGAAATGTTAAGGTGAATGTGTGATTTTGTGAGGTTTTATGATTCCATATAGACAAATGTAAATATGAATGTGATGAAAGAGTTAGAATTTGGTGAATGAAGTTTTTGTGACAAAGCATCAACAGTAATAAAACAGATATTTTGTAACTTAATCAAAAAAAAAATACAGTAGAAGTCCGATAATCCGGCACGTTCGGGACCAGCTCGGTGCCGGATTACCGAAAATTCCGGTCTATCGGACGGTGCCCCTTCTTTTTAGTGTAGGTACTTTGTTTTTGTACTTTGTTTTTTTTTAACTACATAAGTATAAGAACAATTAGGTTAATAATTAAACTACAAGTATAGTATGCAAATACAACAAAGATTATTTTACATTTCATATAATGTTTCAAAAAAAGTCACGAATGTCTTTTTGTTTTCTTGACTTTTGGCGTTTAGTATAAAGTTTATTTCTAATGATATGGAAATCATTAATTTCTGAAGCACTGTAGCTAGTACTAGCCTCAGCTAAAGAGATCCGGAGCGATGCCGGACTATCGGACATTCCGGAGTGTTGGATGCCGGACTAATGGACTTCTACTGTACATCAGATACTACCCTAAAATTTCATATCACAAATAAACAGGTACATTATAGGTACATATATTTATTTATGAAATTTCTAATCATTGTTGTTTTATCATTAATTGATCATTCTAACACTGTTTGTCATCCAATTTATATTCAGTGAATTATTGAATAAGTTACAAACGTACAAATTACATTATTATTATATAAGTATTAAGTACCTATCTAAGTAATTGTCAAAATACAACTAAACTCGGGGTTTGTTTCAATATACCACGGACATTATAAAAATAAGGCATCAAGATTACTTATTTTTCGAATAACGATTTTTCCATGATGTTATTCAATGTGTATTTCGAGATGTCGAGTTTTCCGTTTTAGGTTTTCTTCTTATCTCATTTTGAAATCCAGTACTTGGCAATTTTGCCATTTTTGTAATAAGTATGTAAGTATCTACGCCTACGTATTATATTTTATAAGGTTTGATATTATCATCATGGATAATGCTTTAATACTGAAACTTTCATACTACTACTAGCTGACTTACCCGTGCTTCGCAACGGCAAATTTAACAATCCAACCCTGCATACTTTATAGCTTGAGCTGGACAAAATGTGACCTAAGACCTTAATTTCTTTTTCAATGCCGTTTCATGCGATACCACACTCGACCCTATACAAACCTTGGATCCCCTCATCATCATGGTATCTCCTAGGAAAAGCTTTTTCTCCAAAAACCGGCGACGTTAGAACACAGCCTATATTATCGCAAATGTTTTTCTAAATTTTCGCAGCAATCCATCGTAAAATGCGGTAGTTATGCGAAGACTTACAAAATAATCAACTTTGTTTTATAGATAAGAGATATTAATACTTATGGGTAAATTATAGATTTTTGTCTTGCGGTACACCCGATACTGATATTTATGCAACCTCAGTATCGCTTCTCAAGTAGTAAACTCGCATCATACTAAAAAAAATAATTGTAGGTACGTAAAAACGCCCTTCCTGGGCGCTTGGATTCCTTCATTACGCGATGGCGCCTCTCACCAAGAATAGACAGAATCAAGATTTATAAAAGGGTGTGAGTTCTACTCGTGAAGCAATTTTGTGACATACCAAACACGGCGGTATGCAATGACTGGATTGTCTCGATCGCTCGGTGTTTTCGAAGGCTTGAGCTGGACAACTTCTGACTTACGATCTGGATTTATTTTCCAACGCCCTTTCATACGATACCACACATGAACCCAACCCAACCCAAGGGAGGATATTCTACAGTCTGCAAATTCGTCTATTTACCGCCACACGATACGTTAGTATTTTAACGTTAATACATACGTAGAATTAAAATGGGGTCCCCATATTCTTTCATACAAAATTACGAATTAAAGCACGGGCGTTCCTATCTTCTAAGCTGAGAGGAGAGGGGGGGGGGGCAACTAAAATTTCAATAAAGATGTACTCAAATGGCGCCTATGAATTATAATTATTTCAGATATTGTTTCATACCCTATAACGTGCTGATCTTTCAGTACTTCTGCTTCTCCTGTCAAAATATCCGCAATTTCTTCATCCGTCAATCCTGGTTTGCCCAAATCTGAAATCCCATGGCATTTTACATTATATCATAAAACCCAAACATTAATTTAATAAAAATATTATCAAACACTGTCATTCTTTCAGAGTATAATGCAAGGTGAAGAATTTTTGTCCTAAGAACAGTAAAATGTTTTACCTTCTTCTGATTGTCCATTTGTAATTCTACTCGCATCTATAGTGGCGTGTCCTATATTAGCTTCCTTTGTCTTAACCAACGCGGGATTTTGTTCAGTAACTGACTCATTGGGATCATGTGAATAACCATTAGATTCTACCTTCTCTGTCATACTTCCAAAGCCATTTGTAATTTTCAATTCTCCATTCATAGCTTTCTGTTCAAAATTTGTTTCTATTGCCATCACTTGTTTTACATCGTCTACTTTTGTTTTAGTCACATTTTCTGCTGATAGTTTTCGTGCAGTTGTTTCATATGTTTTTTGTTTCACAGCTTCCAATTCTTTTACTTCTTTGCAGATATTATTTTCTTGAGACAATTTTCTTGATCCATTTATCTGTTCTTTATTTTCGTACGTACACATTTTCACTTCATTTAGCGTGGACGTAACTTTCGTTTCGGCTTTCAAACATTCTGAATGATCATTTTGCATTATTTGAGACTCCTGAGAACAAATTTCACGAATGAGATGATAATTATATGACTCTACCTAGATGATTAGGTATTATACAGTTATCGTTCATTTAAATCTTGCCTGTCTCATAGAAAAATCACCAACTAAAAAAACATGACTTTTGCAATACAGATACTTAGAAGTTTCCTGAGTTTTCAAACTGAGGAAAAAGTGAAAAAAATCAGGTTTCTCTAAATGATTAGCAGAAAACCACAAACACAGACAAAATGTATGAAAACAACAACTGGTAAATTTATATTTTGAGTGAAGATTTTTTAAAGAATCTATAAGTAATAAAACCATATAGTAAACAAAACTTATTTTTTATCAATCTATGTACCATTATGTGGAAAATAATAAGCTATAGAATAAACAAACATTACAATACATGCTTACTACTAAACAGCCTCATTTCATAAGGTACTATCTGCGTGTTCTCTATTTGAAGTTCAACTATGTAGTTATGTCAGCAAACAGACACCATGCAGAAAAAAGTAATCCACATTGACACGCATATCACCGGTTGTCCATTGTTGTAGGTAATCCCTATGGTGACTTTTAACGAACATGGGATATTTGTGGTTGGTTACATTCGTATTTCTTGATTGCGGCATAATGTTAATTAAATTCCTATTTTTATTTTACAATGTATTTTATCAGGGTAAATTATGCTAATAGGCGATTTTTCCATGAGATAAGCGAGTTATCTTTGAATACGTTTCGATAACTTAAGCAAAGTAAGTTGAAACATTATAATAAGGATGCCCCCCTAGAAATCTTAAAGTCTTCCTTACGAGTAGATAGAGTTTATGAAACGTCAATGAGAAAAAACGTGATATTATCGCTATTTGAAATTATGCATTTCTTTGCTGAAGCGTAAATTTTTGAGGATGCAAAATATATAAGTTTGAAGGATAAATTTAATTTGTAGCAAGAGAACGGTCATAGTAGGTAACTCATAGTAACTAGTGAAGTAGTTAATTGTAATACGAGTGTAACGGCATATAGTCATGCTGGTGTAGCTGTTAGAATCGTAACATGTAAGGATATCGAGAAGCCATTCGTTACCTTAGTTTGCAGAGTGGCAGATTTGCTGTCTGTTGCAAGTTTGGATGATTCATCTTTGGTCTGGATGAAGCTAGAAGCATGCTCAGAAGCTTGGGATTTTTGCTGCTCAACATTTACTACATTTTCAACAACACAAGTACCAATAGTCTCTTTGGGTACATCAGACTCGGTAAGCGGAACATTATTAGTGCGAGAAATATCAGCTTTAGGGTTAGCAGACAGATTGCATACATTGGACTGGAAATCACTTAAATTATTTGTGTTAGTGACTGAAGCGGAAGCATTAGTTTTTCCAATAGAAGCTTCTAATACTTGAATATTTTCTAGCTGTGTTTTAACATCTCTTGACTCACTTTGAACGATTCCAGCTATCTCTTTGGACATTAGTGTTTTTTTTGTTAGAATTTCTCCACTTGGCGTGGAATCTTCTGAGCTTGGTTGGCAAACAAGAACAAATACTTCATCCGGTTTATTCCTTAAGTCCAACTTTAAGGAAGATTTCTTGTCTGCAATCGTTTGTGGATCGTGAATAGCTTCTCCTTGGTCAGTTGGTGTTTGATCTGGTTTTCTAACTATTGAAAAATCTTCATGTTCCTTTATTGGTTCGGGGGTTTTACGAAGGCCATCTACTTTAACATCCAATCTAAAGAAAAATTCATCCGTATTTGGTGTTTGTGGATCTTTAGCAATAACTTTCATCATTTTCTTTTTCTTCGGTTTCTTGACTTTTTTTAATGGTTCGGATGTCACTTCTTCAATGTAACTTTCTGATTCAACCATTGTGGCATTCGTATCTTCCATATGTATACTTGATTCTACATATTGTTTAGTCTCTGTTTGTACAATGTTATGAACATTTTGTGATTCCATAGATACTTGAGTAACTTCTCTCTCTTCAACTTTCTGTTCAATTTCCTCAACTACTTCTGTATTTTGGGGCTTTGGTCGGCTCAAACAAACAGAATACTCATTTTCACCTGTCTCCTGAATTACTATCGATTCTTCTTTTTTTTCATCTATTGCTTTTATTTCCATCTTTTGTTCTTCGACTTTTATATTACTTTCCTGAATACTCGTAGTTTCTTGTGTAGCTTTAGATTCGACACTTTCAACTGCTGTTGAAGTAATTGACTCTACTGCAGTCTTAGCATTTTCAATAACCTCGGCTTTCTTAGTCTCCTTGTTTAATTCAGAAACAGATATTAGTTCAATTACCTCTTCCTTAGCTTTGCTCTCACTAGTGACCTGCACTTTCGTGGATACGTCTTTTTTCATTATTTTGTTTTCATCTAAATCAGCCAACCATAACAAGGGGTCTTTACCGTTTACAGTAACATCCACCCCGAGTTTACTAGTACTTTGAAATACTTCTTTGAGAGCTTCTGTTTGTACTGCTTCGCTTTTCTGTATAATCTTTTTTTCAGGAGATCTTTCAACGAACACTCTGTCGTTTGTCTTTTCTGAAACTCTATTACTTTCTTTAAATATTTGCGTATTGGAAACTCTTTCTGATATTTCCTTCACAAGATTACTGACGGTTTCAGATTTTTCTCGCACATCCTTAGTTTTGTGTGTGCAATCTGAAATTATTCTACCACAGTGACAACATTCATTATTTGTTATCATTTTTGTCAAAGCTACCATCACATCTGTCAGATGTATAAAGAATGTCTTTAACAAGACATCAGTCTGATTTTGCGCGGGAATGTTGGCCGATACACAAGGAATTTTATAATTTCTCTGTTTTGCTTCTTGTGATAAGACACTTGCTGCACTAATGGCATTAATTTTCGCTTCTTCCAATGACAAATCGGAAGTCGACAATTCGTGAACTTCTTTTGAATACATTAGTGGACTTGGACAAGGAGTCTTTGCTTTACATTTCTCTGTTGGAAGTTTTTGTACCTCAATAACTTTTTTAGGTTTTTCAATCACTTTAGGTTTTGGTTCTACAGGTCTCGGTACGGGACTATAGTGAATAATTTCTTCTTTGATAATTTTTACTTCTTCAATTACATTCACAGGATCCTGTATAACTGGAGTAATAGGAGGATTCTTTATTCTGCAGGACATTTTATATAAACTGGGTGAAGGAGTCGTTGCTCTTGTATAATCTTCAACCATACACTTGACACTTTTTCTCACATCTTGTATGACTTTTTCTTCCATATTGTTATTACCATATTCTTTTACAATTTCAATTACTGTTTCATTTCCCGCTTTCTTATCGTCCATTTTAACGGATTTTTCAATTTCATTCAAATCTAATAGAACGCCACCGTTTATAATCACGTCATCTTTTATAACTTCCCTTTCCTTTTTTACTGTTTTCTCCATTGTGTCAACTTTAAGCTTTTCTTTCTTTTCTAGGACTATCGAATCACTTTTAGGACATCCATTAGCCATTGAACCATTGATGACTATATTTTGGACATTAGAATTTTCCATTTTTATATTCTCCGCATCGGTTGTTATTATTTGAGATTCCATTTTATTATTTTCGCATTTTGTGGTCGTATTCTCACATTTTTCCTTAACTTTTACATTCATATCTCCATTTTTATTACTGTTGAGAAATGCTGGTTGTACGCTTTTGTATTCTTTCGTATTCACTACAAATTTACTTCTTTCAACGCCATCGATTTTCGTAATACTGTCGGCTGCATTTGTCATATTTTCGAGCACAAAAGTCGGTGTACTCCTTCCAATATTTTTCTTATCAACATATTTGTTTATGTCCGGTACTAATTTCTTAGCCGTTTCTAAAAATTCTTTCTGTTTTATTGTTTGGAATTCATCCTTATGTATCATTGGTGATTTTGCTAAATGAGGTTTTTCTAAAGGGGGTAAATTAGTGTTTATATCTTTGGTAAAGGGTTTATATGTTTTAGCGACTGGTTTGAAGAGGGATGTTGGAGATGGAATAGTTTGTTGAGTTGGACAGGGAGATGAAGATGTTTCTTGTTCTGAGGGTACCTTATTTACAAATGTTCCATTGAGCAATGGTGTGGGGGTTGTGGTTAAAGAGTTGTTGTTGTTGTTGATAGATTCTTGTGAAAGACAAGAAGGGAACAAGGGCTGTTTTTCTATTCTCGCTGTGAATTGTTCTAAGTCTTCTAAGTTGTAGGTTCCTCTGAAATAAACGTGAAATACATTTATTTTAATATACATACATACATGGTACATAATTGGTATTATAATCGATGCTTGTAATATATGTACGCCATGCAGGATTAAGTATATCCAATAAGCACTTGGTTAGGTAAGGAGGTAACATTTGTATTCCGTCGTATTGTAATAATTTGACTCTTAACTGCAATGCTAAATCGTAACGTATATCCATGTGTTTTGTCATACAGGTATAACTAAGTGATGCACTACACAGTTTAATATAATCAAATATTTTACCTAATCACTGTCGCGACGAAGTTATTCCCTGCTCTTGTGAGGTATTCATGGACTGATTCGTGAGATACTCCGACAAGTCCATGTTCGTTTAAAGCTACCAGAATGTCACCTTCTCTCAAACCCAAGGACTCGGCTAAACCGCCTTCGTAAACCTGAAATTAACATTGAATGATCACAACACTTAATTTGGCTATTAGCAATAATTAATCAAGGACATATGTTTGACACGTAACTACAGAACATCTTCATATTGTACGAGTATTAATCAGAGGCTCCCAAATTTTTTCCCCAGCTTTTATTTCCTGGGCGATAATTTATTTCCCTTTCTTTAATATTTTTTTCGGTCTGTGAATTTTTCAAGACACCATATCGTCTATGTGTCTCACCAGTCGTGTGTGAAAAAGTAGTAAAACGCAAGTACTTAAATCATAAAATAAGCAGGATTTCGGTCACGACCCCTGGGCAGGGCCGAATTTACACTTTTTATAGGAATAGGCCTTGACTTTTTCACCCCCCCCCCCCTTCCCAAACATTTTTTTTTCAATCATCTTAACATTTTTTTTTCAAACATCCTGACCTTTTAAAGATTTATTTATTTGTACTTGAATCACAGTTTCCACTTTATTTTAGATTAATACAGAAGGTAATATCTTCTCTCTTCAGTTTACACACTGATTCTCCTGACCTATGACAGAGGTTTGGATATCAGTAAGGAGACCTCGTTAATTCTATTTTTCCATGATTCTCAGTAAGCAAAACATCATCTCAAGGGTGACCTCACACATCCAGAAATTTTTCTCTGAAATCATAATCTTAACTTGGTTGATTCTAAAAAAGTTCAGGTTATGATTTCAGAGAGAAAATTGCGGATTTGTGAGGTCATCCAAAGGCTTACCATACGTAAGTACATTATGAAATGAATAGTCTAAAATTGGGATTGTTGGTAAAAAAAATCGACTAAAATTACGTAAACAGTGTATGTCAAGGTCGCATTGTTACCATGATTCTAAATTCAGGGCCGGACGTTTTTGGCGGAACTTTGTCACAAACAACCCATTTCAGACTATATGAATTTCATAATGTATGTGACCAAACTAAGTTTTAAAAAATACTTACGCAAGTGCAATGTGTAGTGTACTCACCCTGACAACTGTCATCGGAAAACCATATTCACTTCCACCAGTCAATCTAAATCCCCATGGGGTGTTGTCGAATTTTGAAAATTTTATATCGATCGCCATTTTGTTATGATTATTATCTTATTGTTTTATAACAAATGCGTAAGTATAAAGTAAAACTATTTATAGCGACATGTTTAAACACAAAACATCTGCTTTGAATACAAATAGTAAGTAATCTAAAACAAAATGATTATTGTAAATACAAAAGAAGAAATAATGAGTGAAAAATGTATTAAATTATTTTTTTAAAGTACACACTTAAGTAAAATAATATAACATTCCCGTCCTCCTATATTCACTTCAGGCCGGTTTTTTTTATACGCATTAGTATTGGTTTTTTTTCTATATTAGTTAATGTTTGCCTTAAAAATAACAGATAACAAAGAAAAACCTCGATTACAGAACGTTTCAGCTTTTGAAGTACTAAGCATATTCCATCCCCCATGTAACCCAGTCCGCTAAAATACCTACTAAGTACTTTAAAAAAAGCGTCACTTTACATGATTGAATATGACACCTCTGCTTTAAGTTGTTGAATTCACATAACATTCACTGGTTACCTCATCAAAACGATGAGCACTGATAACAACAACAAAAAACGATAAACTGAGCCATAGGTAATCACAAAATAGCAAAAAATCTTAAACAAACCTCTAATTATACAAAATAACAAAACTCAATTTTTTGAATTTGGAAGTAAATTTTAAATATAGAACTCTTGAACTTTTTCAATTTTATTCCGAGTTCATTGGATTATTTCAGCAAATATGTATTGAAATGATTCTATTCTATTGTGGTGGATGTGGTGAACTCACTCACTACGCGAGATGAAATTAAACTGACTAGATTGGGGCCACTGTTTTGCAATGACATTTCATGTATTATCTAATTTAAAGAATGGACAGAAAGTCTATATACACTTATTATTTAAATTATATTATATATTGGATTGGAAGACATATAGCAATCTGAAATATGGTATAACAAAAATATGATGGAAGGCGGGTAGAAGTAGGTAGGTAACTAAGGTAACTAATATTTTTAGTGTAGGAAAACTCTCATAAGACAAAATACATTAAATTTTCCTCTCTTAAAACATTGTCAATTCTACAGTAGAAATGTATTTCTTTTGCCTACGGCGGCCATCCAAGACGGTGGCAGGGACAACCTATAACCTGAAATAATTCTTTCTTTTCTGGCTTCCGATGACGACCACTTATTCGTCAGCCGCTAGTTAACTCCAACGTAGGTAGGTATTATCTCTGAAATTCTCTGAGTTGCCTTGTAATGAAACTTTCCATACATCCTGTATCAAGACAGGGTGAATATTTGCACTTGTTATTTTCAGTGTTGCATCAATAGAGTCATCTATTATATCATCCAGATTCAGGAATCGTAAACTTTTATAAAGAGGCAAACATTATATAAAAACATCAGACCCTTTACACTGAAACAGGTTGCTGATTTGCAGATTGATCCACGAGCCTACAGCCTACAGTTAGTATATGAAAGTACATATTTATAGAGAATCATCTACCGAATCTATAATACACAAAACACAAATCATTTGGTAGGGAGCTAACGGGAAAAGATGACAAGCTTAAAAGAACTCAAGTACCTAAACCAAGTATAACCATATCGTTTCAAAGCAAATTTCAGCTCACCGGTACATAAAGGGATGACCAGTCTGGATTTTTATTTAAGTAACACAGATTCTTTAGAGAAAAAAAGCAAAGAATACTGTTTTCAACACGTTTATCTAACCATATGTGAGACCTAAATAATACGTAGGTGTAGATATATCTGCTTTTTAAGTACCTACAATGCTACAGAATGTAAAGATTATCTATGACACGATCTTTGTCGTTTACTAATCAGAGTAAATTTTTCATCTAAGATATAGAAATCATTTTTCGTACATCCTTAATGGAGGAGACTCTCACTCTTAGGCTGGCCACACACGTCCCGAAGTTCAGTTCCGGAATCGACCGTTTTGCAAAAAAGTTCCGATCAAAACCTCTCTCTGAATTCAGCGTCACCCCGATTTTAAATTCAGAAAGAGGTTTTGGTCGGAACCTTTTTGCAAAACGGTCGATTCCGGAACTGAACTTCGGGACGTTTGTGGCCAGCCTTACTGCAAGAATTTGTTTTCTTGTATTGAACCAATCAGTAATCACCAATGAGAATAATGAGATGCAGTTGTGCCAATAGTTTGGAACAACTGCATTTTAGAGTGTTTGTATTTAGAATAGGTCAAACTGATTTGGAAGAGATATAATGGTAAGTTACTAGTCTAGAATACTAAACTTATTCATTCTATAAAATATAGGTAACTGGTATTAGATACAAACAATAGGTACTCATTACTCAATCAATATCTTTGTACTTGTAATCTGAGTTCAAGACACAAGATGATGATCGTAGGAACAATTTGTAATGATTTGTAAAATATCAACCCTAAACAACTAAACATATTTCATTATCCCAGTCTCATACGAAATTTAATTACCTTCAAATTAAATCTGATGAAATTTTCCCATAAACAGCTTAATTTAGCAGATATTTAACAAATATGTCGATTACATTTTAAATATTTTTTAGTAATGCCATTTTTGAACAAATGTTAGTAATGTCATTGTATGGAAATTTGCTAAAATAGCAATCTCTTTAAGTTATTGTATCGTATTTTTTTAAACTAATATTTTTTATAATGTTTTGTATATTATTTGAAAGAGCATAAACCAAAGAAGTTTTTCCAGATTTCTGAATATTTACACAATTTTTTTCTTATCGAAAATCCCCTCCAAGCTCGTTTTTGAAATCTCTTTCTCAAAACTTTAATTCGATGTTTTGTATCATTATTGTTTCTTCAGATTGAAACTAATGACTAAAATAGACTAAATACATATTTAGGTAACAAAAAAGAATTATAGAACTAAGTAGGTACCTTTACTTACGAAGTTATCGGGGTTAAACTTGAGTGATCCGGGGTTTTACGATAAAAAGTTAAAATCTCGAATATCTCGAAAATCCTGCGACTTTGGACTGAGCTAAGTTTGGCTCAAAAGATCCTAAATGACCTTCTATTATCACTCCTGAAGCAGTGGCGTAGCGTGGGTTTGTGCCGCCCGGGGCGGAGGCAAAATTTGCCGCCCCCCCCCCCCCCCCCCGATAAAAAAACTCTTTCTTTTTTTCATGCAAATATGACCTTGTGGTATTACAAATGTGAACAGCGCCGCAGGCGACTTTTTTTGAGACTAAGTGAAAAGGGTCATGTAGTCAAGGTCGTTTGATTTATTTTCTTAAAATAAATGTAACCCAGAATTGCGCCGCAGGCGAATTTTTTTCAGAAAATGTGTGAAATAATAATCTCAACTACTTAAATATTGAACCTAAAACTTTTTGGACGAAGGTTCATTTTAAATTATAAATGAGCGACGGGCCGCAAGTAAAATATAATTCTAGATTATACATTTTTATAGAGAAATCGGCTAAGTGATAGGTCAAACGCAACAGATTGAATTAGCGCCGCAGGCGAATTTTTTTACCAAACAATGTAGTAGTTTTAGAAAATTCATGACATGACGAGGAAACGATGTATATAATAATAATGTGATTCTTCGGAAACTAGTTTTATATAAAGTGCTGTCACTTGTTTTGGGGGGTAATCCGCCGTCTGAATCAGCTAATAAGAAATAATTTTTGAGTTATGAATACTCACCAGTTGCAGCCTTTTCTGAAAAATGCCGCCCCCGTCCTTGCAAATTCTAAAATCTGCCGCCCCTAGGCCGACAGTCTAGGGGCGGCAGTTACTCTCGAAAAACTGACCGAGACAGATGAAAGTTTAAACACAAGAACAGACGCAGGAACTTTGCTTGTTACGATGCAGTCATTTTCTTTTCAAAATGCCTCCCCCCCGTCCTTGCATATTCTGAAATCTGCCGATAGCCTAGGGGCGGCAGATTTGTGAAATTAGCCTAGTGCAAGGTGTACAGGAAAGTATTTGGGTTTGTGTACGCTAGCCTAGATTGTTTAAAAAAATCCCGAAAATGCCGCCCCTTGAAAAGTGCCGCCCAGGGCGGCCCGCCCCCCCCCCCGCCCCCCCCCCGCCCCCCCCCCCCGCCCCCCCACGCTACGCTACTGTCCTGAAGATATCTGTATCCATCTAGCAAGTATCAAACACCCTGTATAAGTAGATACCATGGATCTATAATACTATTCTAGTAAACTGGATGGAGAACAAAGGTGTTTGTCTATACATTCTGTATGATTCTGGGGAAAATGGCCAGTTAGGCAAAAGAAGCAAAATGGAGGATTTTCCATACTAAACGGGCTATAGGAAACTGCGGTTTTCACATGGATTTTTGATTTTCACTGTTTATATTTTAACCGAAAATGAATTATAGACATCATATTGTCATAATTAAAGGACCAAGGGATGTAATAAGTCCATTAATCAGAATTTATGAGCAATTTTATAACACAGGAAACGGCACACGATGGAAGTAAATTAAATTACTTTTATTTATTTTTCTTATTCTTTTTTCAGATTTCCCTTTAAGAATTAAACCTTTTGCATAATTTAAGAAAAAAAAAATTGTGAAAAAATGTGTTTTCAGTAGTTGCCTACCACTAATTATGATATTGAATATCACGGATGTGAAGATGTTTTATATACAGGGTGTCCCGTAAATCAACGTCATCCCGTGGAGGGGTGATAGACCAGCTCATAACCTACCAGAAAATCGAAATATTACCTTAGTAAAAATCGCTCATTCTCGAGATATTGGCACTTTTTTGTTTTTCGTGAAATTCGACACCTTCGATCAGTTTTTCGATCGCCATGGTCACAAAATTCAATATTATGGGATTAAAATTTTTGATTCGTAATCCTGAATAATTCAGCTATTTGATTACAGTCCAAAATAAAACCTATTAATTCACAATTTTGAAAAAAAGAACATCGTTTCCGCTTCTCGAGTTTTTTGTTTTTTATTAGCAAATTTCGACTCTTTTATACTGTAAAAATTTAGTATGACATTAAGCTGGCAAATTATATCAAAAACTTCCTCATTTAGTGTAGTTTTTAAAAATGTACAAAACTGGATATAGTTCTTTTTGTAAAAAAAGATATTCCTGTTTTACTTCAAAAGGACCTCATTATAAAAAAAATCTAATACATGGATAACCATGTATTAGATTTTTTCCAAATATTGGATATAAGGAAGCTATAAAGCTTCCTTATATCCAATATTTGGACAAGTGATAGAGGATGAAAAAATATGAATAAAAGTTTTAAGAATGTATGTAGAAAAATCAACTGTTTTGGAGATATGGTCTTTTGAAAATTGAGGAGTATGAAAATTTCTCATTTGGGTTTTTTGACTATAACTTATAAACCACTAACTCGATTTTGACAAAATAAATTAAAAATCATAGCCAATAAAATAGGCTTTCGATAACGTTCCTTATTTGCGGCCTTTTCCTTAGAATCTAGTGAAAATTCTGTAAAATAATATCATTATTTCACAAAAATACATGTTTCTTAACAGAATTTTCATGAAATTTTGAAGAAAAGGCCGCAAATTAGGAACTTTATCGTAAGCCTACATTATTTACAATGATTTTTAATGTATTTTGTCAAAATCGAGTTGGTGGTGTATGAGTTATAGTAAAAAAACCCAAATGAGAAATTTTCATACTCCTCAATTTTCAAAAGACCATATCTTCAAAACAGTTGATTTTTCTACATACATTCTTAAAACTTTTATTCATATTTTTTCATCCTCTATCACTTGTCCAAATATTGGATATAAGGAAGCTTTATAGCTTCCTTATATCCAATATTTGGAAAAAATCTAATACATGGTTATCTTGGTTATATTGGATATAAGGAAGCTATAACCGTGCATTAGATTTTTTTTTATAATGAGGTCTTTTTGAAGTAAAACAGGAATATCTTTTTTTGTAAAAGGATTTATACCCAGTTTTGTACCTTTTTAAAAACTACACTAAATAAGGAAGTTTTTGATATAATTTGCCAGCTTAATGTCATACTAAATTTTTACAGTGTAAAGGAGTCGAAATTTACTAATAAAAAACAAAAAACTCGAGAAGCGGAAACGATGTTCTTTTTTTCAAAATTGTGAATTAATAGGTTTTATTTTGGACTGTGATCAAATAGCTGAATTATTCAGGATTATGAATCAAAAATTTTAATCCCATAATATTGAATTTTGTGACCGTGGCGATCGAAAAACTGATCGAAGTTGTCAAATTTCACGAAAAACAAAAAAGTGCCGATATCTCGAGAATAAGCGATTTTTACTAAGGTAATATTTCGATTTTCTGGTAGGTTTTGAGCTGGTCTATCACCCCTTCACGGGATGACGTTGATTTACGGGACACCCTGTATATCATTTATTATGTAGGAATTTATTTTTTCATATTTTTTGTCATTTAAAGCTAATGTGTATGTATTTATGAATTTTCGTGCAATGTTTAATTTATGTTGTAATTAATGACAATAAAATAAATGTAATTTAATTTACTTCCATCGTGTGCCGTTTCCTTTGTTAAAGAAATTGCTTATAAATCCTGATTAACGGACTATTTACATCCCTTGGTCCTATAATTATGTCAATATGATGTCTATAATTCATTTTCAGTTAAAATATAAACAGTGAAAACCAAAAATCCATGTGAAAACCGCAGTTTCCTATAGGCCGTTTAGTATGGAAAATCCTCCATTTTGCTTCTTTTGCCTAACTGGCCATTTCCCCTAGAACCGCAATAGTCGGCCAAGAGATGAATCCAGTTTACTAGAAGTATTATACATCCATGGTAGATACAGAGAAAAACTGGCCTTTCAAACTATTCTTTTTTATCTAAGTACCTATTTATGTTTTATGGCAAAATTTCGTCTGCGACGCTCTAGTAGTTTGCCATGTTGTATTGTAACCCAAAAATATATCTAGATGCGTTATTATTGCAATCAACCACGTTCATCAATTCACCCATTTTTGAAAAAAAAAATCGCCTGCCGTGCTATTTCATGCTTTTTATTCCATTTGGTATTATCCCAATTTTTCTGGTGCCGAAGCCTAGTCGAAGCTTTCTATAGTAGACTAACAAGGCCCAATACTAACACCCAAACAATAAAAATTTCGATGTTTTGCGAAGCAATTATACCTACATATTAATCAGGTGTTATGAATTATGAGGGCTAGCAATATTGGGTTTTTATGTTAAATGAAACACTCGATATTTTGATATACTTGTACAGTTTATTGGCAACACAATTAAGCAGGTGATTGATGAACAATTAAAATATGACAATTGCAAATTTGTTAGTGATTTAGACATGATATGAATTTGTTAATTATTACATTAATATTTACTATTTTTTATGGATTACACTGATTTTGGATGCACATTAAATATATTGATTTATAAAATAAGTTCTGGTTACATTAATTATTTTGTAATCAAGCACAATTATTATTTATTGACACAAAGTTACACAAATTCACATATTTATAGAGTATAATTTAATATTATACTCATAGCACAAAAGTTACATTTTTATATCGAACAATGGTCCTTGAAAGGACCTACTTTAATTAATTATTACATTCTTTCTAATACGGAGAGAGCCCTAATTCCGACGTGGCTAGGATCAATCTGGTTAATAATGACATTTGTTCATAGTTAAATACAATATGCTTTTAGAGGGGGTGAAGTTTCTTATGGATCTAAGAAGGTATGGGGTCTGTTAGTTTTTACTAGCACAGTTAATACAAACATCTTAATTGCTTCCAGATTTCTAAAATCTTTATTTTGGAAGAATGTTAATTTTGCCCTATTCTCTCCCAGGGTTGAGAACTGAAATGTTGATGAAATAAATATTATTTTAATTGCATTTCGTATTTGTGGGAGACCTCAATCTTTACTCATAAATAGTGATTTTTTATATAGATTACTGAAATATGTATGGAAACCAATGGGGGTACGATGTTGTTATTTTTATCAAGAGAAATATAGAAATGAATGTTCTCACGTTCTTACTACTGAAAATACACCTGATAACACTTCAAGATTTTACTTATTATTTAATACACATGCAGTTTAGGTAGAACAAGTGCATATTATCTATATTCAAAATACATTAGGAATGAAACAGCTGTTATGCAATGATAGAAGCAAGTATGTAGGTACTATAGGTATATAAAAAGTATTTGTGATTGGTTAGGCGTGGAAGGATCATAACACCTCCCCTATTAAGATGAAAGTTACTAATTTTAAATCAAAGTAACTTTCAAAATATGTATATTATCAATATTCAGAATGTTGTATCAGTACACATAAATTGCACATGAACTATTGTAATTTAATCAGAACTAGTAGTAAATTGTTTAGTTAATGTAGCAGATTTAACAAGATCAGAAAACACAGTGAATTAATTTAATACAAAATTGAATGAATGTGATATAATAAATATATAGCAGTCTTAATCTCAATTAAATGTTATGTTTAAGTAAAAATAAAATATAAACTTATGTTAAACTTACTAATTAATTTTTGTTTACTAAAGTAATAAGTACTTATTTACTGAATAATATCCTATATAATACGTTGATTAATTGAACTGAAGGTACATATGGGTTATAGTATTTAATTTTCGATCAATGCCAATTAACTCTAATGTGAAGTTAATCATACGAAGTGGGATATAAGAATTGAATCCGTTCAAATTAAAATTATAAATTTAAATTTCATTTCAAATATAAATTTAATCATATGAACAAATATATATGTATATAATTGTTATTGATAACATTATTACTCAAGATATAGCTAAAGCAAAATATTGATATAGTTATTTTAACAAAAAAAAAAAACTTATAAATCCTTTCATTACAGGAGCAATAAAATTATTTCCGCTTTACAAAATAATACAATAATCAGAAAAATATTTCTTGTGAACATTAAAAGCACTAATACACAATTATTACAATCAATTCAAAATTTTATTTGTTGTACAGTATTTCATTATTCTTATTTAATATATAATTGGTAATTATCATTATATAATTTTATATTAAAACCTTATGTATTAACTAATTTAACAATTTCTTAAAATATTTTCAATATATGAAAATGAATATTCTATCATTAAAAACATATTTTTATTATTATTATTATTCAATCCCAAGTAGAAGGTATAATTTGATTAATATGTCATTTTATTTATTCATACACTTCAGAATCATTTACTATGTGAGGTTGCACAATTATATAAGAAAAACAATAGAAAATTATCTATTTGAAGTTGAGTCATAAAAAAAAGAAGAGTGAATTAAATATTTATAAATCCTTGTCGCAAGTATGTATGTACGGTAATATAATTTTGTATATATTAAAAAACGAAAACATATATCCACCTTGCATTTAGATATTTTTATATTATATATATTTTTTGAATTTTATTATTTTTTTTTTTTTGTATTAGATATTTAAATGTAAATCCAATAGTCTAGATTTAGTAGCTAGTTTGAATGTCATATTATTTATTCTATCATATTATAGCTCATTTGTCTGAAATTTATTTGTGATAATTTATTATTATTTATTATTATTGTTTTAAGTAGGATGTAAAAGTAGAATAAATTTTGAGATCTAACGAATGCAATCGTAATAAATTCGATTACTGCAATTTGTAATTTATTTATTTTTGATTAATTTATCTGAGTTTTTATTTCAATTATTATTTTACTGTAATTCATTGTGTGACTATAGTTACATTGTTATTATATAAGATGTGTATTGTATTCATTATACTGTATTTGAAATAAATTAAAAACAGATAAAATAAAATGGAATGAAATGATTATTACAATTGTTTACATATAATATCAGGATAAGATCAAGAAGCGAACCGAATATAATTTAGAATTTATTTTATAGTTAGGAATACATAAATGAATAACCATTATTTATTTATTTATTTATTTAATAATACTGTAGCAATATTGACAAAATCTAAAGCGTTATGGGTTACAGACAATAATTTGGTTTGGAAATTGAAATTTACATTGCATTCTGATATACAATCTGAGATATTATTTTGCGGTATTTATTTTCATAAATGATCAAAACTAGGATGAATAAGTGAACTGAATATAATAATACTAATTTAGATATTAAAATTTAGGAGTATTTAATTATTTGAGATGTTTTTTTTTTATAATTATTATTTTAATTTTTATATATGATGCCAGAGTAAGATAATGAAGCGAGCCCGGGCCCAAAGGCTTTCTCCAAAATCTTAGTTCTTATACATCATAGGCTTTACTTACTTTTATATTGAAATGGGAAATACATATTACTTAATTTCATAATGTAAAGATTTATTTTTGTTAATGATTTATAAATTTGATTTATTAATTTCTTGGGTCTATGAAATATTGTTAGTTAAATTATAATGAATTAATGGTAATTCGCGACACTTAAAATAATGTATGTTTCTTATTATAATTGTGTTTTATTTATTTATTCTATTTTCTTATTAATAATTATCATTACATTTAATTATAATTACTTTTATATGTATTTATTATTATTTTATTATTATTATTATTTTTTTTTTTAATTTTTGTTACTTTATTTATTATTTACCGTATTTATTTGATTTATGTCTGCATCAAGAAAACAAGGCAATGATATTAATTAGCATGGTTTATCACTCGTGATTGGTGCCTTGCCGAAAAAGAAGGAAGAAGATAATAATACATAAAGATTTAATTAATTTTCATTATTTAAGTTGTGATTTCAATAAGGTGAAAAGTTAAATGTGTAAAGCATGAAAAAGACTTTAATTGTAGATACCGCAATATTTTTCTTGGAACAATCAAAACATTATTAGAAACAATAATAAGAACATAAATTCTACAACTAACAAGATAAGATTAATCATAATTATACTAGTTAACACATGTGCACACTAAAACTAAATATGTCGACATTAAGGATGTTATTGTGACGTACGTATATATATCCCAATTTCCATTAAGGGGTAAAAAGTATGTACCATTGTACATTTATTTGGAATTGACAAGCTTGTATACAATAATATGATGTTTAATATACGATGGAATATTCAGACAGTTTTCATAAACAAAATAGGAATTTACCTATATAAAAATATACTGTCTTTATAAATTTTAAGTACTTTTACGATGTTATATGATATCATTATTAATTCATTTCATTTTTCTTTTATATATTTATATAACAGGCACTTAACCAGACATGGGCACTTAAGGCCAAAAACTTTTTTTTTTTATTCAATAGGGGTATTCATAAACCCTCTTAATTTCAACAATATAATAGGTACTAATGACCTTTAGACAAAACAACTAACAAATAACAAATTGATTGAGGTAATTTTAGTTACGATAGACCATCTACCACTGTATGATCCCTAGTAGCTGGTAATTGTGCGTTTATTAATTAATTCAGTTATTTCATTATAAGAAAACGAGAGGTACCTTTAGATGTAATGTGCATAAGAATTTAAATTCGTTTCTCTTTACCTAACTGGTGATGTTATTCACAATCGGATATGCAATAAGTTTAAATATACACTTGTCAACCAATTCTATATTGATCGTAATAACAAAGCATATACCCTATATACATAACCAATCTCAACTACATAAAAATCATACTGATCGCACGTTTGCTAAAAATTACTTTAATCGAGCATCATTATGAACAAACACCCTTTTACCGGCCTTTAGGCATTCATAACTGTCGACCAATCAATATAGTAAAATTTAAAGTATTATAATAAATTTCTTTTCTTTTCATTAAAATAAATTATTTTATTTGAGGATAATATTTTTAATGATTTCATTGTAAAATAAACGTTTTCTTTTATGATAAAAAAATGTTCAATTATTTTCAATTTATTATTATTCAATTCGATTTAATTTAATTCCATTATTTGTCAATTGACAAACCAAGATTGATAAGATATATAATATTTCAAAGTAAATAAATGTGTCTATAAAATAAGACATTAAAAGACAAGAAATGTATGTTTTTAATTATTATTATTCATATAATAATGTGTCAATTTGACTTTCTCAAAAAAGGAACATAATGCAGCTAATTGAATAGATCGAATAACATTACAAAGCAATAACACTAAGGCGAGTGTGTAATATTTAACACGATATTATTATAGGTATGTAGAACATTAGTACATGGTGTACCATATTTTAACTTTTACTAAAATCTGTTTCAGATAAATTTTTAAATTATTAATTAAAGATTGTATTATAGCATAATAATATAATAGTATCAAAAAATATTTTTAGGTATACATATTAGTTCGCGTCTAAATGAAGAATATCATTTGTACTTTAATGACGTTTTTCGTATTGGTGTAAATAGATACATAATATCACGGAGGATTTTTAATATAGGGAAAATAAAATATCATAGTGACATTGAAACATTAATACATTTTCGTAAGCGCGGTTATTAAAACAAATTGATTGAGCAGGTATGTTACAATGTATTATTATGGCAGAAAGTAGGTACATACATGAAACAGTTGATGTATGAGCGGGGTTTATTTTTATTTTGTTGACTTTTTTTTTTTTATGTATATAAATTGGGTAAACACGAGTACCAAGTTAAGCTTTCGACGTATTACAACAAGTTTTAATGTAAGAAAAAAAAAGATTACCACACGCGTTAGGTGTGTGTTTTTAATTATTATTATTATTTTTATTATTTTAGTTGTACTCTGTTTTCATGTTTATTTAACAACGTAGTGGTTTGCTGGAGAAATTTCCATAAGTCAAGGAGTTTCGTTATTATTATTACATTAATTTAACATAGTACTTCGACGTTTTTTCGTATCAATGTAGGTATGTAAAGGAACGTTTTACAAGGTGCATAAATAGTTATTATTTTATTATGGAAACATATTGATTGATTAGTAGGTAGGTATATTAAATAGTATCAGTACGACGAAAAATAATTTGATTAGGTACTTCAATAATCAAAGAGTATCAGTAAGTAAGTAGGTAGTAAGGTACATAAATGCAATAGCTGATCTACTAGGGGGGAATATTATTATTATTTTTGTTGTACTTTTTTTTTTATACTCATCGTTGTACATGGTTCTAGTATAAAGATTACACAAAATATCAAAATGAACAAAAACTATGTAGATTATTACCATATGTGTCGGGAATAGATAATACTTTTATGCATGTGTTATACGATATAGGTATAGGGTAGGTAAATTTGAATGTTCAACATTTGGAGTGCAGGTAGATTTGCATTAGTGACTTGTGAAGAGTCTAGTCACAGATGTGAAATATATGTATTTATTCTGAAAGATTTTTTTTTTTGTAAATGGGATTAGTATTAATAAGTAGGTACTTCAATATTAGAAGTTCGTTGTTCTGTAGGTAGGAACACAACTTGCTATGTAGATAGTGCATATAATATAGGCAGTAGCTATTACGTAAGTATTTTGTTTCAGCTGTAAGGGAATAATATTTTATACTAGCTTTTATAACCCGGTGAATAATCGTTGAATAAGAATTATGATATTAATATGATTAGATAGACATATTATTTAATTAAGTAATGTTCTTATTGTTCAGTAGGTGTAATTATTTATTTAAAGATTATTATTTTTGTTTGCATATTTATCATTTAAAATATTAGGGTTATAGTAACGCGACATCTAAATTAATTTTAAAAGTTTAATTGTTGTAAGTCTATAAGGATATATGTAATTTATTTATTTTTTTATATAGGTATTGCTTGACGTTGAATAAATTTGCTTGGTACTATTTGTTATAAGGCAAATAAACCTAGCTTGCAATTTTTTTATTATTATTATTATTATTATTTATTATATTTTGTTTTAATAAGGACATACACATTAGTCAGTCAGAATTAATTAATTAATTAATTAGTGTCTACAGAATTAATAAAACAACAATAAAAATAATTTTTGTTTCTTTGTTATTAACTTATTCATTTTATTTAAGTTTTACTCTTATTATGTTTAAGATTGCAGTTTATCTCGGACATACAAATACACACAAATTTGAAATTTATATATATGGATAAGAACATTATATTTTTAATTTTATTGATTTGAAAGAATTTATTGTTTTCGCGATACTATTCTTCGAAAACGCTTAAAAATTTCTACATAGAGATGCTTGATAAAATTATAAAAAAAATATAATGGTGAAATTACTAAATAATTAATAAAGAAATGTTATTGTTATTCGATACATATTCAAGTAATAAAATTATTACTTATTTAAAATATTTTTGACATCCGAATGAAAAGAAATTAATTATAACATAACAATACGTATTAGGAAAGAAATGACTTACAATAATAATAGAGATGTAATTTAATAATCTTCGTTTTGGTCATCATCCTTGCGTTGGTTGCTATTTCTCAATTATTGCTAGTCCACGATGAATAAATAATGGGTCCTATTCGATATCCCTCCTGGGTGTACAATACACGTGAGCTATTCTGATTCTTCTGAAGTTTATGTCCACTGGTGTCCATAACGTCCAGCTCCAATTGACCTCCTTGCAGATGGGAATTGCACGCGCGGCCATCCTCGTCCAATTGTTGTGGAAATATTTTATCAACAAGCCAAGAAAGATACTTCTCCTCCAGCAGATGTAATTGCACAGCCAGCATCTTTAAATTGGCATGGCAGATAGGTGTTTCTCCAAGAAAGCCGCACAGCAAGCACAAAAGGTGTTTTAATTGGTTCGCACATTATGTCCAGTGTAATATTACGAATATTGTCTCACGATATTGATCGAATAACGATTCCAACACGCTGCCACCAAAATTATGTTATGAATTATGAGGGCTAGCAATATTGGGTTTTTATGTTAAATGAAACACTCGATATTTTGATATACTTGTACAGTTTATTGGCAACACAATTAAGCAGGTGATTGATGAACAATTAAAATATGACAATTGCAAATTTGTTAGTGATTTAGACATGATATGAATTTGTTAATTATTACATTAATATTTACTATTTTTTATGGATTACACTGATTTTGGATGCACATCAAATATATTGATTTATAAAATAAGTTCTGGTTACATTAATTATTTTGTAATCAAGCACAATTATTATTTATTGACACAAAGTTACACAAATTCACATATTTATAGAGTATAATTTAATATTATACTCATAGCACAAAAGTTACATTTTTATATCGAACAATGGTCCTTGAAAGGACCTACTTTAATTAATTATTACATTCTTTCTAATACGGAGAGAGCCCTAATTCCGACGTGGCTAGGATCAATCTGGTTAATAATGACATTTGTTCATAGTTAAATACAATATGCTCTTAGAGGGGGTGAAGTTTCTTATGGATCTAAGAAGAAGGTATGGGGTCTGTTAGTTTTTACTAGCACAGTTAATACAAACATCTTAATTGCTTCCAGATTTCTAAAATCTTTATTTTGGAAGAATGTTAATTTTGCCCTATTCTCTCCCAGGGTTGAGAACTGAAATGTTGATGAAATAAATATTATTTTAATTGCATTTCGTATTTGTGGGAGACCTCAATCTTTACTCATAAATAGTGATTTTTTATATAGATTACTGAAATATGTATGGAAACCAATGGGGGTACGATGTTGTTATTTTTATCAAGAGAAATATAGAAATGAATGTTCTCACGTTCTTACTACTGAAAATACACCTGATAACACTTCAAGATTTTACTTATTATTTAATACACATGCAGTTTAGGTAGAACAAGTGCATATTATCTATATTCAAAATACATTAGGAATGAAACAGCTGTTATGCAATGATAGAAGCAAGTATGTAGGTACTATAGGTATATAAAAAGTATTTGTGATTGGTTAGGCGTGGAAGGATCATAACACAGGTTAGGTATAATGTGAAAACATTTTGTAAAGGTGTGAAAACATAGGACAATATTAAGTAGATACAGATTATTTAGAAATCATTAATTAAATTAGCTATTTCAAGGACATCTGTTGCAGGAATCGTGAATATGTTAATAGTTCCGTGGTGTATGCAGTGTTATATAATACAGTATCTCTTTCAATCATATAAAATTTATACTAGAATAAATAGGATAACAATATAATCACCCGGCCAGCCAGGATTGAAAGATGTACATATTATCAAGTTTCATAAACTGTACTTAATTTGATTCTACTTTAAGGGTCCACTAGCTCGCCTTCTCTGTAAACTCACTGGATATGATATCCTTAGGTGGGTATGTTGCTAATCGGTATGTTCTTTCAATATGTCTTTCAGCAAGACCATCGTGACCTTCATGAAAACGGAAAACCTCTACCGCTTTCAAGTCGGCTGAAGGAATAGAATAGGTAATAAAATATTTAACTATATAGATCATTGTGTGGAGGAGTGAGGACTGAGGTGATCGATAGAGACTAATGAGTAATGTGAGTGTTTTGTGTGATTGGTAGCCTGATTATACATCAACAGGCTCGGCACAAATCCTCAGCTATGCCAATAACCTACTTCAATATCACAAAAGCTGCATTAGCGTACGCTTATGTGACTTTGGATAAACCCATTTTTCAAGGATCTGGCCATGCATACACAAACCCAAATACTTTCCTGCACACTTTGCACTAGGCTAAAAGCCTGTATCGCAAAGTGTGGAATACATAGCCAGCGCAGGGGTTTGAACCCGGCACCTCCCGCTTGAGAGACTGCCGCCTCAACCAAATGCGCCAACCAAGTACTCGTTAATTTAATTAGCTATATCTACCGTAGGTGCCTATAGGTAAACGTTTCATTAGGTACATTATTTGTAGTTTTAGCTTAGCATTCTGCGCATTCTGTTTTCTCAATCCGCCCCGATTGTGTGTGAATCGACAACTCAGTTGAAATGAAATTTTAACGCTAATGTTATTCTTTGTACGTTTTACAACTAGTATTGATCATGATAATGATAATGTACAATATCAACCGTACCTTAAGTTCGTTCTTAAAATCGGTCATTACAGGTACGATAGCAAATTATGGCTCTATCTCTGTCTCCATCGCTTATTCTAATGAATATAAAAGAGAAGAAATACCTATACGTCGTGCGAGATTTGAAATGGCAAAATACCCTTAGTTCAAAAATTTACCACGCGCGGCGCTAGTAATTCTTTCATGTCTCTTACCTACTCCTATATCATGACATTGTCAGTAAATTGTTCTATCTATCTATATTCTATACCCTCACGCCACGTCCCTTGCAGGGTAGGCAGAGAGTAAATTGTTCTATTCTATATCCTCACGCCACCTCCCTTGCGGGGTAGGCAGAGAGAACGGATCGCCAGACTTTCCTATCCTGACACACACTTCGGACTTCCATCACATTCATGCAATTCCTCATACATATTCTCCGATTACTTTTACTCAAAACAGGTCCGTCCTTGAGTATCTGGTCAACATGGTCCAGCCATGTGGTTCCTGGTACCAACACTGATGTATGCAAGTGAGACATGGCTGAAGAAGGATGAATCAAGTATAAATGCTGTCGAGATGAGATCATTGAGAAGAATGTGTGGAAAAACATTGAGAGATAGAATAAGGAAGGAAATGATTAGAGAGTTGAGTGAATGTAAAAAGGATGGACCATGTTGACCAGATACTCAAGGACGGACCTGTTTTGAGTAAAAGTAATCGGAGAATATGTATGAGGAATTGCATGAATGTGATGGAAGTCCGAAGTGTGTGTCAGGATAGGAAAGTCTGGCGATCCGTTCTCTCTGCCTACCCCGCAAGGGAGGTGGCGTGAGGATATAGAATAGAACAATTTACTCTCTGCCTACCCTGCAAGGGACGTGGCGTGAGGGTATAGAATATAGATAGATAGAACAATTTACTGACAATGTCATGATATAGGAGTAGGTAAGAGACATGAAAGAATTACTAGCGCCGCGCGTGGTAAATTTTTGAACTAAGGGTATTTTGCCATTTCAAATCTCGCATACGTCGTCGCTTCGAGTGAGGCTAGGTCACGTGACAAGGTATATTATGGAAAATGGCGAATCAAAATATTGCTATATGGTAAAAATATGGTTAAACTTGTCGAATTTTTCTAGAACTATTATTAGAACGCGAGGTTTTAAAACACAAAATCATTGACATTGCTCGTTTTTTTAGTTCCAAAATCAGCCGTCGGCGTTTGTTGTAGCCAAGTTGTAGCATTATATGGTATTATGCATTATAGTCTTCTTCTTCTCCTGGGCATTATTAATCCCACATGGTGGTGGGGTCTGCCTTTCGGGTCTTTCACCGCCACTTCGCTCGATCTTGCGCATCTTCCGGTGTCACGTCGCTCTCGCTCATATCCTGCCTCACCACCTCATGCCACCTACGCTTGGGTCTTCCTCATTATAGTAACTTTTCTTATTTCTGTGCTTTCTTAGCTTTCTTGTATTCTTCCGTAAAAGCGAGAGTATAAATGTGGTCGAAGTTAAACAACGTTTTGATGAGGTTAGTTGGACAGTCTAACGCTAGCCCCCCTGGCCCCCCATGCCACGATACTTGGAATAGGTTTATAGGTTAGGTCACCGCCTCCTAGAGTAGGTACTCTAGCCATGCTGTAGCAGTTGGCAAGATAGCAAAATTATCAAACAGGATCACTACTCCTGTCAAATTTCGTAACAGAATATAATACGTGGTCTATCATAAATAAATAAATCCTTATTGGCCAAAACAAAATATGCATACCTTATTATAAAAATACGATAGTGTGCCAAAAGGCGGACTTATTGCTAACGCTATATCTTACAGTCATACTCGTTGTTAAGGAACTGTTATTCCATACATTTCCTTAGCGACGGTGGTGGCAAGTGGCAACGCAGCATAAAATGAAGTGGTCTCAAATTTCTACAGCATGACTAGAGAAAGAGTATGGAAAGAGTGTCTAGGTGGCAGTGGTTAGGTCAAAGACATAATATATTAAGAACTTAATATATTATCCCCCGTTTTCACCAATTTTTATCTAAGAAGGAGACCCCTAAGAAATTTCCATACAAAAACAGAGATAATATTCTATTTTTTGACACGCAGGCCTACGAACCACACCCTAATTCCATACAAAATGCAACACGCAACTCACCTACGTTAGGTGCCCAAATATCTCTAAAAAAATAATAATTGATGGAATTTCATGAAAATTTATGGTATGATGAGAAAACGTGTGGTAATAATATGATTTTTGTGAGGTTTTATGAGGTAAGAAAAAATATATACCTATTCCAATCTCTAGGGGGGGGGTCAGTTGCCCCCCCCCCCCCCCCTGACGACGCCCATGGTACAGTACCTATATGGTGTGGTACATGGTACAGTACAGATCTCTGTGTACATTTATAGTCCGAGAGCCCGCTGCTTAATTTATGACGTATCTGTTTTTTGATCGAAATGTGGTATAAATTATAGCTTACCAATAGGGTATTACATCGCACTAGGGTTGCCTATCAAAATCTTGCCGCAACCCCGGGGGGGGGGGCAGGGGGGGGATTTTGATAGGCAACCCTAGTGCGATGTAATACCCTATTGGTAAGCTATAATTTATACCACATTTCGATCAAAAAACAGATACGTCATAAATTAAGCAGCGGGCTCTTGGCTTTTACGAATAAGATAAAGTTTTATAGGTTTCTCCGTCACTCCGTGTGTCTTCTTTATTTTTAAACTGCACCCCTTCTCGAAGATTGCCCCAAGACAGCGATGAAAATGACGTGCGCCCGATTTTAGAATAAAAAATAACTGAGCAATGCCATGGATTTGGTGATTTAAAATCTCGCACACAAGACATTTAAATCGATTAATTTTCTAGCCAAAATATCTCTTTCACCAGGCAACCCAGCAATTCTCGGAATTTTGCGGCGCCTTGTGTCGCATGTGCTGTGTGTCTTGACTCCTGTAAATCGCAAAAAATGTGCATTAAAATGAAATAACTACCGTTTATCTTGTGTACAAGTGTTAAAAACATTACAATAAACGTTTTAAATGATTTTATTTTAAACATCATCGCGTATTTATGGAGCTATTTTGATGTGGAGTTGTGCTTGATCTTCCATATTATTATCTACTTGTTGTGTTCTCGGAAACGCCAGTCGGGTCGGGACTAGGTTCAATACAGGTAATATAGCGTTGCTATGGTTACTTCGTAAACCTGCCCGGGGAAATATGTCTGCTAAGCTAATACAATTAATTATTTATGCCTCACACATTATTAGGCATCCATCGTCCTTATCTGTGATTATTTTGACATGTGTACTACTTAGTGTACACCAGCCAAGTTCATGCACAGGTGCAGGTACTGCTACATTATAGGATAAATACGTATGAAGGTATTAAAATACCTAATTATATTCATTTCATAGACATACCAGCACAAGTACAAAAATTCAGTGTTGTTTCATGGATGCAATAATGGTGAGCAAAGCATTTTATAGCTGTGAACCAACCTCGATCTTGAGTCGTCTTGGTTTGGATCCTTTTAATGTTCTGAATAAACAATTCATTAAGGAAGAAGCAATTGACTTCTTTCCCTTTGACCATCAGTATGAAATTATGGTTTGACGCCTGAAACCAAAGTCATCAACTACTGAGATAGAGAACTGAACTCATTTCATTGAAACTATCTAGAGTAATGTGAGAGGAGATAATTTACAATACAGTTGAATTGCTGTGAGTACCTGAGACTGATGTTATCTTATCTGAAACATAATTTGTGTATTGTGATAATCTGATGTGACAAGTGTCGGACGTCATCATTACCGCTTCCTGTTGAATCTTTTCCTATGCAGTTGTATTCCATGCACAGAGACATTGTAAGATAAACCGAAGACAGCGATAGTATACAAGCCTACATCCTCGAATTCCATCACCACCTTGATTGGTGACGTCACCTTGTATCGGTGACAAACACCTTGTCTCGGTGACAAACACTTTAACTACGGAATATTTTTTCCCATACATTTTCATGGGGTCATCATCGTCAAATGTCAGTTGGGCATGGCGTGTATGAACAATATGGCGTTGGCCTCGGATAAACCTAGATATTACAGCTGGATAATTTAACTAGATGAGGGAACATTTGTCTATGTTTTAGTGCAATTTCGCCCATCCTACTAAACGTATGATGCAATCCATTCACCTCTTAGTGTTTCTGTAATAACTTGTATATTCAATTTAGGTTTAACCCGAGGTTTTGTGGAGAAGGCCTCGTCATGTCTCTGTGGACCAAAGCGCAGCAGCTGCCAGCGGAGAGCCTGCAGCAGATCAGGAACATCTACGGGGAGCACTTCCCCATAGAAGTGAGACACTTTATGGCATCGTGGATTGAAGAAAACATGTGGTAAGTAGAGACACAGTAACTTATCACAGTTTAAAAAGGGATTTCATTTGTATGGGGACCCCGCAAAAGATCTTAAAATTTAGTCAATATGATGGATGGGGGAAATGTGAGGAAAACGCAATTCTCCAAATTACCCCATTGACCTGAACAAAAATTCTGTTTGCCAGACTCAATGTATCAATAATATGAATTATTAATTAATTGGTATATTTTCAGGACCGACATGGAAGTTGAGAATCCTCAGCACGAGCAGTACATTGCCGGATTAGTTGCAGGACTCATTCAAGAATTGGAGATCAAAGCCGCATCTCTCAGTTCTGACGATATGTTTCTCAACAAAATCAAACTCATGGAAGCTGCAAAGATGTTTAGACAAAGATACAGGTTGGTCCATATTCAGCTTCATAATACTTCAACATAATATTACTAAGGTGACCAACCGTCCTCCTTTTGGAAGGACAGTCCTCCTTTTCTAGGTTCTGTCCTCCCTCCAAAAGTGTCCTCCTTTTTGTCCTCCTTTTTTACTTTTTAACATTTTAAAACTAATCTGTTAATCTCAACCATCATACCATGTATTAACTAGTACTAAATATAAAAATACATTAAAATGCAATTGTTTCCTAAAAAAATTTGCCTGCGGCGCTAATTAACTTTTGTGTATATGTAATTTGGTATGTCTTATATGACAAATATTTCACCCGCGGCACTATTTTTTTGATACATCCTTAATGGAAAACATTTTCAAGAAAATAAATCAAACAACATAGAAACCTTCTTCACTGTCCCAAAAAAAAAATCGCCTGCGGCGCTATTTACGCATTTTTTGTCCTCCTTTTTATTTTAAAAAATATGGTCACCTTAATATTACATTCTTTATTAAGTACTTGTGTAATGTTAACTAATCATTATGTTGCTTTTCATGCAGTACAAACCCAGTGAATCTATACAACTATGTGAAGCAATGTCTGGCAACGGAGATGAGGTTTGTCCAGGGAGCTGGTAATGCATTGGCACAATCCACCGCAACTGCAGAGGTAACTAAATAGCCTAGTATTATATTCGTGTCAATCTCGTTATTGGTTCAATGTATTGAATTAATGTATAATTTGCCTACATTTCAGATGCTCCAACAAATGGAATCATTACGACAACGCACCAAAGAGTCGGCTAACGAGTTACGCATTATGGAACAAGAACAGGAGGCATTTGCTTTACAATATCACGAGTGTACTAAGCTCAACGCTCACATACAACATCTGGCCACACAGCCAGCCTCTCACCAACAGAAGGACATTGAAACCAAATTAAAGGCTCAGAAGGAAAAGCTCGAACAAGTTTTAAATCAAAAGGTATGTTAATGCTATAATTCAGGCATTATCTTTATTTATAGTTTAGTATATGTACCTATACAAATTACTGCTAGGTATACCCATTTACTATGTAGGTATGTCTTACATATTTCTATATTGATCACACATTAATAAAATAAACATCTTAATGCAATGATTTTATTTGCATTAACTTAATACATATAGCCTTAGCCACATATGTATTGTATTGTGATAGGAAGTGTTTATGTGGATTCTGAGCAAATACACTTCTGTTGAGCTTCAGGCTATGGCCTCGCAAGTGCTCATTTTGATTGCGAGTGTAGGTGTTGGTCAACTCAGGACAGTCATAATAATTATTGAGCACCTTTAATGTCTCAATGAGATCGCCCCTCATGTACTTGTATTACATTGTCTGATTTATGATCAATAATTTCCATGCCTCATATCATGTTAATGTGATGGATTATATTCTCCAGGTGGCTCATCTGTTGCAAGTGAGGCTCGCCTTAGTGGACAAATTGAAAGACACCATTGAGGCCCTCAACACACTCCAGAGCAAGGTTCTAGATGAAGAATTGATCAGGTATGTACTGTACATAAAACTCATTATTTTACACAATTGTTTGTTACGCATTACATAATACATACATAATTATTATTTTATATTGCAGATGGAAAAGAGAACAACAGTTAGCTGGTAATGGATCTGCTTTCAATGCTAATCTGGATACAATACAAGAGTGGTTAGTGGAGATTACAACTAGGCACTATATAGGCATGTTACAGGAATCCTAGATTATCCACTATTATCCAATAACTTATTTACAGGTGCGAGTCCCTTGCAGAAGTGATATGGTCATGCAGACAGCAAGTGCGTGAAGCAGAACGCTTGAGACAGCGTCTTGCGCTCGAGCCACCTGGCGTCCCTGATCTCCTTCCCGCCCTGGGAGCTCGGGCAACTCAGCTCCTATCCACACTCGTCACAAGCACCTTTGTAATAGAAAAACAACCTCCGCAAGTGATGAAGACTAACACCAGATTTACATCTACAGTGAGACTCTTGGTTGGGGGGAAGCTAAATGTACATATGACTCCACCGCAGGTATTTACTCAACTGAAGCTGTTTCACATAGAGTAACTTTATGTCTTCAATTTATGTGTGACTGATCCTTGTGCTTATTATGTTCACAGGTGAAGGTTACCATCATATCCGAGAGTCAAGCCAATGCATTACTTAAGAATGAGAAGGTGGGTGGTGGGGGAAGTGGCAAGGGTGCAGGGGAAGCCAGTGGAGAGATTCTGAATAACACGGGCACTATGGAGTATCAACAAGCCACCAGGCAACTTAGTGTTAGCTTTAGGTAACAAATATTCTACATTAGTAGAAAGTTAGTGACTATATATGACCCCCTACTTGTGTTTAATTGACACTAATGATTCTATTACAGAAACATGCAGTTGAAGAAGATCAAACGTGCAGAGAAAAAGGGAACAGAAAGTGTTATGGATGAAAAGTTCTCTTTGCTTTTCCAGAGTCAATTCAATGTTGGCGGTGGTGAATTAGTATTCCAGGTGGGTACCTGACTGAATACATGTACACTTATTGCTAATGACTTGGTTAGTAGTAAATAAAACGAGACAATGCTGTAGTACCTCATGTACATGGTATTAATATTTGTTACAGGTGTGGACCCTCTCTCTCCCTGTGGTGGTGATAGTGCATGGTAATCAGGAGCCCCATGCTTGGGCGACTGTCACGTGGGACAATGCATTTGCAGCGCCTGGAAGGGTCCCCTTTGCCGTACCAGACAAGGTATTAACATTTCATCATACTACACTTGGTTGCTCTTATTTTTTATCAAATAAACATTATTATGAAACTGTGTGAAATGTTTTTGCTGATAAGGTTCCATGGTCGCTGGTTGCTGAGGCACTGAATATGAAGTTTAGGTCCGCCACAGGAAGGTCTCTCACAGAAGACAACTTAAGATTTTTGGGAGAAAAGGCATTCAGGTACTGTAGTGATGGAAAGAGGGATTCGAGTTATCTAGATGGAATATTCTTACATTAGAATGTACAATGTTACCTCAACTCCATATTAATGTATTTACGTGTGTTTTTAGATCGGTGATGCCAGCCGGTGCGGAAATGGGGCAGAGTTTGCTGTCGTGGGCACAGTTCTGCAAGGAGCCCCTATCCGATAGGAACTTTACGTTCTGGGAGTGGTTCTACGCAGTCATGAAGCTGACCAGGGAGCACCTCCGGGGCCCCTGGGTGGATGGGTGAGTTACATTCAGCTTTATTAATATCTTCCCAATAACTAGCGTGTATTATTTTGTGAAAATGTTTATTTATTCATTCTTCAACAAATCCTTGAACAATTCAAAATATTATAACAAAAGTGTTTGTTTACTTTCTCAGTGCCATCTTGGGTTTCGTGCGCAAGAAGCAAGCAGAGGAGATGTTAGCCCAGTGCCCCAATGGCACATTCCTCCTCAGGTTCTCTGATTCAGAGCTAGGTGGCGTTACGATAGCATGGGTTGGAGGTAAAGTTATTCTGTGATTTGTCCAAACATTGCTAGAGACAGTGACAGTGGTAGAGACTCATCAGATGTAATTATTTTGGGTGTTTTGTGTTGCAGAATCCAGTGAAGTATTCATGCTGCAGCCATTTACCTCCAAAGACTTTGCCATCCGCTCCCTGGCCGACCGCATTTCCGACTTGTCTCACCTGGTGTCTCTGTATCCAGACATCTCTAAAGATGTGGCCTTCTCCAAATACTATACACCATTCCAAGGTAGTGCTTTATAGGACAATATTAACTCCTCATCATCAGTTCAATACTCTTCTAAATATCTCATAGGATTTTGTAAATGAACCCAATTAATATTACCTACGAGATGTTACTTACTTTTACAACAAAATTTTTTAGAAAACAAAGTGTTTTTTTTTCTCTTATGAGTTACAAAAATGGAAAATTAATTTCTTCTTGGTACAAAAACTGGAATAGATAATATTACTTGTATATATCACTTTGACAAATCCCATATCTGAGTTAGCAATGTGGGAGCTGTTGGATGTACAGTACATGTGTGTTGTACTTTGTTCAGAGAACCAGCCTCAGATGAGTAATGGCTACGTGAAGCCCCTCCTAGTTACGCATGTCCCTGGCTGGGGAGGACCTGTTGGATCTTTCGCCGGCACCCCACACCACCACTCTGCATCCTACCTGCACAGCCCAGACCCTCAGAGGGATACGCCCAGCGTGCACAGCAGGTAAGCCAATCATATACTAGTATTATTCCACTTCACACCCTTATCACATGTTCTATACTGACTAATTAACGTGCACTCACTAGTCAACCTAGTCCAACCTATCATTGTAGCGTATTGTAGCGTATACCTACCTACAAGCAACCAGATATTTTTCTATAAATGAATAATATTGTGATTTATAAAGTCGGTTGTCAAACATTGAAGAATTTCATACATAGTAGATTGTGCAGAGTGTGACTTTGAGTTGTCACTTTTGTGAGAGATGAGAAAAGGAAAAAAGGGAAGATTCATCTCCCTCATCACTACATTTGTGACACAAGTGTTTTACTGTATTAACTTGTAAAATTTGATTTTAAATAGGGGAATCTCAGAACGACAGATGGCACAGACATTGATTTGGGCCCATCAGCCTAGGCTGCTTGCCCAAAATTAATAATAATAATAATAATTTCAAACACATTGTGTGCTAAAGTCACATTGTCAAGCTCTTCACGTATCAAATATTAGGTGAAATTGTAATTTGTAGTTTCACTATATATTATAAGATGGGTGCAGTGATAGGGAGTTGATATGTCACACATTAGGAAATAATTAATGGTTTGTTGTTTTCTCTCTTGCAGTTTTCAGGGTTCAGTAATGCAGTTGTAATTTACATTACGTAACCCCCCCTCCCTCCCCTCCCGACTATCGATACATTATTATTGGAATATACTATGTATTGTCATTATAGTTTTACAATGCGCTCATATGTTATTTTTTTACATGTAAATCAATGTTATATTTTGTATTTTTTTACACATAGGTTATTGTATTATTTTATGTATTTAATGCATACATGTAAGGACGAATTCGATTGGAAATGTAACAGGAATCCTACTCAGTCTGAATGCTACACTTTGTTAATACGTACATAAATACATAGTATTGTTTGCGTCTATAAGTAGGGCATAAGTATATTTCCCTAATTGGTCTTTACATAGTATGTACTGTTTGTATATTAGTTACAATATTGCAATGTTATTTACTTGAATATATTTTTTATTTGTTTTGCGTTACGTATAAGATATTATTATTCAGTATTATAAAGTTAATTTTAATATTGAATTCAGTTATTGACAATTGAAAAATCCCCTGGAAAGCTTTGTATCCAACAAACCAATAAAAGTTAACATAACAATAGTGTTGTAACCATATGGGACCATATAACAGATATGTAGATGATATGTCTGTAGAATTAGTATGGAACGTAGATAAATCCCAGCATCTTCTTAACCAGGTTCTATCAATTGCAGCAATACAGGATTTATATTATTGCAACTGCGAATGTCCTGAATTTAGGCTGATGTACTGCTTCAAACAAAATACAAATTTAACAGGTCATAGTTTGCAACTTCCAGCGTCCCTGAAAGCATTTGTTATACAGTAGACTTACAGATGCGATGAACAGTCTGCCACCGGAGCTGGTTGTTCTGCAATGTGTGAATGTATTTAAAAATGGATTTGTTGGACTGAATGAGTGAATACTGTTGTGAGATCAGACATATCATCTAGCTACCTGTCTGATAACATCTAACGATAACAATATTAATTTAGTTCATGTTACTACTATGAGTGTGGCATGGTAAAATATTGATATACCTGCTACATCCTGATAAGATAAAAAAAACACTAAAAGCAACTTAGATCAATATTTGTGCCACAATTTGTGTTTTGTGAGAACATTGGAATTTTCTACAATGTACAATGTATTTCCACAATCCACAAAACTTTAATTCAATAGAGGGCCGGTGTACAATTTATAAACATTTCTTTTCGACTCAACTACCAACCATCATAACACAGCAGTAGAATACTGGCTTGTCAGTTTGTAAGTCTGGGTTCGATTCTTGGCCACGGCAAACTGGTGGACTGGAATCGGTGAATGTTAATTAAGTGCAAAGTGATCACATTAAGCTAGCCGACAATCAGTCATAAGCCTGATGGAAAGTCCATCCTTCGCTGTATATCTGTTGAGATAGTAACTACTTGTAATATTTTTGTGTTATTTTGACAATAATTAGTATCCACAATGATGTTGACTTATTTTGGATATAACGATTTCCAGCAATTTCAATATCCAATTTTTTTTTTTCAATGTTGAGAGTTGAATTGTATTGTTTTCAGGCAAAAGGAAATGCCGTCTTATCCCAATATATTAGAATTGATTCTAATTCCTTGTCTATTCACATATAATGTCAATTGACTGTTGTTTAAATGTTGTATATCTGGTAGTGTATAACTATAATATGTAGTAAGTTATATGTCATGTTCATTGTTCATATGACAGAAGACAGAGATAGAACACTTAATGATGCTTTTACATTTTCTATTTAGATTGTATTAGAATTATGGTCAAATAAACTGAACAATGGATTGATCTTCAAACTTTTAGAGGGTCAGGTCTGGTTTGTGATGTATATATACATATGTATTAACAATTGATTGACATTACATACACGAATGTAAAATAATGGTTATGACTTAGGAATGACAAAAGTTTTGTAGCTTTATAAAAAGCAAAATGTCTCTAGATGCTCTACAAGAGTGTTTCTAGTTAGTCCCATTGTTTCCTATTTTTAAAGAAAACTAGGTTCACGTGATGTAAAAAATTACAGAGTGAAAGAAAAGATGTAAGGAAAGACAAGGATTACTTGGCTTGATTATTTCGACCAGATTCTCGAGGATAGCCATGTTTTAAGTAAAAGGAATCGTGGAGTGTGTATGATGAACTGCATGAGTGTGACGGAATCAAGAAGTTTGGTAAGGATATGGGAGTCTGGCGCTCTGTTCTCTCTGCGTAGGATACGCAAAGAACAAGGAGTGATGGATAGGATAGAATATTTTCTTTAATCTATATTCAACGAGATTATGTTTTTAGCAAACCAAGATTTATAAAGCTATTTTTTCAATGCATATAATGCTAACAAAAAAGATGCCTGACTGAAACTCAAATCATTTATCAGTTGTTGACATATAAAATATGTAGTGCGTGTGGTTTATGAAAGTAATCCAAGGAGTTTTATTTGTGTTGTGAAGTTATGCTTTAAGCACTAGCTCACAGCTGTTAGGTCACATAGATAAGAACTCTCTTCGGCTAGGATGACAAGTATATTATGTAATGCTGACTCTTATTGTATGTTACATAAGTATTATAGTATGTTGAATGTTTTACTGTAATTATACTTGGTAATATACATCCACTATATATCTAGGTATATGTATTATAAATGTTGATCTCTGTTAGGTGTAAATTTTCATGTTACATATTGTGTCATTGATATTTATTATGGATTTAGAAACAGTATGTTTCTCACTCATGATTTTGACTCCAATCTCCCAATGGGTAGTTTATTGTATTTCTCAGTCCACATGGTAGATGGATGTCCTGTATTTGAGGATTTATTTATTCATGGTCACATTCCAACCCTGAGGCCATTGTTGGCTTTGGAAATAATTGCATACCAATTATTATATCACTACTCCATGTTGCACACACTATTGCGTCTAGTTTGTATGGACTTATGTGCAACATATACAATTCCAAACAATTACCAACCATTCTGTAGCTGTTGGATGCGTTAAGATTTAGAATATTTAAAAAAATATATGAAAGTTTTTTTTATGCATTAGAAAATAGTATTTTAAAATAGTTTGTTTTTAGAAGACATATCCATGACCGTCCCATTTGAATACATTAAGCCATTGACCACCATACGGACACTCCCGTGTAGTTTAGAGAACTACAAATATTGTCATAAAAACAAGTTTTAGATTATTAATTTTTTTTTCAAGTTGAAAAAAACCCCAGAGATAAATGTCTGGTATGGGTGCTCAGAATCATGATCATGCAGAGCTTATTATTTATTTATATATATACATAGTAACAATATAAGATTTTATTAAAATGTACTTCATAAAGAAACATTGGACCACTGTATTTGGAACCTACGAATTTAATATGATGTAACTTTGATTTAATAAGTATATATTATATAATTATTATTACATCCCTCCCTTCAAGGTGCTGTATGTAAGTTATTTTGTGGAGACTCGATTCATTAAATCCATACCAATAGTGGAATATATCTAACTGGTGAGTGGTGAGTGAACCTTGTGGTGTAAACCTAATCAGTAATCATGGTGTGTCATGTCACCGTCAGTCAAAAATATGTCCTATCTAAAAAAGGGTTTGAGGTAGAGAAGGGTTTATCCCACTATTGCAATTTGGGATTATCATAATTTTAGGCCTAAAGCAGTGAAATTATTCTTAGACTAAAATAGTTTTTATTTTTCAATTCAAAGTGAGAATAAGACTGAATTAATGGAATTTTTAGGCAATTGAATAAAAACAGAATATAGATATTTAGATCAATATGATTCTAATAACATAAAATATTACTTATCGAGTGTCCACATGTTCCCCACGAGTCCCAACAGTATTTGTGCCAAATTGTAACAAAATTAATTATTGAATAATGCTTAGTTCTAGGACATGCCAAATGCCAGTTTTTTGTTAGTCTCTGTCGGATGGTGCTTTTTTTATTAAATCCATTTTCTTTATACGTTTTCGTTTGTTGTTTCATAGAACAGACCAGTTCCAACATCTCGTGTTTATCTTCAGCTTGTTAGTAATGTGTACATAGGTATACATAACTGTTTTTACAGCATTGGTACTAAATATTTAACTTGTGTGATGGGCTTATCTTCTTTATTGTTGTAAATAATCTTAATTTATAATTATTTTTACAATAGTCATAAGAGGTTGCCAGTGAAGCGATACATTATGACTTTTATGTATTTTATTACAGTTGAATTCCGATTATTTGTCTGTGGAAGGATTCAGTTGAGTTTTTGATTCAAATGTATTATTGTGTGTGAGAGGTGTAGTGAGAAGTAGCAAAGCCCATCTGGTTTGAGTTAGTATTATTGTTTAATTAATCAGTAAATTAAATTATAACAAATCCTTGAGATAATTGTGTCTCTAGTGTAGGCATATTGTACGTACTGCATTTTATATTTATTACGTTACGTTTTTAAACTTATTGTGATATTGTTAGATTATAAGGTCACCTCAGGATGGTATTACGTGAGACTGGTTTATTTGTTTATATGAATAACCACAGCAACAAATTTACTCGCTTACTCGTACGAAAACGTCCTTAAAATTGTAAGATGTTTGACTTGTGACATAAATGTTATATATTATATTATGCAATTATTTTCATATTATTATAAGAATTGTCTATTGTTGTTGTTAAGCCTCACTATGCAGAAGTATACAACTCACTTACATATATCTATAACAGAGTCTTAGACGTTTTAAAGAAATGAATTCCCCACTATATTGTTGTACTGATCTCTCTTAGAATATTTCTCATTTTGATGTGTTTACAATTTTATTATTAGGTAATATAAAATTGAAATCATTATTGGTGTATTAACTCGATGTTTACTAAGAGTAGTGTTTACTCTGGGATGGCAGGGAAGCTAAATAAACAATCTATAAGATGTAAGAAGTTCACATTCTCTATCAGTCAACAGAGTTTGTGTAGCACACTGAAATTGATTGTTTGTAAAAAAAATCCGACCAAAACCTCTCTTTGAATTTAGAATCAGGGTAACACCGAATTCAGAGAAAGGTTTTAGCTGGAACTTTTTTTACAAGCAATCAATTTCAGACTAAGAATTTCAGGATGTGTGTAGCCGGCGTGAGACAAGTGTACATTGCATTATTATTTATTTTATTTGATTTGCGCCAACAAGTGAGTAATTTTAATGACTTGGATAATAATGATTATTCACCACACAACAATACAGCACAGGACACACTAACTCGTACACATATCACAATAAGCTTTTACACTAATTTTAAGGAATTAGGAGTGTTGTTTTGTCCTAAATAAACTAAAATTAGTTTTAGGGCTTATTACAGTAGAATATAATGTGTAGGCCTGTATTGTTGGATGCATTTGTGATGAAGACAAGTCTGTTTCTGTGGCAATCTGACATCCCATAGTAAACACCTCTATAATGATTATCTCAATGTTATGCTGTTGTCTATCATAATAATAATATTACATTTAATTGAATAAGATATTTGTGAGTAATTTTATAATTGTTCTTAGACATGTTTTTGTATACAAAATACTTGTGCGATGTGCTATAATGATGTTACTCTTATTGAATGTGTTGTTGTTGGTCAGCTGGTGGCATTGGTGTACTACTTACTACCTAGTACTTTACATGAGTATTGTATCTCTTATATGGTTAGGAAATTGTAATATAGTATTTTACAATTTATAAACATTCATTGTTGTTCCTTTGTCTGATGCATTATTGTAGACAAAATATACATTTGTTTGTATAAATATAATTAATTACTAGTGGACACAATGAGACATACAGCACAGGGTTACTAGTAGTAATGTTGTTTCATAGTGATGGTAATATGTCCTTCATTCCCCTATCATATCACCAGGTATTCTAACTCTAACATATTACTAGACCAGCCCAGGTATGTTGTACCATTGGTGTATGGTTTACTCTCCATTAACAACTCTACATAATGTATACTAATGCTATATGATTTTCACTCGACACAAATTAATTATAATGACCAGGACCAACCAGGGTATACATATTATAGTTTTATATTTTACTAAATCTCACTGTTATGACAGATATCAAATAGTATTAAGGTGTGGATATACGGGGTCTCAGGAGACGCGCCTCCAGGCACTGACAAAATGGCGTCAGCCTCTTCAGTGAAATACACGACGGGAGATTTTCGTCTCTAGAGACGGCATCTCTAGTAAAAATGGCCGACAATCGCCTCCTGTCATCAAATTCTAAAATACACGGGACTATCTCGAGACGCGAGACTTTGGTCTGTTGCTGCATTCATTCTATTAGTATTTTTGGCGCCATAATGCCGTTTGGTTTTGTGTACATACTCTAGTGTCATGTATTTACGAGTATTGTGATTAAAAAATATAATTATATACCGCTTTGAAATTATTTATCGATTCAGTAATGTACATATGTCGGTCGGTACTTTACTTAAATGCGTATGTGTATATTTCCTTTTCTACGTTAGTAAATGAAAGAGAATACTTAATTAGACCTTCTTTTAATGTACACCATTCCTATGACATCAGTGACATAAGCCAAAGCAAGTATCGGTTTACACTACATACCCGAAACCGTTGTGAGTAGCGAAATTTTGTTTCCTCCTTATGTTCCTTCGATGAATATTAAAGGGTGAAATGGTAACTACATATAGTTTGCTATAAATGTTGTAGGACATAAAGGGAATAACAAAACACGTAATGTTAATGTATTTTTCACAACTGTATTCATATTTCAAATGCAAATGCAACTCTGTTATTAATCTGCCATTATGTATTTAAAAATAACATTATAATTATAATCAACTAACAATTTTATTATTAACAATGTACTAATATCGTCACAATCGCAGGAATGTTTAAAATTATATATCAATACAAAAACCACGTGCCCACGCGCGCCAATCCAATTCAGTTGCAAACATCTCCAAGAGACCTCAGATTAAAATTGAACATGTCAAAAGACCGGAGACGCGTCCCCTGAGACGAAAATATGTAAAATACACGACGCTAGACTTGCGTGCGCAGACCGTCTCAGGAGGCGCGCGGTATTGAGAGATATCTCGCGTCTCCGATGTGTTTACACACAAGAGACCTGTCATTTTGGTATCCAGGAGGCCAAAATCTCTCGTGTGTATCTTCGCCTTTAGGAAGTATATAAGTGTTTTTACATGTCTCCACAGTGATGTAATAGATTGATTCATGCATTGGCACTAAAGGCTCTGCTAATGTTTATTGTACTGCTCTCTGTGGACTGTGCCAGGTTAATGTAATTTGACATCTGGGATGACAAAAGATTTTATAAGTTGTAATATGAGTGGAAGTATATTTTGAGCTTTTCTGATTTATTAACATTTTAATATACACTTACACTTTTTACAAAATTATTGTCAAAGAGTAAATACAGTGGATGGTCATTAAATGCAATCGCAGATAATATTTTTAGCCATATATTGTTATCAATTTGGTCTGCTGATAAAATAATATAAGTTATGTATCATGTCCAAAAGACTCGTGCAATCAAGTATAGATATACATTAAGGTCATGAAATTGCCTACATTATTTTTTCCCAATGTCGCCAGCTTTTACTATATAATAATATTTTTCAATTTTTAGGGATATGTGCAAGAAAATATTGAGGTGTTTTTATGTAATGAATATTTTGAAATAAATATGTTCAGCGTAATGTATAAAAGAATTGGTTTATTTATTTATAATATATAAATGGTAATATATTATTTGGTTGTATTGGGTGTATAGTTTCCACCCTGGTGGAGACATTGTCTAATTGTCTAATTACAATGTCTGAAACCACACACACAATATCTGTATAGACAGAGGTGGTGCCCAGTGGGGCAAATATTAGGATAATTATTTGTATTGCCATATATGTATGTATGTGTATTTGTTCCCTTTTATTTATTTATTTTTTTACATATTGTTTGTCTTTCTGTTCCTCATTACACTGGAGACAGAGAAATGGATAGGAAGAGAGAGATGAAATAAAGATAAATTTGCAGCACAGACATTATTGACTATTTGATTTTTTTTAATATTTTGTTATTCAATGTATCATTTTTAAATTTATTGCAACACGGATTTTCAGATAGAAAAAAGAATAAATAAAAATTGTATAAATTCTTTTAATTTTTTTAAATAACTGTAATTTATTGTGTAGAATGATAATAAAGCTAAATACATTACATAAAATAGTCGTTTTTAGTCTGTGTTGCAAGTTTTTTGTTGGAAAAAATAAATAAATAATTGTACGATTTTATTAAACTTATTATTTCTCATTTATTTATTTTGTCGATACAAATGTCTAATGTGCTGCAAATTTCTCTTCTTTTTCCGGTACCTCCCACATCATCTTCTGCAACATGGATATCTGCAAATTATTAAATCAAAAAACAAATTTCACTTCATTACAAATAATACATAAATACACATAATATAAAAATCCCCAGTTGTTATACGGGAGCTGCAACTCCACTGTCACGTTGCGATACTTCCAGTGTTGCTGCATATCCTACAGGGATGGATTACTCCGATATTGGTGGACAATTTGAAGGTCTAGATGACTGTATGGACCTACAGGGCTTTAGTTACTTTCCCGAAATAACAGCTGGACATCCAGTATTCAATCAGGCACTCTTGCAGAACAATAGTACGAATAACGGATCAAACAATGGAAACGTGAGCAGTAATTCTCCTGGGAGTACAACAAAGAATTAAAAAGGTTTGGTTACATCTTAATGTATTCTACTAATCACTATCTATGAAACAATTATGGTTTACGTAGACTTAATACTACTATTTGCAATGCAAACACATTTTATAAATCTGAGAAAATGTATTTCCACATTTTGCCATAAAGTTTAACGAGGTAGAACATGGTTGTTTTGTAAATCAGTTATTCATAGTACACCCTACTGAACAGGGTGCCAAAGGTAAAATAAATAATCGATTAAAAGCTTAAAGATCAAATTTTAAAAAACTCCAATGTACATTTTATTTCTAAAATTCTTTTCAAATATGGAGGTGAAAAACTTGAATAAGGGACGCTAATATTTTTGATTGGAGAGTGGACTAAAGTGAAGTCAGACTAAAACTGAAAACATCTATTGAACTTTACATATGAAAGTAAACATTTTGTTATGGTGGTATTGCTTCCATACAACCAATAACTACATAGCTTTTAACCAAATAACTAGAGATAATAATAGTCCCCATACTTCACAATATGTCCACACAGGAACATAATATTATGTGATTCGATTACTATATGTAGCCTTGTTTAGATATGCCTAGATGTTTAGTCTAATTGTCAACTATGAGACTTATTATATAGTGACTTGCACTTTCATATGCGTAGTAATAATGTGTATACCATGTGGCGTAGGTGACAGACTGTGTGTCTACTGGACCTAATAATCAAGATATGTATTTACTTACCGCCCTATGCTTGCATAGTTTATTTGTGTCAGATACCATTATGTAGGGCATAAACCAGACTTCAAAGTCATACATAATTTGTTTCTTCATATTTCAGAATAGTGTACAGAATCTTAAAATCTCATTAATGTATTTAACAAAATGGACACACCTCTTAGTAACACCAAAAAAATCATTTAAGTAGGTACTCTGTTATTTATAGTGATATTGGGGAAAATTCAGGTTTTTCCACTGAAAAGTTAAAATCTCCAATAAGTTGGAAACTCTTAAGATTTGAGCTCCTAAAGATTTCAAATAATCTCTACTAGCAAACACTCCATATAATGACTTCTATAACACCATATAATACTTGTTAAGTTGCAATTCGTCTATTCTATGAAGAATATTGAATATCAGTAATAAGTTAGGAGTAAGTACAATGTTTGTAGGGGTCCAGCATTACAGGGGGGCCTGGACAACCACTCACATGGTCCTCCACTAGAAATATTTATATTGCACAGATTTTTTACTAAAATAACTAATAATTATTATACCGTTGTTGTAACACACAGAGAATTTTAATAAATGATGTTGTTTTTATTTTTGTAGTTTAGTGATTTTATGGCCTTGTGTAGAATTAAGAGAATCTTTAGGTATAGAATATATAAATATTTAGTTTCACAGATGAGGAATTGGCATATGACTTTGTGTATTACAAGACAATTGTGCTTCTATCATATTATTTCGCATTGTTGACCATTGTGCTAACTTTAGACGTGTTTGTGTATTAAGAAGTTTTCTTCCTGCTATGATAATTTAGTTGTTATGCCTTTGTATGGAAGAAGTAATACCCACCTTTGTATAGAAATGTCTACATTGCCATTGGCCACACAATGAATAGAAACAATGCCAAATGTTTACCTGGGAAATTATTATCTATTTAAAATTAATAATAATGAAAAAACTATTTTGAATTCTAAATTATTAATAGTGTTTTTAAAAATGTCTTAGTGTTTGTGAAAAATAATAAAGAAATGAACTATATATTGTTGTTTTTTGTAAATTTAATTTTGAAATAATTAATTACCAAGTTAATATTTGATATTCTCAATATATGTATTACATATAGAAGGTGATTCCAAGCATCAGCACCGGGAATTTTTCTTAGAAATTGTAAGATTTCCTAATCAATTTCAGAACCTATGCCCATAATAATTATGTGATGTAAAATCCAAGTGTGACTCACGATAGGACTAAATAAAGTTTTCAGCTTTGAGAATATTACAATATCCAAGAAAAATCCCTGGTATGGGTGCTTGGAGTCTCCTTTTTATATATCCCCCTAAGATTGTGTGATTTGTTAACATATTACTACGTAGTTTGCCTAATTATATGTTAAGGAGCCTTGCAATTATATCAATTAAAACTACACTATATAAGCATTTGTCAATGTTGGACATACATATATTATTGTTTAAATGCGTATAGCTGTTTTATTTTATAGGTGCTATATTATTATTGTGTAAGTAAGTTTATATTTTTTATTAAAGCATGTATGTATGTGGTTAATAAACTACTTAAGTAAATTCTCAAGCATTTGTGTGTTGTTTGTATGAAAAGATATGCGATTTATATTTGTTGTGCTTAATACTATTACATGTTGTATGATGAGGTGGTTTATCACTCCTTCAAGGGATGGCATTGAATATTTGCATCCCCTTTTAGTTTCGGCCAAAACCGAAATTTATGAATTTAAGTTATAATTTAGTTTCATTATAGGTACCTACCCTAATATCTAGTGTTTTCCCCTTAATCAGAAATAGAAATCACTTAATTTTTGGAATTCAATGTACGCATAAAATTATTAAGAAAGGAACCCATTCAATTACTACTTATGTACGAGTACATTAGCCTTGTCAGTTATGTATCCGAGGGCATCGGTCAAATAAGGAGGAGGCATAAAAAATGACAATTTTTATTCGAGATTAAGTAATCGTGCTTGTGGTGTAGTTTGGTTTATTTTCTTTAAATAAAAATATAAAGAATAAATAATATGTATGAGTATTTTTCCATAAAATGCACCAAGAAGTAGTACCGCAGGCATTTTTTTTTTTTTTTTAGAAAAATGGGTGATGTGATGAATTGTGTTGTAGGTGAGTAAGACACTTGGTTATGATGTAATTTAATGGATTTTCATAATGATTTTAGAAAACTTATGATTTGATGAGACAAGGATGTGGCATTGAATTAATTTTTTTGTGAGATTTTATCATTTATTAGGTAAAAGGTTATACCTGTTCATGTGTGTATTCATGGGCGTCGCCAACTTTGAGTCTAAGAGGAGAAATCAAAAATTTTATATCAACATGCCATATAAAGAAGCGTAAATAGTGCCACAGGGGATTGTGCAGGGTGCTGTAGCATGTAACTTTTTGACAACCACAGTGGCAATATCAGTAGAATCTCGATAGAAAATATGTCCACAGACTACCTAATGATCTGGTTTATTTTCAATAAATAAAAATAATTTAAACAATATGTTACACAATAAAATTGTTCTCTTATATCGAAAGAAAACATTAAAAAGATAGCACAGCAGGTGAAATTTTGGTAACAAGACAAATAACTAGTTGTAAAAGGCTCACGCCGTTGACATGAATAAATAAAATAAATAAATAAATAGTTAAAAAAGGGTAGCTAGTGCACTTTTTGTGACGGACTCTAGTGTACAGAGTACATAACATTTCTTTGACAACGTAATGTGTACTGACGAGACATGCTTTACGCAATGTGGAATCTTTAATATGCACAACTACCACTCGTAGACTTAGGAAATCCTGCGTGCAATTCGTCGCCACAACTTCCAACACCAAGTTACGTATGAAAAGGGAAACGGTAAAGGAGTGAAAAATAATTATAAATATTTTATTTGATTTGAATTCAATAATGTACACAATTAAATGAAAAAATAATTTGAAAACAATCAGTTACCTAATTAATAAGTCTCTGTCTAAAGAAAAAATATTCTGTTTTCTGACTTATTTTGAGATGCAACACTTTTTTTATGGTATCAGATAGGCCCAGAATTATTTTTGTATCTGCAATGTTCACTATTTATCCATTTTAGAAAAAAAACAAGTATTTGTCTCAATAATTGGTGTCTCTGTGACCAATGATGTATTGTAAGTCAGGGTTTGACGGGAAAATACGGAGAAAAAAGACTCGAAAACTACAAAAAATTGCTGAACATGCATGGGGGCTAAATAGATAGGTATTGAGGTTCTCTGTCACCATGCATTGGTTGGTCCATGATAAACGTTACACCATGTATATAAATAGATATTATAAATTAATTCAGGCTTGAAGCTGTAAGTTTTCAGACAATGATTATATAACATGTTTCTATAAATGATAATTATGTTATATTGTATAGATTTTATGAAACGTAAATACATACAGTAGGTATGTCAAGGAAGGTTTTCGATGCATGTAGCTTTTGCCAACCATAGTGGCAACACTAGTAGTATATCAATAGAAATGTAACTGTTGCCAGCAAACAAAATTGTATGTAGTTCTCAAGTAATCCGTTAGCGACTATTTGTTGGCAGACATATTGATAATCAATAATATAATGATTTACCTACTTTCTAAATATTTGTTACCTTGGTATATGTTTACATTATATTATTAGTGATTGTTCCATACACTCCATCATACCAAATTATTACAGGAGTGCACTGAGTATGTACACTTTCTGTGATGTTAATGAAATTGGTAATCTCACTAGTTAGAAATATTGACTCATTACAATGCAATGTTTGAAAGAGGAGTGATAATTTACCATTATTTACTACTATTCTTCCATTTTACACAACTTCAGATTTCATATGCAATTAGAAATTTTAAATATTAAGAGCAACTATTCATTCCGCTTTCTATGGCGGATCCTCAGACGATGTGGATCACTCTGCTAATGGATTTTATTTGCTAAATGCTTTTTTAAATGTGCCATTTTATTTTGTAGTTTATGATTGCATGGAACTCTCTGTTTTAAGACTCATTATTATAAGTATTCTGTAGTAAGTAGTGTGTTATGCGCACTGGTCTCCTTCACATACTAATAGTAAGAGTTGGACATTACTCGCACTACTAAGATTATCCTATGTGCAGCACACAATGAAAGATTGTTGGATACATATTACTGTGAAGGCTCACATTACAGTTCTTCAAGTATACCATTTGTTATGGATACACCCTGCTAGGCTGATCTATTGCAATATGTATATTGTATTTTTTTTTATTTTGTGAGATACATCAGATTTTCTACATCTCGTAATTGAAATAACAAGTAGTTATCTCAACCGAAGTACAGCAAAGGATGGACTTTCCATCAGGCTTATGACTGATCGTCGGCTGGTTTAATGTGATTACTTTACACTTAAGTAACATTCACCAATTGCGGCAATTGGATGGCCTGGAATTGGTGAATGTTTCCTAAGTGTAAAGGGATCACATTAAAATAGCCGTCCATCAGTCATAAGCCTGATGGGAAGTCCATCCTCTGCTGTATATCCGTTGAGATAACTAGATGTATATTATAGTTTATATATAATATTATATATGAATAACAGAATACTAATAAGTATTTGTAAATACATAATTTAATTTGAATTTAATATGTATCTATTCATATTATTGTCTGTTTTGTTAATTTTACTGTGTATTATGTATGCATTTTTTTATCCTTTTTATTAGTTTTTTAATAAACCTTTTTTGGTTTACTGAACACACATGCGGAGTTTTGTTTCTTTTCTACATCACCTAACCTGTGGCAGACAGGTAGTACTTAATATATTATGTCGCTGGGCAGACATTACATATAACTAGAGTAGACCAGGGCCTCCAAGCCACAATACTTGTACTATGAATAATATTTTTTTTAGGTAAGTACTGCACTTTTTTCTTTCTAACATAGATGGCGTTATATATGGTTTGCGACACGGATAATTTGATGGAAATTAGGTAAGTTCTTAGGTGAACGGATAATTAAAATTTTGAATTTCAGGAAAAACTTTTGTTTTTTTTTTTTCAATTTTTGACACATTGAAATATCAAATTGTGCGATTATTGGCGTATCTCCAATTTGTTTCAATTTATATTGATAAAAGTGGTATTAAATTTGTTTAAGATTTAGTTAATTCCGTATCAGAGCGTTAGGAATGACGTGGAGAGAGGTAATATCACTCGCACAAAATCGCTCTGAATGGAGACGCCTGGTAGCCTCCCTGTGCTCCCGAATGGAGACATAAAGGGCGTAGTAGTAGTAGTAGTAGTAATTCCGTAAAGTTTTACGATTGTTGTGTGACACATATTTTAAAAACCAATGGCGTGCTGTATTTTACCTAGGTATATTGATTACGTGTTTTTAACATTAGTCGTCGTGGAAAATGCCGTCGATAAGATTTTCTTATATTTGCATATTACATTCGTAATTTTCATCAGTAGATTTGGGTTCTTATTACATTGCATCTTGGTATAATACCTATTTTATAGTGATATAAAGATAAATATTGTGAAAACATATTATGAAAACTACATATTATCAAAGTTCATATGTAGGAAAATAAATACCAATTTGTAATTCAGTTTTTCAATTCTCTAAAACCCTTGCAAAAATACCTAATATTTAAAATAGTTAATAATAATACCTACCTGTGTAATTAACCATATAGCATGAAAGATATTAATTTGATATTTTTATGTTTACGAATATACAAAATTCCATATTTATATCCAAAACATATAATAATAAACATAAAATAATATCTTTCACAATCATTCAACACTACCAACATTTTTATGCCTGTTTAAACTTATGTAAAAAAAATTGTATTGCTTTGTACCTATTCTACTTTCATTTTTTACATCATAATATGTTGCATTTGTACTCTCGTATTAAACATAATAGCCCAGGAAATTTAGCTTTGTAGCGTAGATAATTGTCGGAAAGCTGGAAACTGTTTTAATCCCTTCATTAACATGCAAAGAAGGTTTCTTGAAGTTTGCACCAATTTTCCGCTTGTGCTAAGTACAGGGTGACTCATAAACCGAAAAAATAATGTACTTTTTTCAGTTTTTCAGTAATAACTTCTAAACGATGCTTTTTAGGAAAATGGTGTCTGTTTATAAATTAAAGTACATAATATTCTGCGTCGTTTGAGTATAAATACTCATTTGTACATCAAAAATTATTGTGATGCAGACACTGCCAAGTACATATTGAATTTCGGGACAAATTGAAATATTCGTATTTTTCACTTTTGTTGATGAATAACTCCCCAACTCGGTAATATTTCACTAAAAATATTTAATTGTGGGTCAATTTTCTCAAACTTGTGATTAAAAGTTTAGACCTACGGCACACAGTTCAGGATGCACAGGTGTTTAAAGAGAGACGAGTGAAATAAAGAAATTTATTAAATGATAGATTTAGATATGTTAAAGGTAAGCTAATTTAAATTTTACGATTTCATTTCATTAATGTATAGTTTTGTCAAGTAAAATATGATTTTTAATACTGTTACGCCACTGCCTAATATTTTATAAGGAAAAGAGTATTTTTTTTACATTCATTAATTTTATTAAAATATCTCCTAAACGGTTAGTGTTCGGAAAAAAATATTTATATCGGAATTTAACTAAATTAATTTCTCTATATTATAATTCAAAAATAATTTCTTTGACTTAAATACTAAGTGAGGTAGAATTGATTAAAAATTGTATATAAAAAATAAGTTCATACATGTCGTCACTTTTTGTTAAATTACTCCTAAACCAAGATGTGCAGTATAAATTAATTAAATTAAATTTAAAGCTAAATAAATTTTCTATAAAATGAGTATAATAAAATTAATTTGTGATTTATAATAAAAAAGTACTAGATGATCAAAGTTGATTTTGTGTAGAGGCACGTTGCTATGCAGGAACATTTTGTATGGGAAGCGTGGAATTATTTTACAAAATATTGATATTGATCATCTAGTACTTTTTTATTATAACTCCCAAATTAATTTTATTACACTTATTTTATAGGAAATTTATTTCGCTTTAAATTCAATTTAATGGATTTACGCTACACCGCTTGGTATAGAAGCAATTTAACAAAAAGTGACGGCATGTATGAACTTATTTTTTATATACCATTTTTAATCAATTCTACCTCACTTAGTATTTAAGTCAAAGAAATTATTTTTGAATTATAATATAGAGAAATTATTTTAGATAAATTCCGATTTAATTTTTTTTTTCCGAACACTAACCGTTTAGGAGATATTTTAATAAAACCAATGAATGTAAAAAAAATACTCTTTTCGATATAAAATATTAGGCAGTGGCGTAACAGTATTAAAAATCATATTTTACGTGACAAATCCATACATTAATAAAATGAAATCGTATAATTTAAATTAGCTTACCTTTAACATATCTAAATCTATCACTTAATAAATTTCTTTATTTCACTCATCTCTCTTTAAGCACCTGTGCATCCTGAACTGTGTGCCGTAGGTCTAAACTTTTAATCACAAGTTTGAGAAGATTGACCCACAATTAAATATTTTTAGTGAAATATTACCGAGTTGGGGAGTTATTCATCAACAAAAGTGAAAAATACGAATATTTCAATTTGTCCCGAAATTCAATATGTACTTGGCAGTGTCTGCATCACAATAATTTTTGAGGTACAAATGAGTATTTATACTCAAACGACGCAGAATATTATGTACTTTAATTTATAAACAGACACCATTTTCCTAAAAAGCATCGTTTAGAAGTTATTACTGAAAAACTGAAAAAAGTACATTATTTTTTCGGTTTATGAGTCACCCTGTACTTAGCACAAGCGGAAAATTGGTGCAAACTTCAAGAAACCTTCTTTGCATGTTAATGAAGGGATTAAAACAGTTTCCAGCTTTCCGACAATTATCTACGCTACAAAGCTAAATTTCCTGGGCTATTATGTTTAATACGAGAGTACAAATGCAACATATTATGATGTAAAAAATGAAAGTAGAATAGGTACAAAGCAATACAATTTTTTTTACATAAGTTTAAACAGGCATAAAAATGTTGGTAGTGTTGAATGATTGTGAAAGATATTATTTTATGTTTATTATTATATGTTTTGGATATAAATATGGAATTTTGTATATTCGTAAACATAAAAATATCAAATTAATATCTTTCATGCTATATGGTTAATTACACAGGTAGGTATTATTATTAACTATTTTAAATATTAGGTATTTTTGCAAGGGTTTTAGAGAATTGAAAAACTGAATTACAAATTGGTATTTATTTTCCTACATATGAACTTTGATAATATGTAGTTTTCATAATATGTTTTCACAATATTTATCTTTATATCACTATAAAATAGGTATTATACCAAGATGCAATGTAATAAGAACCCAAATCTACTGATGAAAATTACGAATGTAATATGCAAATATAAGAAAATCTTATCGACGGCATTTTCCACGACGACTAATGTTAAAAACACGTAATCAATATACCTAGGTAAAATACAGCACGCCATTGGTTTTTAAAATATGTGTCACACAACAATCGTAAAACTTTACGGAATTAACTAAATCTTAAACAAATTTAATACCACTTTTATCAATATAAATTGAAACAAATTGGAGATACGCCAATAATCGCACAATTTGACATTTCAATGTGTCAAAAATTGAAAAAAAAAAACAAAAGTTTTTCCTGAAATTCAAAATTTTAATTATCCGTTCACCTAAGAACTTACCTAATTTCCATCAAATTATCCGTGTCGCAAACCATATATAACGCCATCTATGTTAGAAAGAAAAAAGTGCAGTACTTACCTAAAAAAAATATTATTCATAGTACAAGTATTGACGAGAGCCTAAATATTCTACCGATCCTTCAAACAGATTTGAACATTCTGTATGGCGGCTTAGTGTACGTCATGTTGGCGGCCTTGATTTACTCAAAGGTTGGCGTCTTGCGAGGGAAGTGCCGTATTGAAAATCCGCCATTATTCGTTTTCTTTCGCTGTTGACGGATAGCTCGGTGTGGTCTGTTTCTGTTGCGTTTTAGATTATTACCATATATTATTACGATCATGTCTTTTGTTTGTGGGGTTTGCGAGAGTTCGTTTTCCACAAAGTCGAATCTTAATCGACATTTAAAAAATGTGCACGAGGTTGATGTGCCGAGTACAAAGCTCATGCATTACAAATGCAACGAGGGCGATTGTCCTTTTGCTTCTCGTGAATGCGAAGAGTTGATGAGCCATTTGGAGAAGTCCCACGACTTCAGTTTCAAGACCGAGAAAATCTCATTCAGAGATATTGAAGGTAAGTGAATTCACTATTTTCGTCAATTGCAATTGTGCCTTGCAATTCAGTTCCATTACATCCCTCCAGTCGATAGAAAAAAAGCATACCATCACCTTACAAGCAAATTGTTGTTGTTAAATGTCAGAATCAGCTATTAAATAGAATATTATGTATAATCGAACACATCTTATCTATCTATTCATGTATAATAAAAATATCTTGTTCCAGAATTCGCAGCGTGGAAAACTGTTACAGAGCAGGAAAATAATTCCAGGTATATAAAGAGCATAAAAAAGAAGACTCCTGTTGGACACACCACATACTTCTATTGTAATCGCAGTTGGAAAGGTATGTTAAGGCTAACTCTTATGTTACACTATATCCCGTCCGACACCGCTGCTCAGCTATACCATATACATATAGGTACCAGAAATTGTCAAAACTTTCTTGGAACCTTGATCTGTTACTGCCTGTGTTACATTATTGGCGACAAATGGCTTCCGTATACTGCTGCGTAGGGTAGCCATTCGGAAAGGTGTCAGTAAATAGAGAATTTTATTTTTTGATAAAAATATTACAAGATGTTTTGTTTTGCTACGTTGAGGCCCTGTTGCTCGACGAATAGTATTGTCGGCTAGTAATATTGCTATGTTGTTTGCTTTTTGCTACGCGCGCAAGAGAAATAGCCATATCACTAGCCAACGATACTATTCGTCGAGCAACCGAGCCTAAATTACGGCATTTCTCCCTGCTAGGTAGAGTGTCATTTTTACCTTTTGATGTTCATTATTCTACAAGTACGAATATTTTTATTCTAGGAAAAGCTGCAAGAAGCAATGATAAGGTGTACAAACGCCAAGAGAAGGCTCAAGGCACCTGTAAATTAGAGTTCAACTGTACAAGTACAATAAAATTGCTGGAAGGTGACGATAAAACGGTATCCTGTTTATGGCAACAAAACCACTACGGCCATCTTCCCGATTTGAAGCATATCCGCATTCATAAAGAAGATAGGCAAGCCATTGCATCCAAGATGGTCATTGGAGTTCCGACAGTAAAGTAAGTAGTAGGCTCTTTTTTTTATGCCATTCTATAATAATTCGTCGCTCCTTTTCGGTCTCTACACTTGTTGGCACAGGGGAATTGTGATGTTGGATCCGATAGACTTGCGTGCCCCGCAAGGGATGCTGCGTGATGGGGATAGAATAGAAAATGATGCAGAACATCGAGACCGCAGTTAATGGGACTCAATTGTTGTATCCCTAGGTTTTAACATTTTTATTCTCAATCGAATGTGCCCAACATAGGTCATAATACTATTAAATTGTTTTTAGGGTATTGGAGGGAGTACGAGATAATATGTCGCAACCAATGAAGAGAGTTGACATGTTGACTTTGAAGGATGTGGGAAATATAAAATGTTCTCACAACATTGACAACATGGAGAATGGAAAGCGGAATAACAATGATGCTGTCTCCGTGGATTTGTGGGTCCAAGAAAAGGAACAGGAGACCTATAATCCTGTTTTATTTTACAAAAAACAAGGGTTGAGGGTAGGTAATTTTAAGTTGGAAGACTTTTGTCTAGTCGTCATGACCGAAATTCAAAGTGTCATGCTGAAGGATTTCGGTCACAATATTATTGCCATAGACAGCACCCACGGTCTAAATGGATATGACTTTGACATGTCGACCCTTATGGTAGTAGATGAGTTTAACCAGGGATTTCCTGTCGCCTTCATGTTCTGTAACAAGAAGGACACGTACAGCCAAACGGTTTTCGTGGAAACCATAAGGGACAAAGTTGGGATCATAACTGCTAAAACATTCATGTCTGACCTTGATCCGACATTCTACAATGCGTGGGTCAATACAATGGGTGCCACCTCTCATACTCTGTTTTGCAGTTGGCATGTCGATAGGGCTTGGCAGAGCAACCTGTCAAAAATAAGTAACAAAACCAAGCAGTCTGCGGTATATACCACCATCAAAGTCTTGCAGCAAGAGACATCTTTGGAAGACTTCTTAGTAAGTCTGGATAATGCCATTTTAATAATGTTAGAAGACCCAGAGACAGAAGCATTTGGGGTGTATTTTAAGAATAACTATTATTCAAATTATAAAAAATGGGCATATTGCCATCGAGCTGAGTGTGGCATTAACACAAATATGTTCCTCGAGTCCATGCACAAGGTCATAAAATATTTTTATCTTAACCGCAGGACCGTTAAACGGTTAGATAAAGGATTGTGTGCGGTCTTGAAATATGTACGTGACAAAAGTGTGGAGCGGGTAATAAAATTGGTGAAGGGCAAATGCACTCTACAATCCAGGCTCACATTTAATAGGCACAACAGTGCCATAATTGCAGATTATACTTGGGAGGAGACAGATGACGATAAATTACAACTGTTCACCGATAGTACCATGTACGACATAGTAAAAGTCCAAAACAGTATATGTTGTAATAATGTTTGCAAAATTTGTAATATTTGTTACCACACATATACGTGCTCGTGTGTGGACTACACTAACAAATACATATGCAAACACATACATTATGTTTCGCGACTGTCTAAGGATAGTGAAGACCTGCTCACCTTGAACCATGGTCAGACTATCAATAACTTGGACCAGTTATTGCCAGCGTTAACTTCAGGTGGTTCTCACGAGCCAAATCAGCTCCTGCCAGCAACATCTGATAGTTCCGGTGACTCCACCGGTAAAGTAGCTCGTAAGATTTACACGCAGCATTTACAGAAACTGCTCAATGTTGAAGTTGAGTTAATAGGGGAAAATGTCATTAAGCAGTTAAATTTTCTATTAAAAACCGCGACTAATTTAGTAGACTTGCCAAATGTTGATGACCAAGCACCTGTACCGACAACCAAAAGTAAAACATGTGCAAGGACTATTCAACCCCAATTGCGATTTTCATCTACAAAAAATAATAAGGTAAATAAATTAAAATTAAAAAAACCAGAAAAACTTAATCCAACACAAGTGTCGGAAATAAAAAAACAATTGAGCGGCAAATAACCTTAGAGCATACATATATTTATTTTATTCAAATGTTTCTTTTCAACGATCTAGGCAATGTGTTTGCCATTTAAATTTTGTGTTATGTACTTTTTTATTCTAATGTTTCTTTTCAACGATCTAGGCAATGTGTTTGCCATTTAAATTTTGTGTTATGTACTTTTTTATTCAAATGTTTCTTTTCAACGATCTAGGCAATGTGTTTGCCATTTAAATTTTGTGTTATGTATCTTTATATTCAAATGTTTCTTTTCAACGATCTAGGCAATGTGTTTGCCATTTAAATTTTGTGTTATGTACTTTTTTATTCAAATGTTTCTTTTCAACGATCTAGGCAATGTGTTTGCCATTTAAATTTTGTGTTATGTACTTTTTTATTCTAATGTTTCTTTTCAACGATCTAGGCAATGTGTTTGCCATTTAAATTTTGTGTTATGTACTTTTTTATTCAAATGTTTCTTTTCAACGATCTAGGCAATGTGTTTGCCATTTAAATTTTGTGTTATGTATCTTTATATTCAAATGTTTCTTTTCAACGATCTAGGCAATGTGTTTGCCATTTAAATTTTGTGTTATGTACTTTTTTATTCAAATGTTTCTTTTCAACGATCTAGGCAATGTGTTTGCCATTTAAATTTTGTGTTATGTACTTTTTTATTCAAATATTTCTTTTCAACGATCTAGGCAATGTGTTTGCCATTTAAATTTTGTGTTATGTATCTTTGTATTCAAATGTTTCTTTTCAACGATCTAGGCAATGTGTTTGCCATTTAAATTTTGTGTTATGTATCTTTGTATTCAAATGTTTCTTTTCAACGATCTAGGCAATGTGTTTGCCATTTAAATTTTGTGTTATGTATCTTTGTATTCAAATGTTTCTTTTCAACGATCTAGGCAATGTGTTTGCCATTTAAATTTTGTGTTATGTATCTTTGTATTCAAATGTTTCTTTTCAAAGATCTAGGCAATGTGTTTGCCATTCAAATTTTGTGTTATGTACTTTTTTATTCAAATGTTTCTTTTCAACGATCTAGGCAATGTGTTTGCCATTTAAATTTTGTGTTATGTATCTTTGTATTCAAATGTTTCTTTTCAACGATCTAGGCAATGTGTTTGCCATTTAAATTTTGTGTTATGTACTTTTTTATTCAAATGTTTCTTTTCAACGATCTAGGCAATGTGTTTGCCATTTAAATTTTGTATTATGTATGTACTTTTTTATTCAAATGTTTCTTTTCAACGATCTAGGCAATGTTTTTGCCATTTAAATTTTGTGTTATGTATCTTTGTATTCAAATGTTTCTTTTCAAAGATCTAGGCAATGTGTTTGCCATTCAAATTTTGTGTTATGTACTTTTTTATTCAAATGTTTCTTTTCAACGATCTAGGCAATGTGTTTGCCATTTAAATTTTGTGTTATGTATCTTTGTATTCAAATGTTTCTTTTCAACGATCTAGGCAATGTGTTTGCCATTTAAATTTTGTGTTATGTACTTTTTTATTCAAATGTTTCTTTTCAACGATCTAGGCAATGTTTTTGGCATTTAAATTTTGTGTTATGGATTGATTTCTGTGTATTTTGATATCATGGTTATTAATAAATGTGAATATACAAAATTTTAATATGAATTTCATTTAAATAAAAACATACTTATTAAAAGGCATGTCTCTAGACATTATGTGAAACGCTCAATAGAGGAGGCAGAATAAGATGATGATTAACGAATTTACCCGATGAGTTTAAAGGTAAGTAATCCGAAGATAATAAGATACAGTTGGTTGCATTAGCAAACGCAATATAATGCTCATGGACAAGCGAGGAGATGGAGTTTAAAGGCCCCATCAGGGAAACAGTTTATCAAACATGGCAGCAAGAAAGGATGCATAGAAGTTCTTTATGCATAGAAGTACGTTATGCATAAATTTCAATTAACACATATTACAAGTGAGTAACCTCCATATAATAAGACGTTGGAGACATCTGTCGAATTATGACTAAAGTTAGTCTAATAATAAATACAGCATTGTGAAATCGAACCAAAATACGTAGGTAGTATGAGATGCACATACTATTGTAGACAATATTGCACAGATGGCTCTAAATGCCTGGATAATAATATAAGCTGTACCCGCAGAAATCTAAATCCGTGAATAAGTATGGAAAACACTTATTTGTTCATTATACTGGCGGCCCCCTCCCCCTACAGCTTTATTTTTTTTACAATGGTTGTATTATGTATATATTATTATCCAGGCATTTAGAGCCATCTGTGCAATATTGTCTACAATAGTATGTGCATCTCATACTACCTACGTATTTTGGTTCGATGTCACAATGCTGTATTTATTATTAGACTAACTTTAGTCATAATTCGACAGATGTCTCCAACATCTTATTATATGGAGGTTACTCACGTAATATGTTAATTGAAATTTAAACCACTTCTATGCATCCTTTCTTGCTGCCATGTTTGATAAACTGTTTCCCTGATGGGGCCTTTAAACTCCATCTCCTCGCTTGTCCATGAGCATTATATTGCGTTTGCTAATGCAACCAACTGTATCTTATTATCTTCGGATTACTTACCTTTAAACTCATCGGGTAAATTCGTTAATCATCATCTTATTCTGCCTCCTCTATTGAGCGTTTCACATAATGTCTAGAGACATGCCTTTTAATAAGTATGTTTTTATTTAAATGAAATTCATATTAAAATTTTGTATATTCACATTTATTAATAACCATGATATCAAAATACACAGAAATCAATCCATAACACAAAATTTAAATGGCAAACACATTGCCTAGATCGTTGAAAAGAAATATTTGAATAAAAAAGTACATAACACAAAATTTAAATGGCAAACACATTGCCTAGATCGTTGAAAAGAAACATTTGAATACAAAGATACATAACACAAAATTTAAATGGCAAACACATTGCCTAGATCGTTGAAAAGAAACATTTGAATAAAAAAGTACATAATACAAAATTTAAATGGCAAACACATTGCCTAGATCGTTGAAAAGAAACATTTGAATATAAAGATACATAACACAAAATTTAAATGGCAAACACATTGCCTAGATCGTTGAAAAGAAACATTTGAATAAAAAAGTACATAACACAAAATTTAAATGGCAAACACATTGCCTAGATCGTTGAAAAGAAACATTTGAATACAAAGATACATAACACAAAATTTAAATGGCAAACACATTGCCTAGATCGTTGAAAAGAAACATTTGAATAAAAAAGTACATAACACAAAATTTGAATGGCAAACACATTGCCTAGATCTTTGAAAAGAAACATTTGAATACAAAGATACATAACACAAAATTTAAATGGCAAACACATTGCCTAGATCGTTGAAAAGAAACATTTGAATACAAAGATACATAACACAAAATTTAAATGGCAAACACATTGCCTAGATCGTTGAAAAGAAACATTTGAATACAAAGATACATAACATAATATTGTCTACAATAGTATGTGCATCTCATACTACCTACGTATTTTGGTTCGATTTCACAATGCTGTATTTATTATTAGACTAACTTTAGTCATAATTCGACAGATGTCTCCAACGTCTTATTATATGGAGGTTACTCACTTGTAATATGTGTTAATTGAAATTTATGCATAACGTACTTCTATGCATAAAGAACTTCTATGCATCCTTTCTTGCTGCCATGTTTGATAAACTGTTTCCCTGATGGGGCCTTTAAACTCCATCTCCTCGCTTGTCCATGAGCATTATATTGCGTTTGCTAATGCAACCAACTGTATCTTATTATCTTCGGATTACTTACCTTTAAACTCATCGGGTAAATTCGTTAATCATCATCTTATTCTGCCTCCTCTATTGAGCGTTTCACATAATGTCTAGAGACATGCCTTTTAATAAGTATGTTTTTATTTAAATGAAATTCATATTAAAATTTTGTATATTCACATTTATTAATAACCATGATATCAAAATACACAGAAATCAATCCATAACACAAAATTTAAATGGCAAACACATTGCCTAGATCGTTGAAAAGAAATATTTGAATAAAAAAGTACATAACACAAAATTTAAATGGCAAACACATTGCCTAGATCGTTGAAAAGAAACATTTGAATACAAAGATACATAACACAAAATTTAAATGGCAAACACATTGCCTAGATCGTTGAAAAGAAACATTTGAATAAAAAAGTACATAATACAAAATTTAAATGGCAAACACATTGCCTAGATCGTTGAAAAGAAACATTTGAATATAAAGATACATAACACAAAATTTAAATGGCAAACACATTGCCTAGATCGTTGAAAAGAAACATTTGAATAAAAAAGTACATAACACAAAATTTAAATGGCAAACACATTGCCTAGATCGTTGAAAAGAAACATTTGAATACAAAGATACATAACACAAAATTTAAATGGCAAACACATTGCCTAGATCGTTGAAAAGAAACATTTGAATAAAAAAGTACATAACACAAAATTTGAATGGCAAACACATTGCCTAGATCTTTGAAAAGAAACATTTGAATACAAAGATACATAACACAAAATTTAAATGGCAAACACATTGCCTAGATCGTTGAAAAGAAACATTTGAATACAAAGATACATAACACAAAATTTAAATGGCAAACACATTGCCTAGATCGTTGAAAAGAAACATTTGAATACAAAGATACATAACACAAAATTTAAATGGCAAACACATTGCCTAGATCGTTGAAAAGAAACATTTGAATACAAAGATACATAACACAAAATTTAAATGGCAAACACATTGCCTAGATCGTTGAAAAGAAACATTTGAATATAAAGATACATAACACAAAATTTAAATGGCAAACACATTGCCTAGATCGTTGAAAAGAAATATTTGAATAAAAAAGTACATAACACAAAATTTAAATGGCAAACACATTGCCTAGATCGTTGAAAAGAAACATTTGAATAAAAAAGTACATAACACAAAATTTAAATGGCAAACACATTGCCTAGATCGTTGAAAAGAAACATTTGAATATAAAGATACATAACACAAAATTTAAATGGCAAACACATTGCCTAGATCGTTGAAAAGAAACATTTGAATAAAAAAGTACATAACACAAAATTTAAATGGCAAACACATTGCCTAGATCGTTGAAAAGAAACATTAGAATAAAAAAGTACATAACACAAAATTTAAATGGCAAACACATTGCCTAGATCGTTGAAAAGAAACATTTGAATAAAAAAGTACATAACACAAAATTTAAATGGCAAACACATTGCCTAGATCGTTGAAAAGAAACATTTGAATATAAAGATACATAACACAAAATTTAAATGGCAAACACATTGCCTAGATCGTTGAAAAGAAACATTTGAATAAAAAAGTACATAACACAAAATTTAAATGGCAAACACATTGCCTAGATCGTTGAAAAGAAACATTAGAATAAAAAAGTACATAACACAAAATTTAAATGGCAAACACATTGCCTAGATCGTTGAAAAGAAACATTTGAATAAAATAAATATATGTATGCTCTAAGGTTATTTGCCGCTCAATTGTTTTTTTATTTCCGACACTTGTGTTGGATTAAGTTTTTCTGGTTTTTTTAATTTTAATTTATTTACCTTATTATTTTTTGTAGATGAAAATCGCAATTGGGGTTGAATAGTCCTTGCACATGTTTTACTTTTGGTTGTCGGTACAGGTGCTTGGTCATCAACATTTGGCAAGTCTACTAAATTAGTCGCGGTTTTTAATAGAAAATTTAACTGCTTAATGACATTTTCCCCTATTAACTCAACTTCAACATTGAGCAGTTTCTGTAAATGCTGCGTGTAAATCTTACGAGCTACTTTACCGGTGGAGTCACCGGAACTATCAGATGTTGCTGGCAGGAGCTGATTTGGCTCGTGAGAACCACCTGAAGTTAACGCTGGCAATAACTGGTCCAAGTTATTGATAGTCTGACCATGGTTCAAGGTGAGCAGGTCTTCACTATCCTTAGACAGTCGCGAAACATAATGTATGTGTTTGCATATGTATTTGTTAGTGTAGTCCACACACGAGCACGTATATGTGTGGTAACAAATATTACAAATTTTGCAAACATTATTACAACATATACTGTTTTGGACTTTTACTATGTCGTACATGGTACTATCGGTGAACAGTTGTAATTTATCGTCATCTGTCTCCTCCCAAGTATAATCTGCAATTATGGCACTGTTGTGCCTATTAAATGTGAGCCTGGATTGTAGAGTGCATTTGCCCTTCACCAATTTTATTACCCGCTCCACACTTTTGTCACGTACATATTTCAAGACCGCACACAATCCTTTATCTAACCGTTTAACGGTCCTGCGGTTAAGATAAAAATATTTTATGACCTTGTGCATGGACTCGAGGAACATATTTGTGTTAATGCCACACTCAGCTCGATGGCAATATGCCCATTTTTTATAATTTGAATAATAGTTATTCTTAAAATACACCCCAAATGCTTCTGTCTCTGGGTCTTCTAACATTATTAAAATGGCATTATCCAGACTTACTAAGAAGTCTTCCAAAGATGTCTCTTGCTGCAAGACTTTGATGGTGGTATATACCGCAGACTGCTTGGTTTTGTTACTTATTTTTGACAGGTTGCTCTGCCAAGCCCTATCGACATGCCAACTGCAAAACAGAGTATGAGAGGTGGCACCCATTGTATTGACCCACGCATTGTAGAATGTCGGATCAAGGTCAGACATGAATGTTTTAGCAGTTATGATCCCAACTTTGTCCCTTATGGTTTCCACGAAAACCGTTTGGCTGTACGTGTCCTTCTTGTTACAGAACATGAAGGCGACAGGAAATCCCTGGTTAAACTCATCTACTACCATAAGGGTCGACATGTCAAAGTCATATCCATTTAGACCGTGGGTGCTGTCTATGGCAATAATATTGTGACCGAAATCCTTCAGCATGACACTTTGAATTTCGGTCATGACGACTAGACAAAAGTCTTCCAACTTAAAATTACCTACCCTCAACCCTTGTTTTTTGTAAAATAAAACAGGATTATAGGTCTCCTGTTCCTTTTCTTGGACCCACAAATCCACGGAGACAGCATCATTGTTATTCCGCTTTCCATTCTCCATGTTGTCAATGTTGTGAGAACATTTTATATTTCCCACATCCTTCAAAGTCAACATGTCAACTCTCTTCATTGGTTGCGACATATTATCTCGTACTCCCTCCAATACCCTAAAAACAATTTAATAGTATTATGACCTATGTTGGGCACATTCGATTGAGAATAAAAATGTTAAAACCTAGGGATACAACAATTGAGTCCCATTAACTGCGGTCTCGATGTTCTGCATCATTTTCTATTCTATCCCCATCACGCAGCATCCCTTGCGGGGCACGCAAGTCTATCGGATCCAACATCACAATTCCCCTGTGCCAACAAGTGTAGAGACCGAAAAGGAGCGACGAATTATTATAGAATGGCATAAAAAAAAGAGCCTACTACTTACTTTACTGTCGGAACTCCAATGACCATCTTGGATGCAATGGCTTGCCTATCTTCTTTATGAATGCGGATATGCTTCAAATCGGGAAGATGGCCGTAGTGGTTTTGTTGCCATAAACAGGATACCGTTTTATCGTCACCTTCCAGCAATTTTATTGTACTTGTACAGTTGAACTCTAATTTACAGGTGCCTTGAGCCTTCTCTTGGCGTTTGTACACCTTATCATTGCTTCTTGCAGCTTTTCCTAGAATAAAAATATTCGTACTTGTAGAATAATGAACATCAAAAGGTAAAAATGACACTCTACCTAGCAGGGAGAAATGCCGTAATTTAGGCTCGGTTGCTCGACGAATAGTATCGTTGGCTAGTGATATGGCTATTTCTCTTGCGCGCGTAGCAAAAAGCAAACAACATAGCAATATTACTAGCCGACAATACTATTCGTCGAGCAACAGGGCCTCAACGTAGCAAAACAAAACATCTTGTAATATTTTTATCAAAAAATAAAATTCTCTATTTACTGACACCTTTCCGAATGGCTACCCTACGCAGCAGTATACGGAAGCCATTTGTCGCCAATAATGTAACACAGGCAGTAACAGATCAAGGTTCCAAGAAAGTTTTGACAATTTCTGGTACCTATATGTATATGGTATAGCTGAGCAGCGGTGTCGGACGGGATATAGTGTAACATAAGAGTTAGCCTTAACATACCTTTCCAACTGCGATTACAATAGAAGTATGTGGTGTGTCCAACAGGAGTCTTCTTTTTTATGCTCTTTATATACCTGGAATTATTTTCCTGCTCTGTAACAGTTTTCCACGCTGCGAATTCTGGAACAAGATATTTTTATTATACATGAATAGATAGATAAGATGTGTTCGATTATACATAATATTCTATTTAATAGCTGATTCTGACATTTAACAACAACAATTTGCTTGTAAGGTGATGGTATGCTTTTTTTCTATCGACTGGAGGGATGTAATGGAACTGAATTGCAAGGCACAATTGCAATTGACGAAAATAGTGAATTCACTTACCTTCAATATCTCTGAATGAGATTTTCTCGGTCTTGAAACTGAAGTCGTGGGACTTCTCCAAATGGCTCATCAACTCTTCGCATTCACGAGAAGCAAAAGGACAATCGCCCTCGTTGCATTTGTAATGCATGAGCTTTGTACTCGGCACATCAACCTCGTGCACATTTTTTAAATGTCGATTAAGATTCGACTTTGTGGAAAACGAACTCTCGCAAACCCCACAAACAAAAGACATGATCGTAATAATATATGGTAATAATCTAAAACGCAACAGAAACAGACCACACCGAGCTATCCGTCAACAGCGAAAGAAAACGAATAATGGCGGATTTTCAATACGGCACTTCCCTCGCAAGACGCCAACCTTTGAGTAAATCAAGGCCGCCAACATGACGTACACTAAGCCGCCATACAGAATGTTCAAATCTGTTTGAAGGATCGGTAGAATATTTAGGTTCTCGTCAAGTATTGTGGCTTGGAGGCCCTGGAGTAGACTACTCTATAAGTGGAAGACATCACCATTTTATTATAATCAATGTGTGGTCCATTGTATATTAAAAAAGGAACATTATGAATGGACTGTGGTGAGGACATCTGACAATAATCTACTATACAATCACAGTGTTACAGTTATGTAACATTATCCATAATGAAGACATAGCATCTATTCCAGTCAGTGGCGTATATAGGATTTCATTTCGGGGGGGGCCCGATCAAATATTTGACATCGGGGGGGTTGGAGGCAACAAAAATTTGAAAATAGACGTACAGTATAAAAATGATAATAGCGCCGCAGGCAAAAATTTTTCGTGAATTTAAGTGAAAAAGGTCGTGTTTTGGGTTGGTATTAATATTGTGTGCAGAAAATACAAAGAATAGCGCCGCAGGCGAAATTTTTTTGAATAATGGGTGAAATGATGAACTTGAGTAACTTTCATGTTTTAAAATAACGTTTTTTAAAGAATTGTTCAACATTTCAGGGGGGGCCCGGGCCCCCTCGGCCCCCCCCCCCTATATACGCCACTGATTCCAGTGAAAGTATTGATCTGCTACGATGTGTGGAAATGTGGTTTGTGAATATTAAATTATTGGAGTAAGAGAAAAAACGAGCATAAAAATGAAATTATAAATCTTTACTTAATAAATAAATAACATAAAGTTTACAATGCAACGTAACAATAATAACAAATATTATATGAAATCTATATCATATCACGTGTCTATCACAAATAAAACAAACAATAATAGGTACCTACTTACATTATTTAGGGTCTTGTCTTTCATGTAGCAAATATCTTATGGGATATAGAGGATGATGAAATAGGAAATAGTTTACACTGTTGTAATTATGACCTTTTAAAATAAGAGTTGCTATTTTTTTCTGCAGCTAATTTCTAGAAACTAGACTCATTTTATGAAAATCGAAAGGAAGTGCAGGAAAGTAATTCAGGTTTTCTTTTTCTAAAAATTTCTAAAAATACTTGAAAATTCCCAATTACCCCCTTTGAATCGAATAGAGAAGATTAAGCTACTTGCAGACAATATTGTGCGATTTGCCAAAGAATTCAACAGAAAATACAGAACATGTGGAGGGAAACCTCACAGAAGGATTAAATATGGAAGCACCAAAATTATCTACAATGTGACAGTAAATATATGCAAGTATTGTGACCAATTAATTAGTAACCACCAGATAATTAAAATGGGCCAGTGCATTAACTTGCTCCCTTCCAACACCAAATTTTTAAATCAGATTATAGTACAAGAAATCATAATGGAATGCGAGACATTGTAATGAGGCAGTACTGCCTATCTCGATAGTTGTGATCATTGTACCTAAGATATTACAGCTAGCACAGGATGGTCTACGATGATATACCTCTACCCAAAGAACCTATCACCTTAAAAGAGTCTTGTAAGAACAAGGGCATTTCTGTACATTCAGAAACCTTAATGCGTACATTACGCATTGTACCTAAAATCAGCTTCAAACCTTTGTGCTGAATTTGTTCTTGTTTTACCTACAGATATTTAGGTACAGTTATGGTTATTAGGCACTTGTTTTACTAAACTACATAAAATTATTAAAAAATTTCATGATACTACTATTATGTAGGCAGGTACGTAAGGTAAGTAAATAAACACTGAATGGAAATGTGTGATGATGTTACTACCATCTAACATGAACTTTGTATTGATCTGTCACGGCGACCCTCTTGATAGTCTCATATCCTAAGATAATACTAAATGAGAAGCTGGCTGACTGTACGAGCCTTGCAGAGAGGCCCTTGGCTACGAGACCGTGAATTCCCTCTTCTTGCCACAGAGAGATCATGGCGCAACGCATTGAATCCAACCGCTGAACCTGAAGGCACAAATACATACATAGTGGAAGTGAATGAGTTGTACATATTATTAATCCCGCATAAATATTTTAGTTCGTACCTATGTTTGTAACATTTTCACCTTATCCTTAATAGACTCCTAAACCGCTCATCCGATTGAGATGAAACTTTGGGAAATTGTTGTGCTTGCCCCAAGGATGGTTCGTACGGGGGTGCGGGTTCTGAGGGGGGGGCACGAAGAGGGGGGCATAGAAAAAATCAATTATTGTCCAATCCATATAGCTTTTTGTGTCGAAAAGATGAATAGTAACCCTCCCGGCATCCGCAGGAATAAAGAGGGGGGGGGGTTAGGGGGGTTAGGGGGGTCGGAATGAAAAAAGTGATATTAGTGTCGAATCCATAGTTTTCCACATCAATAAGATGAATAGTAACCCTCCCGGCATCCGCAGGAATAAGGGGAGGGAGTAAGGGGGGGCTAGGGGGGGAGGGGTCGGAATGAAAAAGTGATATTGGTGTCGAATCCATAGTTTTCCACCTCAATAAGATGAATAGTCACCCTCCCGACATCCGCAGGAATAAGGGGAGGGAGTCAGGGGGGGGGTCGGAATGAAAAAGTGATATTGGTGTCGAATCCATAGTTTTCCACCTCAATAAGATAAATAGTCACCCTCCCGACATCCGCAGGAATAAGGGGAGGGAGTTAGGGGGGGGGGTCGGGATGAAAAAGTGAAATTAGTGTCGAATCCATAGTTTTCCACCTCAATAAGATGAATAGTCACCCTCCCGACATCCGCAAGAATAAGGAGAGGGAGTTAGGGGGCTGGGGGGGGTCAAATTCAAAGAAAAAAGTTTATTTTTTGCAGACCCACCAAAACTGTTGTGATCGAGTTTTAGTGGCTCTGCAGTACTTTGACTAAACATGATGGTACCACTGATTTTGGGTTCCACTGCCGACCTACTTCATCATCCATACACAAATTTTGCCGTTGCGAAGCACGGGTAATACAGCTAGTTAGTAATAAAATGAAGTAAGTGTAACCAACCTGTAATCTGGTTCTGACAATATCCAATGGATTAGTTAAGATTGTAGTTGTAAACCCTCCCAGTGTGCCAGCCACGCACTGAATAAACAGGTGAGAGAACCAACTTGGACAAACATTAAGTAGATATTCTGAAAATAACAATATGCATTTATCAACAGGGTTTCTACTCTGTATTATATCATACATGTTGGAGTATCATTAGGGGATCTACCTTGGTAAGTATGATAAAATGCCCACCACAAGGCGGAATTAGGAACATAAGCAGCCAACGAAGCCAGGTAACCTCTATAATAACCCTTGAAGCCATCCTGCCTGTAAATAGCCTTGGCAATCTCACCAGTTAGCTTTAATCTAGATGTATGAGGAACCAATCGAATGCCTAGAGGATTAAGACCAACCTGCAACACAACTCAATATATTTAACTCTCATGCATTATACAAGACATTGGAGACATATTTAGTTATGAGTTATTACTACTCACGGATGAACCTCCATTCTTATCCGTCACGAGTCCCAGGACCATAATATGTTGACTAAGTATGTCGAAAGGAACTATGATGGTCTGGGAGACCAAAGAGGCACAACCACCCGCTACCAAGGCCTGGAATAATCAATATCAATTAAACCAAAATGAAACTAAAACGGGAACAGAGAGATGTGTTCTGAAATATATGTATTGTTACCTTCATCTGCATGTTGGTATCCCTGGTACCAAGTAAATGCCTGACTCCCTCATAAGTTGATATGTAGAAAACTCCAGACACTATTTGAGGCTGAAATTATAATTGAAAACTTAATATTGTGAGACAGTCTAACAGCCTGGAAGCTGTAAACATGACTAATACTAACGAGTACACATAAATACTACTAACAGATGATATCCAGAATCCTCTGTATAATCCAATAACTCCATTATGTTTGTATATTTTGCTTCCTGCGTCTATCATTCCCTTGTACGCCTCTTTCCTTCTTTGTACTTGAAGTTGGGTCTTTATTAATGTTAGAGGATACAGCAAACAACGAACTGCAATAAATAAAACACTAGAACATTGTAGTCCAATAAACAGAGAGATTACACTTACACAAAGTCGCGTAGTTCTGAATATTTGGCATTTTGCAAGGGTCGACTGGGTATGGAAAATCAACCATCCTCCACTCCATCCGCCATCTTGAAAGTGACTTCAAAAATTTACACTCCCTTTATATAAGGCATATAACTTTGTTAATCTGTTGTGTTACTGTGTTCTCCATCATACCAAACATTGTATTCTCCATTACCTCATCATACCAAACACTGTATTCCCATTCGAGTTGACTGTAAGATATTGCTTTTGCAATAAGTCAGCCTTTTGGCACACTACCAATATCTTGTTTTTGTAACTGCTTTTTTTTTGGCCAATAAAGATTTATTTATTTACCTTATCATACCAAAACTTCACAATCTCTACCTTCTACAGTGTCTCCATACTAACGAAATCTCTCTTGATCGGACTAGTAAAACTTTAACACAAAATAGGTAATATAGGATGGTAATTTATAACTTAAGTCTTACCAGAGAAACTGCTCAGCATGGACAGTGGGAAAAATTTAGTTTTATCCATCATCTCCCATTCTATGGTTGTGATGAGTTGTGGAGCTGGATTCTCCGTCACTGACGTAGAACCCATATTTACGAAATAAAATAACCAATACTAAATAAAAACTACCTACAAAACTACAACTTTAAAACAATGTCAATTCACTAAAATAAACCTAGATTCATCTATTAATTATATATGTCATTTTAAAATTACTATTGTTCTTCATTGCCGTAAAGCAAACTTAATATTCGCATGCATTATGTTATGAGAGTATTTATAGCACATAACTAAAACACAATATGTTTTCTATTTCACCATTTCAATAGGGACACTAAATATTTATAATGGGGTTACTTTTTTTATTTATTTATTACTCTATTTTTATAATTGAACTATACTGACAATCCTTAGATATTATTTATTGCAATAAGAGTACTATTTTCTTCATAAATATACTAAGATTGATAATACTTTAATCTTTGGAAGCAAATGTTGCTTTGGTTTGTCAGCAAAATAAAGTTGTTGAATGACTTGGTAATTTAAAATAAAATTATAATATTTATATACCTAATACACATAGATAAGTACGCAATTAATTACAGTTTTCAAATTAAATTAACAAAATTTTAAGTCACTTTTCCAAAGCACATTTTGGTAAATTATTTACAATATTATATTTAATTTAATAAACTAGTTATGTTTTCTTTTAAACAAAAATAAATTAATGAATTGCATATAAATAAAATATATTACATTATTGTATAGATTAAATTTATTATACTTTATTTCTGCTAATATTTTAAATATTATTATAGGTTAGTTATCAACGATAATTAGCAAAGTATCCAATGCGATAATATACGGTCACAAAGAGTAGAATGAGAAGAGTTATGTCCAATATGTATTCGGCTAATATTTTTCGTCATCCACATAATAACCAATAGTTTTCATCAATTCTCTGCAGGCGAAATGAACCCTTGGCTGCGAAATAATCCATTCTTGCTGTACACCTGGAACAATTTAATAAACTCTATTTAAAGCAGTTATAAAATTTTATAAACATAATATAATAACAGGAAATACTAATACACGGGTATTTGTACTAATAGATATTATATTATGTAGGGTTGCTAGACGTCACTGGTTTTATGCCTCGTGTCCCGGTGGCCCAAACAAGTTACGCATTAGCGGTTCGTAAAATTTTCGATTCGAGAACTAATTCTCCCACCTCTAACCAAACTAGATATAGGTTATGTCAAAAATTTCACATAACTGGGACGGGGGGGTAGGGCGGCGAACAGCCAGTGTTACCCATACCTAGAAAAAATGTAAAATTACAGTACTGCGGCCCCGTTTAATGTCAAGCTTATTTTGTTTTAAAAAAGCGCTAAAAACACAAACTTGACGGGAGTGACATTTCAAGTCCAAAACATCGTAAATTTACTATTTTTTTTATTATTATTAACACATTCTGACTTTCTGTGCGATCGTCCGGCCCCACCCGCAAGCGAGCTGTGCGAAATAATACAGTTTTTAGCGCTTTTTTTAATAAAACAAGTTTTTCACAAAAGTTGGGCCGCAACTTTGTAATAGTTACAAAAAATGTAAGCTGAAATAATACAACACTGTGTTCAGTTGGTTGGAACACCTGTTCCTCAAGCGGGAGTTGTCGGGTTCTTCCTTGAGTTGATAATGTGTTCCGCACTTTATGGTACACCACTTTTAGCCTAATTTATAATGTAAGGTAAGTACTTGGGTCTGTGTATATTTACAAGCCCAGGTTGTTTGGAAACTTGTCTCACAATGTACAGTTAGGAAGGGAATACAGTTTAAAATATAATTTACAGATTAAGAAAACCTTAGCTCACTGAATAATTTATTACCTACCTACTAAACTATGAGTCTCTAAGCAATAGCAGTTCCTAAAAACAGTGCAAAGGTGAAGAATACTACGATTATATGCTGTGTTTATCACAAAAGAATACATAATTTACTAGCCCCTAGGTAACTAATACTTACAATGACCTTCTTATGCAATTGCCTGGAATCAGTTATTGGGTAGTAACTACAAAATATTCATTGTACAAATTATAATAATGTAAATTCTATTGAGAAGAATCTTAGCAGTGTTAAGGTTACGACCTAATAACATATATAAACCAAGGTTACATCAGCTTCAGATATAACACAACCTATTGATGGAAGCGGATACAGACAAAAATAATTTATAACACTGTAAAATACTCACCCCCACGGACACACTAATTCCGTTTTAAAACCAAATATTTTTTAGTTTCACAGGAATGGGGAAACGTACAATTTCACTCGAATATTTCTTAGATTTGCGTCACATCAAGCACTTAGCACTCGTACATAGACAGGGTTCTGCACATCACAAATACTCATGATATGATATGCTCAATACTCGTGTTCTGTAACATAGCATAGACCGAGCTTTTGCTGTCAGCTGTCACCAAAGATTATATATACTTAAGATTGCTAACTTCACAGTACTATTTGATACAAATACGGTACACCATGGGCGAGATTTGAAATGGCAAAATACCCTTAGTTCAAAAATTTTTCACGCGCGGCGCTAGTAATTCTTTCATGTCTCTTACCTACTCCCTATATCATGACATTGTCAGTAAATTGTTCTATCTATCTATATTCTATACCCTCACGCCACGTCCCTTGCAGGGTAGGCAGAGAGTAAATTGTTCTATTCTATATCCTCACGCCACCTCCCTTGCGGGGTAGGCAGAGAGAACGGATCGCCAGACTTTCCTATCCTGACACACACTTCGGACTTCCATCACATTCATGCAATTCCTCATACATATTCTCCGATTACTTTTACTCAATACAGGTCCGTCCTTGAGTATCTGGTCAACATGGTCCAGCCATGTGGTTCTTGGACGGTCGCGTTTCCTTACACCTCTTCTTTCACCCTGATAAATTTTCTTCGTTATTCTTTCATCATTCATTCTCTCCACATGACCCAACCATCTCGACTCGTTCACTTTCATTTTAGTCACAACATCCTTTTTACATTCACTCAACTCTCTAATCATTTCTTTCATCGTTCATTCTCTTCACATGACCCAACCATCTCAACTTGTTCACTTTCATTTTAGTCACAACATCCTTTTTACATTCACTCAACTCTCTAATCATTTCTTTCATCGTTCATTCTCGCCACATGACCCAAGCATCTCAACTTGTTCACTTTCATTTTAGTCACAACATCCTTTTTACATTCACTCAACTCTCTAATCATTTCCTTCCTTATTCTATCTCTCAATGTTTTTCTTTTTTTTGAGGAATTTATTTTTATGAGGAATTGCATGAATGTGATGGAAGTCCGAAGTGTGTGTCAGGATAGGAAAGTCTGGCGATCCGTTCTCTCTGCCTACCCCGCAAGGGAGGTGGCGTGAGGATATAGAATAGAACAATTTACTCTCTGCCTACCCTGCAAGGGACGTGGCGTGAGGGTATAGAATATAGATAGATAGAACAATTTACTGACAATGTCATGATATAGGGAGTAGGTAAGAGACATGAAAGAATTACTAGCGCCGCGCGTGAAAAATTTTTGAACTAAGGGTATTTTGCCATTTCAAATCTCGCACACCATGGTTGTATATCTATATGAACTTACTACATTTGCTTATATCTATAGCTTGTTTTGTCACGGTGTGAGAGGGATAGACATATACGCAAGAAAGAGAGAGCGCTATACCGTGCTTCCCCCCCCCCGCCGTACGATTGCGTACGGACGGGCTCACCCCTTACCTCCCCTCCCCTAAACGGTTTATGAATCGTAAAATATTGAAATTTTCTCAACATATTCGCAATGTTTTCTTTTTCACATTGCAAATCAATTGAGAAAATTTCCAAGACTTTGTAAGAGGTAGATTTAGCAAATTAAAACAAATTATATGTTTTTAAAATTGATTTAATAAAATAGAACAATGAATATGTACAATAATTTTGTATGATGTACGTACTATAATGTAGCCAGTCGAAACTATTGACGGAACGCCTCCTTGCGCATCACATGATGGAATCCGGAGTACGGAGGAGTGCTGCATCCACAAACAATACACTTTTTTGCAATCCACACAATATTTAATGAATTAAATTATATAAAAACGGCAAAAATGCACCAAACTGCAGTGACGGTTTGTTTAAAATATCCATAGAAAAATGAGGAAATGTCATTATTTTGACAACTCCAATAGCCATAGATGAACTGAAGAGAGATTCTAAAGTATTTCTATCTCTTTTTTGTTGGTGAAAAAATATTTTTTCTGTCCCTTTCTAACCCTGCCAGGTCATGGAACGAAATATGGGAAGTTTCGGTGTACGAAGTTGAAGCCACCTGGCTGTCACTGGTTGCGACATGGTTGCGACTGTTGCGAGCAATCGCGAGACTTCAAGACCATTCAAATTCAAGACCGATGGGGCGGCATCAAAGACATTAGATACCTATATTTGGGCGGCATTCAAGACCAAAGAACACAATACCCATAATCTTATCGGAACACACACCTTTACTTCTCTATATATGTAATATATTTGATATTATACTCTCGACGTTATTTTCAAAATTCTAGATAACAAACTAAAAGTATATGGGCAAAGATTGTAATATGTAGACAGTATATGTGTTCTGTGAATATAAAACATACTACTTACTAATCTGTGCAAAATACTTATTCAGCCTTATTTATAAACTTTACTTAAAAGTTAATCAGTATAATAAGGGTGCACTAGCGAAAAACATTATTCATAAGCTTTATTTAACTTTAAGTAACCGCTACTCAGCATCGTAACTTTAATACAAGCCATGAGGTGTATTAGCCGTGTACTACCGCTAATACGGAACAATATGGCTGCCATAATATGAGTTCGAAGGCTTTCACGGCCGGAGTCACATTGTTGTTTGCTTTCCGGGCTGTATGGCCGTGGTCGATGGGGTTTCATTGTTGTACCCGACGTTTCGCCACACGCTTTGGTGGGCATCTTCAGGGGGAATTTGGTGATGTTATTCCATGTTGTGTGTTTTGTGTGTATTGGTGTTGTTTTGTGTCATCCTGATGCGGTGTGGTAGTGGGCGTAGAGTTCTAGTGTGTTGCTGAGTGGTGTGTATTGTAGGTATGATGTGTAGTGGCTCCGTTGCGGCTGTAGGCGAGCGCGGTTGTGATGACTGTGGCGTGCGTTGTGTAGAAGTGCTGTGGTGAACTAGTGGGAGGTGTTCGCTGCGCGGCGTCTCGGCTGAGACTGAACGCGACCGCTGTTGCGTATGTGTATTTATAGGTAAAGTGTGTACTGTAGCGGGCTGTAGTGGCCCACCAAAGCGTGTGGCGAAACGTCGGGTACAACAATGAAACCCCATCGACCACGGCCATACAGCCCGGAAAGCAAACAACAATATGGCTGCCATTACAGCGATTATAACAGGTGATTTGTTTTCAAACACGGCCAAAAAACAATGTATTATTATTGAACACGCGTAATTTATTGCAAATTGAGTAAAAAAAAACAATCTAGGTATCAGGGGCACTAATCAAAGTGTAATTAGGCATATTTTTGACATTTTAATACAATCATGACAGCCATCACACATGTTTCCTATAGATGAGTTGTTTTGAGATCGCGTCGAAAAAAAGTATATGACATATTATTGAATTTACGTAGGTACTTAGCTACAAATAGAATGACATTCAAGGTGTTAAGAACACTACAAAATATAACAACTGTAAGCAAAGCGTAATTAGGCAATTTTTTAACGAATTTATCATGCATAACATACACACCACGTTCACACGGCATTTCATTGCAACACAAATGTCAATGTCAAAACACGTTGAAACCATAGAGGAACCACGGAAAGTGGCGCCAAAATTGTAACCATAAACAAATTTCTATGGAATTTTGCACGTTTGAAGACATTTCTATGGAATACAGTAGCAAACGTAACCGAAACCCAGCCGAAATTCTAATAACTTCGCGATTAGTTATTTGACGGCTAAGTAAGGTTTTTGAATAAAATGTTTTTTATGTGTTACTTAAACCCTAGTATGGCAACTAACTAAGTAACCTCTGAGATCTGTATTAGGCGAATCTATTGAATAAGGCTGATTATATATAAAAGCGACATAACATCAGCCCAAAGAGATTACATATTAAGTAGTACTTAATATATGCTTAATATATTATGTCGATGCATCAGCCATATTACTTTTAGCTTTTAGCCAGCGTCAGCTGATGGGATAATGTTGCCATTACGTATAATAGCCCAAATCATCATAGCCGGGTAGACTTTGGTTTTAGTTAAATCCTGTGGTCTTTTTTTATATCTAGTAAGTGTCTGCTGTCTTTCTCTTCTATCAGCGCTGGTAGAAACCATCATACATGACCATATATTTTTTAAAATAATATTTATATTACTTTGGTATTTTTTCGCATTGAATTAGTATATTCTAGTATTTTTGACATAATTGCTGTAAGGGTCACACTGGATTCATCTGACAGTTTGGGTTTCTGTAGGGAACATGGATGTATAATACTTCTAGTAAACTGGATTCATCTCTTGGCCGACTATTACGGTTCTAGGGGAAATGGCCAGTTAGGCAAAAGAAGCAAAATGGAGGATTTTCCATACTAAACGGGCTATATGAAACTGCGGTTTTCACATGGATTTTTGGTTTTCACTGTTTATATTTTAACTGAAAATGAATTATAGACATCATATTGACATAATTATAGGACCAAGGGATGTTAATACTCCGTTAATCAGGATTTATAAGCAATTTCTTTAACAAAGGAAACGGCACACGATGGAAGTAAATTCTACCTAATAAAATCTACCACGTGGAGTGTGGCAAAACAAACACGTTTGAGGAGTGGGTTTGTATGGACAGTCCAGTATTATTGATAAAGAGGCAAATAATTGATTTTTAATAGTAAAATCACGGATTATCGCTGAGGGGAGTTCAAATTTCGTACAAATATTAGTACACAAAAATGCGTTTTGCCACACTCCACGTGGTCGCCCCATACCACAGAACACAAGATGTTGGCCTACGAAACTGTCTACTGCGCAGGTTGTCAAACACTATTCCTATCTAAGAAAAGTGATTTAAAAAAAACTGACAGTTTGGTTCAGTGTTGCCAACGTAGGCGATTTATCGCCATTTAGGCTACTCCAGCGACATAATATATTATACTACCTACATACATTACATTGTTTTGTATTAGGCTTAGGCGTATTTATCAATACATTTTATCATAAATTGATAAAAATTACATTTTATTCATATTGATCATATTGATATTTTGGTGTTTGGGCTACTTTAGGCTACTTAGTACTACAAATGAAATTCGGCGACATTAGGCTACTTTATGTATGAGAAACGGCGATATTAGGCCAAGAGTTGTTAGCAACACTGATTTGGTTTTGACTTTTCATTTTTTCAAGTTTGTTTAGTTTTGCAAGAAAAATTAACGGTCGCTGGTGGTAGGATTTGAACATATCTTTTGTTAAGGTTTTCACTTTATTTCGCATTATTTTCTAAGCGAGGAGTAGTTTTCCTGTTTCCATACAGGTAATCTTAACGATGTCCGGCTTCAGGGATTTGGCTTTGGCGGCCCAGAGGCTAGACGAGGCTTTAAAAGCAGCTTATGTTGGCATGGTACCATGTTCTGATGCTGGCCAGTTTGATTCTTTAACAGAGAAATGGGAAAGGGAAGTTTGCGATCTGTTGAAAGAAATTAAACTGCTTAATTGTAAAGCTTTGCTAGTGAAAGCTACATTACAGAAAGGTAATTTGAAATCTAACTCATATTTTATTATTTCATGAAGATTGAAATAAATGTTTTATTAAAACAATAGCAACACACCAAAAAGAATTAGTTCAATTCCCATTATTGTATACACATATAGGTTAAAATCTAGAGACAATACCACGGACCATCAGTCTTATCACTTTGAAAGAGACTGTAACAAGGATAACTAGCATTAGGATTACCAGACGCCCCAGTTTATAGGGATCGTCACTGGTTTTATGCCTCGTGTCCCGAGCAAACCTTTCGGAACGGCCCAAAAATCCCGTTTTTCATAATTTTCGGAAAAAATGGTTTATATTTAGTATTTTTCGGTTCATATTTATCATTTTGTAGTATTTTTTTCACAGCTTACAAAATAAGTATCAGGCCGGTTTCCTGGTCAACGTCAACAGTTTTAGTCTTTCTCTTCGTAGCAAGTACCTGATTGATTGCACATTAAATATCAATTTCAGAGTGGTGTCGCAGATTCTTATATTTTTGTGTTAAGCCATTATCTAGATTTCTAGTGACATTTCAAATATATGTTTATAATCTTACAATCATTTGAGGTTGTCGGCAGCCGGGTTGCAAACGCACTGAACTGTATATGTGTGGGTGCGGGTTGGATCCCCAATGCCGACTTACTCCACATCCCGACACAAGCTTTTCAAGCCTACTGTGTAGTGTTAAAATATGTGTTTGGGTTTATTTAGATTCAATTGTGTTTCTAAATAAAAATAAATTTAACCACCAAATGAAATAATGTTGTGATAAAGTGACAGTAGGTATATGTTTTAGATTCAGTTCCTGACAGTGACTTGGGTGAATCTGTAACATGGAATCATTGCTGTAGTATTGGTAACTCTCTTAGATGGAGAAAAGTATTGAAGACTCTTGCCATGTGTAGAGCGGCTAAGGAAGTTTATGATAACAGAGATGTCAGAAGTGAAGAATGCTTGTATGTAGCAATACCATTAGAATACCGTTAGACCAGCATCTGTTAATCAAACTGGGCTATGCAGACCCTGAGAGATAAACAATATGAATATTATAATACAACGTAGAATCACTTAACTTTATTCAAATTATCTATCACTATCTTTTGTGAAAAACTTGTCTTTATTTTCAGAATTATGGATGAGTTGAGTACTAAATTGTTCAAACAACAGAAGAAATTAGATCTTTTGGAAGAGAAGGAAGTGACGCAGAGAAGAAAACTGTGGGAGGCCCGGAATGACTGGAGGAAATGCATAGAACAATACGGAGTGAGAAGTAAAGTGAATTATATGGGGGAGAGGAAGGAAGAGCCAGTATCAGAGTAAGAATGAAATATTCCCTATCTAGTCCTCTAATAGAGTTTGTATATCCTACACTACACAATACATCGTACAGTATTCACACACTATGTACATTACCTAACATAGCATATGTGACACACGCATGTACACATTAAAATGAAAGACAAATGTCTGTTCTGTCTGTCTGAATTACAAAGATTCATTATGAATGTGATTATATAGGAAATGTAGTACATGCAAACAATTTTCAGAAGTGTGTAGATATATTTAAATAAATAGTTTATATAAATGAATTAAATATTTTTACACATTACACCACTTATTTTCAAGTTTAAACCTCCGTGGAATTGCTCATCTTTGTTTCTATTTTACTTTTTCCCTTGTTTCAGGAAGTTGAATCTCTTCATACGTAAGATTGTGATAATGCAAACAATTAGTAATAGATTGTTGACATCTTCACATAAATATGATTGGAATCAAGACCCTAAAGGATTTATGACAATATTGCATAAATTGAGACGAGATAAAATCACATCAGAGACATTTGCATGATTGGTTCTTTTAAATGACTTCCCGCTGCCCAGCATCCATGTTTATTGTTTGGGGACCACGACTTTACCTCCACCTAATAGGATGAGTTGGATATGAGTTTACATCTAAATACAATTGCTATATTAATTCAATCAATAACTATTGGGAATATTATATTACACATTTGACAGAATGTGAATAACATTCAAAACCACGGTGGCCATGCGTATATAGAGGTTTCCGTAGGAAGACAGTAGTATGGAGACAAGGAGTTATATAATATAGTATGAAAACATATACGGATATAACTCATTTCATTTATTTAATATCCAAAAAATCAATTTTTACAAAATACAATATTAGAAAGAAGTACTGATTTTATTGCCCCACTAGGCGATAGCCTGTTCTGGGGCAACAATAATCACAATATAACAGTTCAAGGTTACATGCAACTCCATCCTAATTATACGTACAGTCATACATGCCATATAAATATTAAAATATGTCTACTGACTTAGGTGTAGTGGGTACAATAATTTGATTTGTAATGTTCTATACCCTCACGCCACGTCCCTTGCGGGGTAGGCAGAGAGGACAGAGCGCCAGACATCCCTATCCTTACACACACTCTTAGCTTCCGTCACACTCATACAGTTTGTCATACACACTCTCCGATTCCTTTTTAATGTATGATGTATGTATTTTAATGTATGATTTGTAATGTATGATGTTATAATTATATATAGATTTCTAACTGTATTATATGTGATTTTATTTCAGGCATATGAATAGTAGTATAATATGTTAAATCTTTAAAAGAAGAACATATCCAGAAGTAGGTTCATTTTACGAATGATGGCGATGTAACCAAAACACTGAAGAGGAATAGACTTATTCTTATGACAATATCTGCCAATCTTTACCCCGCCCCGCCAACCCTGCATAAATAGGAGCCAAATTCACCCTTATTTTTACTATAAATACAATACATTTTATAATAATTTGTAATGATATTATACTTTAAACAGGTAACTTTGTAGAGCCGTTAAATTCAACGCCCAATACCCTCGGTAGATGAGGCAGGAATGATTTGGAAACGAATGTATGAGAAAGGAAGCCACGCGTGATGTGGAAATTGTTTTTTTCAATGTTCTGAATGATAAGTTTTCTATACCTAATCAAAAATGTGCCATTAGGATCCACTAGGTATTATCAAATTCTATCAGTGGCGTATATAGGTTCTCATTTCGGGGGGGGGGCCGAAAAAACTCCTGGGGGGGAAGGCAATTAAAGTTTTGACATAGACGTGGTAAAAAAATCAGTAATAGCGCCGCAGGCGAAATTTTTTCGGGAAGGTGAGTGACAAATGTTGTGTTTTAGGTTGGCATTATAAGTGTTGTGCTAAAAATGCAACAAAAAAGAAGCGCCGCAGGCGAAAAATTTTGAAAAAGGGGTGAAAAAGTAAACCTGGGATCTTTCTATAGCAAATGGCATATCATTGTTTGACATTTCGTATATAGAGGGGGGGCCGGGCCCCCCCTCTATATACGCCACTGAATTCTATCACTATGTGTATTTTTTTAAATCTATTATTTATAGTTTTTTTTAGAAGTAGTAATTTTTTTAGAATATAATTTTTTTCTGGAAGATCAATACTTTTTTTAAAAAAATCCCTCTTTAAATATTTCTTTATTCCTTGGATTTACAAAACGAAACACATAATGTACTGATTGAAGGGTTATATATACTATTATATAAAATACATTATGAAATAATATGTTAAAATTACACACAACTTTGGGAAGCATATATTGAAATCCCACATACGTAGGGTGTTTTTGACAGAAGCTTTGCAATAATAAATCAATCTCAAAAATGTTATCTGTTTGCCAATTGCTTACGATTAGCTTTAAATACAAATAAATAAGATGGAATAATTATATTTTAGGAGAAAAAAAGGTCTGGGCTTGTTTAAATTGAAAGTTTATGTGGGTACTAAAATATTTTATACTATTTCTCCGTTCCCAATTACTTTGCTCAAAAACAACTTTACCGTCGAATTTAGATGCTATTTTTTTTATAAAGTATATAAAAAATGAAATTTTCTATTAATTTTGACAATTATTTATATATTTTGAAATAAAACATCTCCAAAAATAGCATAAGTTCCTTGCACGAAAATCCTACATATGTGGGAAACCAGTGACATAATATATTAAATATGTAATCCTTTTGGCCAAAACAATACATTTACAAAAAACCATAGAGATATGCAAAAAACCACAGAATGATCGCCAAGTAGAACCGTTTCGATGTCAATCTAGTATTTTTTGTAGCAATTTAGTATTTTTGAAACGGCAACACTGAATGTCATTGACAGTTTCATTTCAGTAAAATAATAATAATTTGTATATGAACGCGTTTATATACTTCGTACCTAGAACACATGTATATGTGTTCGTACATGGTTCGTACCATTCTCTTAATCGGTAATCCTAATCTCAATACTAACGTGATTCAGTTGTGTTTTAATTGTGACGGTGGCCGAATGCGTCGCCGCGATCATGGCGTCTTTCCGAGACCAACATAAATACAATTACACGTTGTAAACCGGGATTAATAGCATTCGGTGAGAATTTAAAATGTCTCATAAACATTCTTATACTTGTATCATTAGTTCACATAGCTCAGTGTACCGCGTTTTATTCATATTTATTGTGTTTTCTATCTCTCGTGATCTTACTGTGAAATGTCATTATATTGAAGATGAAAACATTGATTTAATTCATTCAAATGGTGATTTGGAAAGGTTTATCGAAAGCAGCAACCATGGGGTACATCACCATGGAAGGCAGTGTAAACATGAACACCCTAAAGTGCATGAGGTAAGTATTTTATGTTATTGTTTGTTAATAATATACTGACTGACATCTTTAAATACTCTACTTACTGAATGATAATGACCAGCACACAGAGCTGGGCGGTACTCGAGTACAAGTACTCATACATTGTACTTTGAGTACTTTTTGTGTACTCAGTACTCAGTCACGAGTACATTTATTTAAATGTACTTGTACTTGTATTCGGCGCATTTTAGACCAAAAAAAATACTCGAATACTTTTCCAAGTACTCGAGTACATTTCAAGTACTCGAGTACATTTCAAGTACTCGAGTACATTTCAAGTACTCGAGTACATTTCAAGAACTCGAGTACATTACATACTCATATCAGCTTTAATGTTTTTAATCATTTGACTTACTCTTTTGTACTTTGTTATTTTATGTTTTATCCTACATGTGACCTTGAAATATTGTACTGTGGTTAGTATTGCTCCAGAAGAGACTGTCGCCTAGTATGGCAATAAAATCCATTGCTTACTTTTGTTTTTGTTGTAGTTATTACTGTTTTTTTTATAATAAATAAATGGGGTGTAAAGGTAGAATGCCTCCATGCTGGTACACCCCGGGCAACGCATTCCTTAATGCGGCTAAAGTTCTACCACGATAGCAAGCGACCAATAATAAGTCTAATCTGAAGCGAACCGTTACAAGATCTTGCTCAAACAGCCCTTGTCAGGGCTACTCGACGAAGGACATTGGCAACAATGTCCGGATCCTACAACTAAACATCGAGGGTATTAGCAAGGCTAAGACTGAATATCTCCAAAGACTGACAACTGAGAACAACACTGACGTAATATTGCTGCAGGAAATGCATACTGCAAATGAGGAACAACTCCTGTCCAGGGGAAGGCTGCAGGGATACACCCTGGCCGCTGCACTGCACCATCGTCAATATGGCTGCGCTACTTACATCCGCGAAAACATCCGAAACTGGGCAGTGGTGCACACCTCAGACGTAGATGACATATCAATCATAGCTGTTAGGATCAATGAACTCACTGTGGTAAACGTCTACAAACCTCCAAGCCGCTCTTGGCCAGAGAATATGTTCCCGAACATTGTGTCCCATCCTACTGTGCTCATGGGAGATTTTAACTGTCACCACACGGACTGGGGGTACCAGAGCGAAAACCTGGAGGGGGAGAAGCTTGTGGAGTGGATGGATGTGACCAATCTGCAGCTCATATTTGATGCTAAGGAGAGGGGCACCTTCCGCTCTGCCAGGTGGAACCGCGACTATAATCCAGATCTGTGCCTTGTCACCAGGGACGGCTCGGGTAGATCCCAACCTATTTCTCGTACCGTGGCGGGGGACTTTCCCCATAGTCAACACAGGCCTGTGATGGCTACGATTGGACACACACTCACAGTCATACACTCCATACCAAAACCCCGATGGAACTTCCAGAAGGCGGACTGGGCAACTTATAAGACCATCTTAGACAACGAAATTGAGACCCTAGATCCACTCCCTACCAACTATAAAAAAATTGTGGACCTTATACTCGCCACAGCGAAGAAAACAATCCCCAGAGGCTTTCGAAAAGCGTATGTGCCGGGCTGGAATGAAGAGTGCGAGAGACTCTATAATGAATTTCTGAACACTTAAAATCAAAACTTAGCGGACCAACTGCTAGAGTCTCTCGACACAGCCCGAAAAGATCGCTGGTCTACACTGATGGAGAGCTTAGACTTCAAGCACTCAAGTCGAAAGGCTTGGGCTCTCCTTCGGAAGCTGGGTCAAAGCCCCTCCCAAAATCGCCCAGCCCGTGCATCTGCGAACCTTATAGCAAAATTTGTACAATGGTCGTGTGCATACGAAAGAAGAAGAAGAATGAAAAAATGTAATGAAATTTGGTGTTTCATTGGTCAGTGATGTACTCGGTATTCTGTACTTGTATAAGTACTCGAGTACTTATTACTGAGTACTTGTACTTGTACTCGAGTACATTTTGTGTACAGTACTTGTACTCAGTACTCGAGTACTTTTTGCCTGTACTCGGAACAGCTCTGCCAGCACAGAATAGTAATATTATAGTATGTACCTCTGGCCAGTAGTTGTGCAAATAATTTATTTACTTACCATTAGCACTCCTACAGATAATAATAATACTTATAAATAAATGTAGTCAAAAATTCATTTGATCCTCCCCAAAGAGATTACATATTAAGTACTTAATATATTATGTCGATGATCCTCCCATTTCATTCATACATGGGGTTGCCAGATCTATTGGACAAGTTTAATTTGTGGCTCCCCCCCCCCCCCCTTCCTACAAAATAATTTTTGGACATACCTATATATTTTTTTAAGTCACTTTTCAGTGACGGGCTTGGCGATCACCTTTAGCCAATTTTCAGATATACATTTACAATTCTCGCCCCAGCAGAAATTTTCACTGATAATGAACTCCGAAAAATTGTATTTTCTCTTACGGAGATATAGAAAAATATACCTACGTCAATAGTTTGCGTAGCTAATTTTATTTTATGAAAAAATTCTACCGAATTAAATACTCTGGTTTTCACGAGGAATGTAGATGTCTACTAGGTATGAAAAAAAAAGTCCTTTGTCCAGTCCAAAATCAGGACATCTGGCAACCCTATTCATCATATAACAAACACAAGCGCAATAGTAGGCCATTCATATGAAAATTGTAACCTAAAGCCTCTCTCATGCCTTCATTGGGAGCTTGGAGTTTTGTTTGGATTGCATTTATAACGCAAGTGAAGAACTCACTCCACTTGAGTAGGATCCTGGACTAGACTTAGACTCACATAAATGTGATTTTCCTTCTATTATGCATTTTTACTATAGATTCACTTAAAATTAAAATAACGTGGCTTGTCGTCCAGATTCCTGTGTTCTACAGACTGTAACGAACTAATAAGTAAGTGGGTCATCAGTCTCTTCGGCCATTGTCCGCAGTCTCTTGGTAACTGGCACAGCGCATGTCTCTACCGTTTCTCCCTCTATCATGCCTTGGATGATTGTAACGAGCAGGTCCGGATGCCTGCTGTTATGACATATCCAATAGGATTGTTGTTGGGCAATTCTCTTTAGGAGTTGCCGTGTTACTCTGACTCTGCTCAACACTTTGCCATCTCGGATGTGTTTTGTCCAATGGACATTTGTCATACACCATCATTATTATTTTCTCAAATTAAAAGCCGTGTCTTATAACAATTTTATGAGACACACACAGACTAAGGGGTGTCTCTTTTTTTCTTAAATAAACCTGTGTAATATAAGTGACATAATATATAAAGATATTTCATTTGTAATTACTGCTATCTGTTGTAAATCATCTAACCATTGATTAATTTATTCCTGCAAAAATACTTCTAGATATTTTAAAAATGTATTTGTATGAAACATTGTAATTTTATAAAAAACAAGAATACAGAGAAACAAACAAACATTAGTAAGTAATTGATTGATGACATAATTAATTACTAGTAGGTGCAATTACCTAGCCAATAAAATATTGTATCCTGTATAAGAATAATATGCATGCATGATGCACATCAGTGGCGTATATAAGGGGGGGGGGGGGCGAGGGGGCCCGGCCCCCCCCCCCCGAAATGTTGAACAATTATTTAAAAAACGTTATTTTAAAACATAAAAGTTACTCAAGTTCATCACTTCACCCATTATTCAAAAAAATTTCGTCTGCGGCGCTATTCTTCTTTGTATTTTTTGCACGCAATATTAATACCAACCTAAAACACGACCTTTTTCACTTACATTCCGAAAAAAATTTTGCCTGCGGCGCTATTATAATTTTTATACTGTACGTCTATCTCCAAATTTTTGTTGCCTCCACCCCCCCAAAGTCAAATATTAGATCGCCCCCCCCACTCCCCGAAATGAAATCCTATATACGCCACTGATGCACATATAACTCATAAAGACCAGTGGAAGGCTGAGAGAGGACAAACTTGTGAAGTATCGACTACATGTAATAATATCGTATTTTTTATCCCATTAACAATAGCAAATAATATGTCAAAAATTTAAATAAGAATATTGAGATTCTTTTGTAAACGCAACACTTTACAGAAAACATAATATAAATTTATTCTATTCATTACTGTAAGACCTTGAATCTGCATTATTTGTATGTAGTTATACTCAGTGTTATGTTGGTTTAGCTGAATTAAAAGTTAGGCAAGTAAAAAACCTGACCTGTTTGTGTGAGATACCAGGTTCCAATCACGATTCACTGTTGGCAGTTTAGATTTATGTATTCACTGGTACAACAAGGGAACCTATGTGTGTCTATACTCTCTATACTTAATATGCAACATAAAAAAATATTGTAAAACAATTCCCTCTTGCTTGTGTAGGATACATTAAAACAATATTAGAAATAGCCATAAAAATGTCGACCCCTTCCAGTACCGTAGGAATATCTTTTTTTACATATCATAGCAAAGTACCTAGGCATTACATTTTAAAAAGTGCACTGAATGTGTCAGCTTTTCCTAAGGTTTTAAAGCAACTTGCCAGGTTATTGTAATACATTTTCACTGAATGAACTATGAAGGGTTGAATTCAGCTTATAAAAAAAGTTAACTCATGAATAGTCAAAAAAATATGTTTTACCACAATGTAGCACAATTACTGTAATCAATAGCAGGACCATTCATGGTAGCGTATCAAAAACTAGAATCAGAAAATTAATGTTTATAGCAATGGCACTCAGAAAACTGTTTTTCTGGTCAATCATGAGTTCGTCTTATCAGCCCCCCAATTGTGCCTTTCGGGATACCTGTATGCAGGGTGTTGTTTTCACACGGCAAATATTTTAAATGAAAGCGTTAGAGAGAGTTTAACCATACGTTTCCATTTTCTTTTCTTGTTTTACCATCATCTTCCACCCCTAAATATTTGGTAGGTACATACGGAAGACACGGACACCATGGCTTAGGTATTGGTACCTACATAGTACCTAGTATACGTTCTGTGTTATACTGATACAGCACTCGCAACTAGATAATATTACTTGTACCTGTATATTTATATTACAATAATTAGTTTCATTTAGTGTTGGCATACATTTGCATGTTAATATTCTTAGGTAGGTACATAATTTCATCGTTGGTCACACTCGCGTGTTGGGTGGGTTATAAAAATACCTACTTGTTTTTATTTTCCGTGTAAAACTACATCTTTTCCTTATCCTTGACTGGATTTGAGACTCAAAGCATCAACGGCTGTTCACTAGACCTCTCGAACATAATGCTTCTTCCCTCCCAGAGTTCCTCCTGCCACTGCTCTGCTCTGAGATAAATTCATCTTTAGAACTTACTTACTTCTTCCATTGATAACAGCTGAGGGTGCGTTTAGTAATAAAATGATAAAATCGTCTGAAATTTGTTTAATTATTTTTGTAGGTACTAGGGCTGCCACCTCTCCGGGTTTGACCCGCAGTCTACGGGTTTGAGTGGTGTTCTCCGGGCTCCAGGTTAGCATCGTATATCTCCAGGTCAGACTGGGTGGTGAACGGGTCCGGATTTGCAAAAAGGTTGAGTAGGTCGGGGACTATAGGTAGAGGCCGTGGCCACGTGTCAGTACTTTTTGGTTTCATTCTTAGTCTCCTAGGGACCTCCCCCCCCCCCGTCGACATTTGTAGTGATTTTTTGATGTTGACCTTTTTTTAGACCAATTCTTCGTAGAATTAAAAATGCGCTACAAAAAATTTTCATCGACGGGGGGGAGGGGGGTGACGACGAAAATGCCAAAATCTCTGGGCCTACCTTCTTTGAAAGGTGGCAGTCCTATAGTTGGTTCCCGTAAATTTCACGTCGAGTCCTCAAATAGGATTGCATTATTTATAAAAATTACGCTTAAAGAAAATTCACTCAAAATCTATCTAGAATTGTTTCATTCCTAATGATCGAGTGACAGAGTCAGCGAAAAATAGTCATTTAGAACTCTGTCTCGCGGGCCAAGGACAGACTTGGCCACTCACTGTTTGGCAACAATTATGAATTGCACATAATAAGGTTTTCACATCAACGTTTCTGCCGTATTTCTACGTTTTTTCCCATACATCGCATAGCTGGCGAGTGCATGTTGTGTAATGTTAAAATGTTTTTCTTAACATACCCATTACTTAAATACTGTATTTCGTGCAAAATGAATGAGCGACACATGAATATTTATAGAAAATGGGTAATTGACTGTTTCTACAGATAATATTGTACGGAATTAATTTACAAATGAATGGCAGAACATTTGCGGACCAATTCAATCGACAAATTGAGTGGTTTGCCCCGTGCATGGCACTCATGGCAGTAATGCATTCGTTCATGCGTGATACCAGGGAAATGAACGTGTGGAGAAAACTTCCTCTCGTAGTCCCACCGCACAGTGCACAATCTGCCACTCGCGAACACCTTTGTGTTTTGTCACACCACCATAACTCTGGAAGGCCCGGAGCAATTTCGACCAAACTTGGTACGCGAATGCCTTGATATCTGGAAAAGTATGGTAGAAACTTCTTGAAATGAGGAACCTTCTGAGAAATTTTGCTGATGAGGGGATCTAAGAGGGTTGTGTGGGGTCATGTGTGGTACCGTATGAAGGGGTCTTGGAAAAGAAATCCAGATTCTAAGTCAGATTTTGTCCAGTTCAAGCCTTGGAAGACACCTAGCGATAGAGAGGATAGGCGCCATCGGAATGAAGGTATCCAAGCGCCTCGGAAGCACAGCCGTAAGCAGGGGGGGGCTTAGAGGTTTAAACCACCCCGAAATTTCTCAACCAACCCATCGTTTTATATGTGTAGGATGAATCACACTATTACCACATTGTTTTTTCATCATGTTGTTAATTTTCAATAATTATTGTGAAAATCCATGAAATCACAGTTGTCACATGACCCCACACTACCTTTGGATCCCCCCTGAAACGCTTTACATATTTTTTGTCTCTGGAGTAGGCTGATCCAATTTGTTAAGTACAGAATTGTATTGTCACTGAGTTTACGTATGTTTGCGAAGTTTAGGGTCGCTAAGTAGTTAGGAAGTGATTGAAAAATCGATCGCAAGATCCACCGCGAACAACAAAACGCCACAGTGAAGTTAAATAAAGTCTTTTAAAATCCGTGTATTTATGTAGATTTTTCAAATTCATTGATAATTTTATGAGAACTTGATAAAAATTAAAGTTCCGCTTCCGCAATTGTGTGCAAATGACATCTGCAACGTCCCTGGTTTAGAGAAAGAGCAATAAAGTTCATTAATTTGATTAAGCTTCTGTGTATTTGATTGAAGGATGTTTTTGGATTGATTGTTGATGTCGTATGTGGTACATACTCTCTGCTGGCTAATAAATTAATACCTAATACCCCATTGTTTTTAAAACTTTACAATATTATATCTATGAAGCATTCCATAGAGATCTACATAACCGACTAATACTAAAGTACAGGTATGGTACATTCCATAGCTCGCTCTGGTTATTCAATTAATTGCATCTGGTCGGTAGCCTCAGCAGGTAGTGAAGTATGTATGTATATAATATACATTATACAGGCACCATCTTCAACCTTAAACCACAATAATATTCTCTAATGGTTATTGTATCACTCACTACCTTGGTCATTCAATTCCTTGGTTCATCAATAAATTATAATACTTATGTATACTTACCTAGTCTAGTCATCCGATGACATGACATATCCAGGAAAAATATACACCTAGTAGAAGTTTTTTCCGTCCATCCTTATATTTTGAGGTGCCGTAGACAAAATTTCAACGTTTCCAGCCTGTAACGATGTGTTCTGAAAGAACTGAGAAAAAAACAACGTGATTTCAATAACTCTCTTATAATTAGGTACATACGCACTTTAGAGAAAAGAGTCTTGGGACAACAATAATCTACAGTAGGTATATTGTCTTGAAATTATGCCTGTAAGCATTGAAATTTGTCTTGAAATGTAAGTTTTGCGTAAAATTGTGTTTCCTTTAATTTATTGAAATCTGATAGCATCCAGCGTTCATTCCTTTCCTCCACTACCGTAAGTTAACCATATCTGCATTTATCTCCGCTCTATTTGAATTTAAGCCTGTTACCCTGTTAACATTATTTTTGTGGAAAATTCTCTCTCTCTCTCTCTCTCTTTACATGACTTCCATAGTACATTTTTATGTACTGTAAATATGTATTAATTTATTCTTGCTACATTCATACCTCGCAGTTTTTCCAGGCTTCTATTTTCAATGTTTATGTACACTTTTACTATTGTCTTATTCTTATATTGTAATAAACTCCGTATAACTACGCGACATTAGGGCATCGTGCATCATTATATTATATTGATTAGGTATTGTAGAATTAAAACAAAACGAATGCTATATAAATCAATTGACGGAAACATTACAATCTGTACGTACTAATTGTACATACTATACCGACTATTTATCTATGTCTCGTTACTGTGTAGTGTACATAGTACACACTGTACCTTATCTAATAGTTTAACGCACATTTAATTAAATAGGCAGATCTTTCCAGATTTAATCTACTTGCTACAAACTTGCTACAAACCGTACAACTTTAAATTTACTCAGTTTCTGAGTAGATGAAATAATAGCTCATTAAGTATGAGGTTCGCCATTCTTTTTTAATAAACAGATAATATAATATTCCCGATGTCTCCATTTTCGATGCAATGAATCCAAGGCATTTATGTCGCCATTCGTTAACATCGTGAATTGTCGATGCCGATAAATTAGTAGCCTTACGAAAGAAATCTATAGAGATTTTTTTGTAGAGGATTTAGTAATGATTATTCTTGTCATTGGTCACTTCCCCTCAACTCAAACCATATTAGTTAAAAATGCCAAAAACCGCGTAGATGGACCTGTTCGAGAGGGGCAAGGCTAAATTTTGATAAGCAACCCTATGGCGATGTGTGACAAAAACAGATAGGTGATATTTTTAGCGGTCGAAGCTTAATAGTAGTTAGTACTATATCCCTCTATTTACTTATTTATCTTGGCTCCCGGAGTGCGTATCTTGTGGGTTAGGCAGAGAGAACAAAATGACATTAGATTGTCCTATACTTGTACCTCTATACGTATATGCAGAGCTGGGCAGAAAAGCGTTAATCCGTTAATCGTTAATTAACGAAGTTAACATTTTGGTTAACGATTTAACGCTTTTCTCACCTCCAAAATTTGTTAACGGACTATTTAACTTCCGTTACATTTTACTTCCGTTAATTAAGTCCGTTAATATTTGATTGTTTGTATGGACATCATCCGCTGGCTGCGCTAGCATTAGATAATCCAAGGATTGTATGGAGTTATGTGTGGTGTCGTATATGAGTTGGGCGTTGGAAAAGAATTTCAGATCGAAAGTCAAATTATGTCGAAAAAAAAATCGTCTGCGGCGCCTTTCAAACTCTGAAGCTAGCGACGTCAATGGGCGAGTGTAATAAAAATGTACCTAGGTGTAGACTTGTTTTTTCGGGTATAATTGTGTCAAGATCTGGTGATCCGACATTTCGGCGAATGTACTGCCGCCTTGGTCACGGATTGTGAGTTCGCCGAAACGTCGGATCAACAGATCTTCACACGATTATACCCGAAAAAACAAGTCTACATATGGATCACCGTGAAAACCTACAACTACTAATGTAAGTACCTAGGTGTTTGCAAAATTTCTGTAAGACATTTTACTTCTTATTCAGTAAATGTGACTCGCCACACATTCCGTGTGTTCTATTTGTTGTATGCACATTGTATGTATTTGTGTACCCACTTTGGGATACATCGCGATAGTGTGATAGTGTTAGTACTTATGTAGTTCTACTTCATGCCATTTAACAGCGATTTTTTAGATTAACGCTTTAACGGATTAACGTTAACTTCCGTTACATTTTTCAAAATGTAACGCTTTAACGATTAACGAAGTTAACTTTTTAGTTAACGGATTATCGATTAACGAAGTTAACTTTTTGATTAACGGTGCCCAGCTCTGCGTATATGTCATACAGGGCACAGGTACTTCTTGTTCCCGTCGTCGTGTTTGTGCAATTCCTTGCAAAAGTTTTAATGCATTTGATCAATGCTTTCTCTTTCTATCATCCTGTCGTCACTCGATCTCACCTAGTGTCGTGTCGTGTCCGAACCATTTGCACTTATTCTTGTCGTGTAAAATAAAGTTTCTGGTATAGTATCTATCAGTGGCGAAGGGTGGATTGGCATGAAAGGGAAGCCGGAGCATTAAAAATCCTCCCAGCCAATGCCCTCTTTAAGTCTCCCAGTCAGGGCCCCTGCCCTTTACAGGGGCCCCATAATAATGACTTCAAAAATATCTAAGAAAACGTTACAATGTGCATAATAATTAACATGTTTTCAATAATACCACGAATCTCCTAATAAAAATCGCGTGCGGCGCTATTCGCCTATGTTTTCTGGTACTACGTTTATGCCCAGGTCACGTTAGAGTCAAGGCCCCATAATCAGTTGTTGCGTAGGGCCCCAGATGTATTATTCCGACGTTGAATAAATACGTATTATTGCTATGGGGTCCTCAGTATGTTTTAAAAGACTGCCCTGCTCCCAGTGTTCTCATGTGGAACATTACGGGGATGTGAGTTAAATTACTTGGTTATTTTTGTTGTATCTCATATTCCCGGCAATAAATATCACACCAGAAAACTGTCAGAGCTCATATTTTAGGTAAATAAAGATTTTTTCATAATACCTAATTATAATAAATTCACTTAGGTATATATAACGTCGTCATATAACCACATAATAATTAATTTTCTAACAAAAAGAACAAACTTACAATTTTTATTAACCCAGATTCACTATCCTTAAAAAAATGCATATTTGCATGAAATTTAGCAACTGGTATTATGCTATTCTACTTTCGCTCCAGAGAAAGAGATTGCATTTTATCAGGTGTATCTTTGTTAACTACATTTATTTCATACTAGGAAATATTGAAATGTTTGTGGAATGTTTTATAACATGAATTATTGAAATGTTTGTGAAACCATCCTTGGGTTTATATTCAATTTCAATTTTCTCTTGGGACCTAATTCTACAATTCCTTTTTTTGGACAAAAGACATATCATAACAAAATTATTGTTCATGAGGCAGAATACCTGTGGCACAGCATTCAATTAAGAATCATATTCTTCATTGTTATAAATACATATAAATATATTTCTTACTTACCTTTACGGATATTTTAATAATAATATAGCTGCCTTTGAGTTTTCCGTCAGCGTAATATTATATTGTTTTGCACAGTAAATACCTAGTTTTATACAAGAATATCTACTTATACGAATTTTATTTACATAGTTGAACCCCTAATAACTAACACTATCACCAAAATACCTATATATGAATATTAAAACAATTAAAACACAAAATAAAACCCGCACATACTAAAATAGAAAACATTGTTGTTGATTGTTTTGTTGTGACAGCTAGTCTCTTTCTTGCCATATGAAAAGTTTTAAATTGCTAATAATTTGGATATCATTATATGAAAATAAAAAACACGTATCTAAAATATTCTAAAATTGAATATAAAAATATCTACTAATTGTTCATAACCTTATATTATTACCTGTAGGTAGCAATATATTAATATACTTGTTCTCAAGTTATCAAACATAAAGTGTCTAAAACCCTCAAAATATTTGTCACATCTAGCGATAATAATTGTAAACAGCAACACTACTCGTGTTTTGCCTTTTTTTAAATAACATTATAATATTAACCCATTCGTAAAAATGTCGTTGTATTAGAGAATTTCTATGTGCAATGATCTACTTCTTTTGAAGATAGTCCTAAATTACTGCGGTAAAGACATAGTAATTTTTTTCCTCTATGACGTTGAAAGAGACAGTAATATTCCCATTAGAGACCGACCGAATATTCGGTTTCGGTTTCGGCCAGTTTCGGCCGAAATAGCCGGTTTCGGCCCCAGTTTCGGTTTCGGCCAAAAAGTGGCCGAACCTTCGGCCAAACCGAAACTAGCATCCGTATTATATCGAGAATTGTCGGGAATCTTCGGAACAGATTCACACTTTGTATTTGTATTCTGTACACTAGATTCCTTTTTTATTTTACAAAAGCGAACTAGATTTTTATCACTACCCATTTTTATACACATCATTTATGCCTTATGACAAAATTTTTGCCTGCGGCGCTACTTAGGCGGCCGTTTCCCTGTTACAACATAACCAAGTGTTTTACTTACCTACAACAAAATACATCACTTCGCATATTAAAAAAAAAAAACAAATTTGCCTGTGGCGCTACTACTTTGCATTTTAAGAAAAAATACTCATAATTATTATTGTATTCTATATACCTATTTTAGTTCAAAGATAATATACACACGGGCGTCGGCTGGGGGCAGCTGCCCCCCCCTAGAAATTGGATTAGGTATATATTTTTTCATACTAAATGATAAGACCTGACTATAAATCACACTATTACCGCACATATTCTCACTATTTCATATATATTTTTTAATTAGTTTAAAAAATCCATCAAAACACAATTGTTTCACAAAAAAATTTCCTGCGGCTCTATTTTTTATTACTTTTTATAGAAAATAGTTTTCGTATATAGTATTGTGCAAATTATTATGTTCATTTTCAAATAAACCAAACCATATAACGGACTTTTTCACTATGCCTCACAAAATTTTTCGCCTGCGGCGCTATTTCCGCTTTTTTCATCCTATATCAATTTTGTAATTCCCCCCTTAGCTTCGAGGCTGGCGACGCCCATAAAATAATATAGAGATTAGCAAACTACATCACAACTTCCGTTACTTAACCTCCCAAAGAAAAATAGCATTTTTTATGCCCCCTCCTAGTGTTACCTATGCCATGGATACCTACATAACTGATGTACATAAGTTGTAGTTTAATGGGTTCCTTTCTTTTGGGCTTACATTGAGTTCCGAAAATGATGTGATTTCCTAATAAATAACGTAGGGAAACAATAGATATCAGAGCAGGGTACCTATAATGATTTTTTTTCAAAATTACAACTGAAATTGCCAAGTTTCGGTTTCGGTTTCGGCCGAAACTAGAAGGGGAGCCGAATATTCGGTTACGGTTTCGGTTTCGGCTAAAAATCCAGTTTCGGTCGGACACTAATTCCCATTATCTCATAAGACTGAGAGAGAAAGATATATTTTTGTCATTTTAAATGAATATGAACGCACCCGCCTGGTAAAAAAGTTTGGACGGCTAACTAAAACCGATACGGTTTACCTTGCAATGTAATGGGTACCTCTGGGAAACGTTTCGCGCGCTTATTTGAACACTAATGTTATTATACCGTGCACCGCCATCTATCGGAGACGAATCTACAAAGATTGAACGTAATATTTTTTGGTGCATTTCTGATTATACATCATTCTAATTATTATTTATCATTCTAAATCAAAAGGTAACTCGATGGGAATCGTGTTCTTAGGTAGCTTCGCCCCTGGTATCTATGAACCTAGGTAGTTAGAAAGGCTCGTATTCTGTGCACTGGACTCTATAATATTGGTTGTTTGCAGTCGTGTTTATACTACCTACCTGATAATACAATAGGTCACACAGCTAAAAGCATAAAGTTCAGCACTAACTACATAAATAGGTACCTAAATTGTTTAAGATACTCTTTGTTTCCTTTCCATCTGACTCAATTCCTCGCATTTTATTTAGATTGAGTAATTTTACTTAAAATTAATATTTTACGTACGTAGGTAAGTAGATAGATGTGTTATGAATAATAATAGTGGACAGAACGGTAGTTGTTCTCTTAATGATGTCTCACCAAGGAAGGTATGCTTAGAGAGGTAAGATATACTGATCACTACACTATAAAAGTATATCATACGTTTAGGAGGCCTTATCATAGTTATGGTGGTAGACACAGCGGTTTATAATAAGCAAAACATGATTGTGATTGAGTATACGTGCAGCTTCTAAATTTTCAAAAAAGAGTTAGGGTGTGTTGTACCACTATGTTTTTGTAACTTTTGGTACAATAATATAAGTACCTAATTATTATGTTCAAACTATATCAACTGCCCATTTCTGGAATTAAACTAGTGGTGGTGCCATGGGTACATCCTCAACCATGTCAACCTGTTAATTTGAACAGTCACCATTGGGCCAATTGGGAGGCTTTTTTAATCCTTGTCGACTATGTAGTGATCTAATGCAGGATTACACCAATTTCTTACGTGAGGAATAGCGGAGATAAAAGACCTTTTTTTTTTTAATTTTTAAAATTTTGTGCTAGGTGGCTCCTATCTCCGCTGTTCCTCACCTTGAAAGTTGGCGAAATCAAGCATTACTTATCTCACCCATCTTTAATATGATGTGACTTCACAACAACGTTGCAAAAATCACAAATTACTCGGGCACGTTTTCAGTAGAAGAAAGTGTTTATTTTATTATAATTAATATCACGTATGTCGGCCACCTGTCACTGTTTTCGTAGGAAAATACACGACTAGCATTTATATAGGTATTACTTAAAATTGGTGAACCTTTGGAAAATTGATGTTATTGTCATTACCTATGTTATTTTACGTGGATGAATGCTTTTACATTAGTCATTTATGTGTTTGTGCTGGACTGAGGTGCAAAAATAGGGTTGTGTATCTTATTACAGTTTGAAAAATAAAATAAACATTTTTCTATGCGAAAGACCTGGCAGTTTTAGTTTTTCAGCATTTAACTAAAATGCAAATTTGTGACCATCTCTTAAGGAAAATAATAATTTATATATGCATCTTTATAGTTTGTGGGGTCATGAATTGCTCGTTGCTAATTATAGTAATATGTTATAAGTTCTTGTATCTGTATAGGTGGGTATAATAATAATAATGATTACTAGGCAGATCTTAGAAGTTGGTAGGTATATAGGTGCAGTGCAGTGTGTGGTATATAGTTGTCTAGATATCAGTTCACCGGCCTCACTCAGTACTAGGCCCTGCCCGCGCTGCAGGCTGCAGGCTGTGCAAAAGGTCAAGGTATATGGATGAATGTAACTACACTAACCATATTATTATACCTATATTCTTATACAGGGTGTCCTGTTAATCAACGTCATCCCGTGGAGGGGTGATAGACCAGCTCATAACCAACCAGAAAATCGAAATATGACCTTAGTAAAAATCGCTCATTCTCGAGATATCGGCACTTTTTTGTTTTTCGTGAAATTCGACACCTTCGATCAGTTTTTCGATCGCCACGGTCACAAAATTCAATATTATGGGATTAAAATTTTTGATTCGTAATCCTGAATAATTCAGCTATTTGATTATAATCCAAAATACAACCTATTAATTCACAATTTTGAAAAAAAGAACATCGTTTCCGCCTCTCGAGTTTTTTGTTTTTTATTAGCAAATTTCGACTCCTTTACACTGTAAAAATTTAGTATGACATTAAGCTGACAAATTATATTAAAAACTTCCTCATTTAGTGTAGTTTTTAAAAAGGTACAAAACTGGATATAGTTCCATTTACAAAAAAAGATATTCCTGTTTTACTTCAAAAGGACCTCATTAAAAAAAAATCAAATGCAGGGTTGTAGCTTCCTTATGTCCAATATTTGGACAAGTGATAGAGGATGAAAAAATATGAAAAAAAAATAAGATATATATGTCGAAAAACAACTGTTTTGGAGTTATGGTCTTTTTAAAATTGAGGAGCATGAAAATTTCTCATTTGGGTTTTTTGACTATTATTGTGTTTTATTGTGAATTAATAGGTTTTATTTTGGACTATAATCAAATAGCTGAATTATTCAGGATTACGAATCAAAAATTTTAATCCCATAATATTGAATTTTGTGACCGTGGCGATCGAAAAACTGATCGAAGGTGTCGAATTTCACGAAAAAGAAAAAAGTGCCGATATCTCGAGAATGAGCGATTTTTACTAAGGTCATATTTCGATTTTCTGGTTGGTTATGAGCTGGTCTATCACCCCTCCACGGGATGACGTTGATTAACGGGACACCCTGTATATAGTATCTTGCAATCAGTAAATTGTTCTATTTTTACAATATCCTATATTTATGGGCGTGGCCAATGCCTCTTACACTCCATGCTGTAGGTGTTGGCAACATCTATTTTTTTAGGATCTGGCAGCACTCTGAGAAATAACATTGCAGTCTCAATTGCACTTAAATAACGCAAATATTTCTCATCAGATTTCACCTCCTCCTACTTGACATAATTGTCTCTTTTTTGTCGTTATTATTGTGAGTGTGACATATGAGTAGGTAATTAATGTAATTATACGGATTGTATTATAATGTATTTCCCGTCTGAGTGGTATGGAGACAGCTGTACAGTGTACAGTGTACACCGCGTAATGTATTATTATCACTCAATGTTGATAGTTAGTTTAGTAGTGAATGCGCCTAATTGCATATCACCAAGCTGTTCCGTATAGAATTAATTAGAATGTTGAAGAAATTATCTGTAACATTATTACACCAGAATAATTGCGCTAATGTTTCGTTACGCTTCTTAATACCTCGTTATGTTTTACGTTGTACATTTTCCCTAAACCCCTTTCCTGAAAACATTGTGTACAATAAAATAAAGCATGCACTCGTGTACAGATCAAGAACCTGCCGTTCAAAATATGACGTATCTGTTTTTTTGATCGAAATGTGGTATAAATAATAGCTCACTCATAGGGTAATATGTCGCACTAGGCCACTAGGGTTTCCTATCAAAATATTGCCGCAACCTCCCCCCCCCCCGAAAAGGCCCCCCTTCGCGGTCTTTTAGCATTTCTTTAGGAATATAGTAAGAGGTAGGAGAAAGTAGTTTATTACAAAAATAATCCTTACTAAATTCTGTACAAAAAATGCCGCTTACATTTTTTCGTATGGCTAGTAGTTTCGTAGAACTAGTAGTTTACCCGCAATGGCCAATGCAACCCTAGTGTATTACCCTATGAGTATGTTATCATTTATACCACATTTCGATCAAAAACAGATAAGTTCGACCAGCTTTTAGGTTATCACTTAAAAATAAAAGATGTAGAATGGCAGGCTTTAAATATTTTGGTTCCATGTCAAAATCTCAAGTGACAAAATCTCACATGTCAAAAGGGTAACCTACTATTGACAGTATCGCAACTCAACACCGGGAAATCTGATGCCGTTGTTTTTTATTGTTTTGTTTTTGTGTGCAAAAAAAAAAAACAACCTAACGAACCTAACCCAACAATATTGAAATTGTCGGCAAGAGGTTTTCCGGTGTTGAGTTGCGATTCTGTCAATAGTAGGTTACCCTTTTGACAGTTGAGATTTTGTCATTGTGAGTTTCTGTCTGGTTACCAAATATTTTATAGCCTGCCAATAGGTTAGGAACCGCTGGCGCTGGTATAGTGAATAGTTGGGGGCGACGTCTAACCATTTGTGATGTGGAGTATTTTTGATACTGATTTATGAAAGGTCATTTTATTATTGTAATGACCCACGTTACTACTAATAATAATAATAATAATCGGACAACTTTAGGCGCCGTTTAGCGATAAAATCGCCCCAAGGGCACCGTACATTTTTCTTTTCACCATATAGGATCGTCACAAACAGTAAAACTCTTTCCTTATTAATTACAACTACCTACATATACATAACTGATAGCCAATATTTTGCCAAAAAAGCATCGGTATTTCGTTTAGTCTCCACTTTTATCATCAAGGGCTGGAACATCAGTCTAATGATAAATAACAACATACATATTATAATAAACATCCATAGGAAACTGGTTTTCTCCTCATAAGATGATACCAGATTGAGATAAAGTATACTTTGTTAACATTATCAAGTTATATAACTTACTGTTTATAGTTAACTGTATTATGTATTAAACTGACGTCAACTTTACATACATATTGTATAATATTATAATAATACTTGTATACCTACACCTACTTATTAGTACTTTCTTTTCTCATTATAGAAGCACTAGGTATATGTACCTCTGTTAATATAATTAATACAAATCTATTATTTTTCCATTCACATTCATTGTCTGTTTTATAGCACATACAGACATGTATGCCTAATTTTATTGTGTGCGTACTTTGTTAATAGTCCGAGAGCCCGCTGCTTAAATTATGACGTATCTGTTTTTTAAAAATGTGTTATAAATGATAGCGAAATGTGTTATAAATGATAGCTTACCAATAAGGTATTACATCGCACTAGGGTTGCCTATCAAAATCTTGCCGCAACCCCCCTTGCCCCCCCGTAAAGGTCCCTCTTCGCGGTTTTTCGCATTATAGGAATATGGTAAGAGATAGGAGAAAGTAGTCAATGACAAATATAATCCTTGCTTTCGACTACTTTCTCCTATCTCTTACCATATTCCTATAAAATGCGAAAAACCGTGAAGAGGGACCTTTTCGGGGGGGGGGGGACAGGGGGGGTTGCGGCAAGATTTTGATAGGCAACCCTAGTGCGATGCAATACCCTATTGGTAAGCTACCATTTATACCACATTTCGATCAAAAAACAGATACGTCATAATTTAAGCAGCGGGCTCTCGGACTATAAGATGAACAATAATTAAATAAATAGTACCAATCATTCATTCGGCAATATTTTATTTTGTGCATAGATACCTGATTAATCGAAAGGCTAAGGAAAATAGAAAAGAAAACTCCAATTACTATAAGTTTTCTTCAATTTATAGTAAATAGCTAGGTGGATATTAAACATGGATATGATGGACAATTTTGATACCTATAGGCATTTTCATGTGGAAACATATGAAACAGGATACATGAGTAGCAATATTGAACTATTATTTAATTAATATGCATATCCACATTATAAAATACATGCCAAATTCCTTACCAATTTTGGCAATTTTCATGTTGTTCCATAGTAATTGTTGTTTAAATGATTATGTTGTGAATTACATCCCCCGTTTTCACCAACTTTTACCTAAGAAGGAGACCCCTAAGAAATTTCCATACAAAAACAGAGATAATATTCTATTTATTGACACGCAGGCCTACCAACCACACCCTAATTCCATACAAAATGCAACACGCAACTCACCTAGCCTGGGCAGAGATATTTGGGCACCTAACGTAGGTGAGTTGCGTGTTGCATTTTGTATGGAATTAGGGTGTGGTTGGTAGGCCTGCGTGTCAATAAATAGAATATTATCTCTGTTTTTGTATGGAAATTTCTTAGGGGTCTCCTTCTTAGGTAAAAGTTGGTGAAAACGGGGGATACAGATACAACTACGTTTCATGCCAAAAATGCACGTATGTTAATACATTTATTATTTACTGGTTGCTTAATATTCGTGTGTGGTTTGCTTGAATAGAAGTTCTACTACTTACGAGTAGATTAAACAATATAACATTCACGTTTTGCATTAGTCTCTCTAATTAATATGTTCATTTCGCGCCATTTATATATTAGGAAATATGTCCAAAATTACATTTTATTTTTATAATCATACTGAAGTGAGGCATGGATGTGGTTAAAAACGACGAGAGTGTAACAAATGCGATGGAGTAGATGTCATTTAGAAGTATGTGCTGAGAAATAGAGTAATAATTGTAATAAATGAGAGGTGAGTATTGTGATTAGGATGAAAGATGGGAAGTTGAGATAGTACTTGGGAAAAATGACAAGAAAATATGGGACTGAGAGGTGTATGGTATGTACTATGCAAGGATATAGTGTCTATCCTACAGGGGATACGGAGCGATGGGATAGATATACTTTGTTAGTCCTGTTCAGGTTTATCTGTCACGTCACGGCATAATAATATGCGGTCCTCAAGGACAGGAATACGGTTGGGATTTAGCAATAAGGATGGACGACATATATTATACTCGTGACCTAATCCGTGTCAAATCAACACACTCTTTGAACCACATTTGTACTATTGATAGAGATATGGAAGAATACCAAATTGCATTGCGATATGTCATCTCGTTCCTGAATTATAGCTATGTACATTGTACAGTGCTGAAAAAATGGACCAAAAGACCGCGACCATCCATTTTTGAAGTGCTCTAGGAGCTCTTCCAATTGAGCTAGAGAGCTGGGAGAGGTGTCATTTTACAGCATTATTAATGGCCTTTCTAATGATATACAACACGATGTGGGGTCGACAACTTTTTTTTTTTCGGGAATTTAATTTCAAAAATTTAAATTTATATATTTCTGAAAGTACATATTTTAAAAATTTCAAATTAATTCCATGAATAGTTTATATTCACTCAAATCATCTGGCAAAATATAAATTTGGGACGGAAATGGGTTCACGATTAAAAAAAAATTACATAGCTGTAATTCAGGAACGAGTTGACATATCGCAACGAAATTTGGTGTTTTTTCATATCTCTATCAATACTACAAATGTACCAAATTTCGGGAAAATCTGAGATTGTAAGGTCAATTTTGACATAAAATTGTGTTGATTTGACGCGGGATAGGTCTCGTATATAACTAACACAGCTCAAGATTTAGAAACTACTGTTAGTTTTCTGTGTTTTCACTTCAAACTGTTATATAATTTCATTGATGTTATCTAAACAATATTGTGTTTTGTGAATACCTCATGTATACATATGTAGGTAGGTACCTACTATGTATTATATAATGATTATTTATAAAAATATTCTGTTAAACATATGACATTTCACGAGGCACCACATCACACTGACTACTATGCCATCATTCTTACTCCATTCCTTACATTATAAGAGGTCGTTAGTTAAGTTAACGACGACTCTTTCCTTTGATGTGAGTTTATATGACAACCAGGACCTAATGAGGTTGCATAGATTTTAGTAGCTGGAGAAGAGCATATCACTTCGGCTGCCTACTTCACTCGTATGATCCTCATGGGTTTCCAAACAGAGGTGTTGAAATTTCATCAATATTCTATGTGCTTATTGGATGCCCTAAATCTAGTAAACAACAATTTATATAGAAGACCCAAAGTCATAATCTAGTATTAAGTAATTATGTGATGAAAACAATTTTAAAACCTTGTAAGAAAGAATTGTCTATTGGTGGATTTTGTATTTTCCAACTGCATACACTCAGTAGGAGGTTTTCGCGTTGCATTGGTACTCCACTCAAAATTTGCAAGACATACCAACCGAATTTCTGTTATTTCAAGTTTCGATACAAGTACTGCGATACTGGAAAATCAGTAAAATCACCCGTAGACGGGTGGGTGCCATATTGTAAGAAGAAGATATAAAGTGCCCAAAATCGAAAAGGACATAATGATTTAAGAAGTGTTTAGTGATTTTCGCGAATAAAGATTCAGTGGAGGCCTAAGGTACCAACAGTAAGGCTTCGGACTGTACTTTGCACAGCTCTGTTATTTAGCTCTGTTACGTTGAAGTAGGTAATGCTAAAGCGTAATAAAGGGTAGGTAATCAGTAATCAGTAAGAGATTTAATATAAATAATATAAAACTTCCACCTTACTTTCAATGTAAAGAGATCATCTATCTTGGAGCTGAGCGTGTTAATTGTGAACATAATTAATAATTACCATTGAACAGTGAACACGTTGTTTAAATTAACTGGTGCAATTGTCTCCAATAAAATAATCTATCTACTAATGAAAACGATGAACAATTGAGTGATATTTACTCCATAAAGAACCTAACACAGTACTTACTACTTACAGATAGTAATTAGTTATAATTCAAGAAGCCAACCGTCATATAGTATCTCGATATTGTTTAGTTGTGTAAGACAAGCATTAATTTATTTCACTTTAGATATTTCCCACGATCAGGCCATGACTTTGTTAAGATCTGTAAACCTAAGTATGTACTTATGTAGGTATACTTAATGTTATACATTGTATGCGTTGCCGTAATTTTATATGTGTGTTATGCAAGAGATCGGGTATTTTTTTATTTTTCTGTTTGTTTTTCGTGCTTAGCCTGCAATGTTAAAGTTAAAATTTGCGACCTTCTCACATATTCAATTAATAACCGCACTTGATAGTAGGTACATGGGAATTATTAAAAATTGCTGCTCCTTGATATTAGCGACGTTGAATGAAGAAAACGCACCATAGGGGAGAATTGGGCCTGGGTGTCATTTTATATTTCTTTTTATATTCTTCCCGTGTATATTCCGTTCCTACAATAGAAACGTTTTTCTAGAAAACAATAGTTAAAAAAATACAATTTACAATGACTAAAAAGTAATTGTACGAAAACTGTCTTACCTTCTTCGACTTAAGAGGAAGTCAGTGCTTTATTACACATTCTCCTCTCCTCACTCTTCCAATTAATTTGTCATATTTCTACATTCATTTCGTACATTGTCAACTTGGTTAGGAATTGCGCACTTCCAAGTTGATGGCGATTTATTTCTAAACATGTGAACAGCTCTATTTTATAAGCATTGAAATCATTGCGAGTAGATGTTTGCAATAGCTTGATAGTGAAGTTGTAGCCTAGTCATGTAGTTTCTAATTTCATGTGGTAGTAGGTACCTACTGTATTACTTACGTGATGCAATAATGTCTATACTCCGTAGTCTGTAGTCTGTAATCTGTAATCACTCACTGAGAATCATAATATGTACATTATATTAACACATAGTAAGGTATGCTTGATACATACTAATTAAATTTCACAGTGCTGAGACAACTTGAAACTGGCCTGCACATTTTAAAACCAATGTGGCCACCACCGAAGATGCGTTTTAGAAATCCTTTCTTCTGAATCTTAAATGTAACTATTGATTGTTGAAAAAAGGTAAATTTGTGTTTCTGTATAATGTTGGTTCACGATCACATTAATGATGCATTTTTCATGACCAAGTTTGCGAAATTATGTGTTTCGAAAATACCAAAAAATATATTAAAAACATAAGAAAAATGTTTTTCTGCGTGAAAAAAGTTAACTAGTATATTTTTTTTTATTAAAAAATGATTGAACCCGCCCTATTGTGAGTTATATATGAAATTAGAAACTACATGACTAGGCTACAACTTCACTATCAAGCTATTGCAAACATCTACTCGCAATGATTTCAATGCTTATAAAATAGAGCTGTTCACATGTTTAGAAATAAATCGCCATCAACTTGGAAGTGCGCAATTCCTAACCAAGTTGACAATGTACGAAATGAATGTAGAAATATGACAAATTAATTGGAAGAGTGAGGAGAGGAGAATGTGTAATAAAGCACTGACTTCCTCTTAAGTCGAAGAAGGTAAGACAGTTTTCGTACAATTACTTTTTAGTCATTGTAAATTGTATTTTTTTAACTATTGTTTTCTAGAAAAACGTTTCTATTGTAGGAACGGAATATACACGGGAAGAATATAAAAAGAAATATAAAATGACACCCAGGCCCAATTCTCCCCTATGGTGCGTTTTCTTCATTCAACGTCGCTAATATCAAGGAGCAGCAATTTTTAATAATTCCCATGTACCTACTATCAAGTGCGGTTATTAATTGAATATGTGAGAAGGTCGCAAATTTTAACTTTAACATTGCAGGCTAAGCACGAAAAACAAACAGAAAAATAAAAAAATACCCGATCTCTTGCATAACAAAGAAACTCTCTCTATTATCTCTCCCCAGGGTTGCTAGATGAAGTCGACAAAATTATTTTTTTTTACAGGGGGGGAGGGTTCCATAGGACAAAGCAAAAGACTAAAGTCTAAACCTATTGACCTTGACCAAGAAAAAACCGTGGGGGGGGGGGGGAGTGGACAGAATTTTTACGAAGTCAAACTAAAGCATTCCAAAAATACTAAAGCAGTTTTGAAGACCGGGAGAAAAATGAGTTCGGAAGAAATACCCAAAGACGAATGAAAGGTATTTTTTTCATACCGAACACAAAGCTGAAATACCGAACTGTCTGGTAAAATACTAAGCACCTGACAACCCTGTCTCTCTCCCTTCACACACTAACTGACTAGACTAACAACTTGTCTCTGTTGAGAGGATATCTCCATTTTTCTGCACACCTTGCACTAGGCTAAAAGCCTGTATCGCAAAGTGTGGAATACATAGCCAGTGCTGGGGTTTCAACCTGTCACCTCTCGCTTGGCAGACTGCCACCTCAACCAACTGCGCCAACCATGTAATTGTTAGGGAATGAGTATTATTATTATGCTGTATTATATGTTGGTTTACAAATGAATAACAAAATATTTGATTGTCATTGCTTCAGGTGGTCACTGGAGTACATATTGAAGAGCCTCACCTAGTCCGTAGAAGAAGCGTGGATCAGACATTGAGGATAGTGCTCTACTATGATGACTCTGTATACAGGTTTGTATATGGGCTGGAGGAATATCATGATGTATATATGTAGAATTACCCTGTAGTCTGTCTCTGTGGTATCCCTCCCCTCTTTTAGGTAGATTTCCAAAAGGAACTCTACCTATTCGTTTCTCCCGTGATGTCGCAGAATTGAAAAATTTCTACTCAGTATCACTAATTAGGACCAGGAGAACCCGAATCCGACCTTGGTTTAAAAGTTTATATATATAAGCCATATATATGTCCCTTTTCTTGTGCGCACGTTTGCGGCCAACCTATGCGTCGCAGAAACGTGAAACTTGGGTGGTAGATTTTTGGTAAGTGGTAGATGAACTGATAGGAGATTGGGTGAAATCCATTAAGAGGAAGGTTCACTTTTTAAGGCTTTAAATTAAAAAACAATTATTCTGAGGGGATCCAATGATTGTGAGGGTCTGTGTCTGGTATCGCATGAAAGGGCATTAAATAAGGAATACAGATCAAAAGTTAGATTTTGTCTAGCTCAATTCCTCGGACTTCACTGATCGATCGAAAGATCTAGTTAAGTAGTTACCGCATAGGTACTAGCGTGTTTGTTGTCTTAGAAAAGTGCTTCACGATACGAGTAGAACTCACATCTTTTTTCAAATTTCTAGTGCTTAGCGTGCTTAGGTACCGGTACCAATACCAATCCATATTATGTGTGGAATGAAAATAATATGATTATTGGATTAGGTACTTCCTTTGATTATTGAAGTACTTAATAAATATTTTTTCGTCATAGGGTACTTCGATAATCAAAGAATAAACTACATCCATACTACTTCATCACTTCGCTGGTTTATTTGCTGATAATATTGTGATTGTTTTTATTGTACAGATGTACTCTTAAAATTAATAAAATTAATAAATCACTTGAAATCTACCTATGCCTGTGGCGTGCCAAAGGAATTTTTTAATATTTTTTTGAGTGATGTTTATATAGCTTCTACAAGACATTTCACATATTTTTGAAATGCAATGTTTATGCCAAGAGAATGTTGCCTGTGTTTTACACACATACGCATCATTCCCTAATTACTCTATTTACGTACTGTGGTGGTACATACCAGAATTGATATGATATTTATTATTTCTTTGCCCATTATTATAATAATATTATGTATTTTCATTATGGAATGAAAACAGTGGTGAGCATAAAGTTACTCAGATACATGAATCAACTATTCATATGTATGGTACCACATAAGTTAGTAATTTGACATTATTTATTTAATACACATAAAAATAAATTAATTGTACCAAGTTTGTTGTTGGAACATTAAATAAAGTTATTTATTTATTTTCAGATTGGAGCCAGATAAATTTGAATTAATTAATGTGAGTAAAAAATGTATTATTGAATTCCTCACAAGTTAGGCAGAGAGGGTACTGCCCTGAATTAATGTTGAGCTATAATATCGTTTTGTATTTTTTATGGTGAATGTTAATCATATTTCAGAATACAATATTACCAGAAGCTGTCTTGTATTGGGAGAAAACACTCAAAGTTAGGAAGACAATTAATTCAATTAGATTAAACAGGTAAATTAATATTATGTCCAATTAATTATGTCTCCAGACTGCAGAAGAATTGACTGGTATAGTGTGTATGTTTTATCCTTCAGGAAATGTGATTACAACCATGTGTATGTAAAGGATGGACGTGTGCATTGTATAGATCAGTGCAGAGCTGTGACTATGTGTGGAGATGTGCAAGTGCCTGATGAGCATCTAGAGGTGAATACTTTATTGTTTATCACATCACATTCTTGTGTGGATATATTAATTTTGTTGCAGGGTTACTTACTTATTTATCCATATTTCAGGCTTGTTATGTGTGTAACGCCACTGGACAGGCTTGCAGACAACAGGAAGATAGTGTAACAGGGCCAGGAGTGGGGAATGCAGACTTCATATTATACGTGTCTGCCATTGAGACTGAGAGATGTCAGAGAGGGCTTACTGTAGCGTATGCAGCGCATTGTCAGCTGGAATCTGCTTTAGATAGGTAACTAAACTGTTTCTAAAGGAAAATTACAAAAGTATACTTGTGTAAACAGGTGTATATATATTTGTGTTGTGTTATAAAAAATATCTGATGGATCTATTGGAAAAAACTTTTTGGATTCTAGCGAAATGAATGATTGCATATTTAGATATTGACAGCTTCACTATGAAAATAAAGAAGTATGTACCTATATACCTAGGTAGTTGTTGATGTATGAAGTGAATTGCAATTGTTTTTCTCTCCTCCAGACCGATAGCAGGTCATGCCAACTTCTGCCCTGATGAGATCCCGTCTGGTCGTGTTGAAGTGAGCACTATGCTGTCAACAGTCCAACATGAAATGCTTCATGCTCTAGGATTCAGTATGTCACTGTTTGCCTTCTACAGGTACCTATTATTATCATTCTTCCTACAATTATTCGTATCCTGTGACTGTATGTAGACTCTGGAAAATAGCGCTGATATTTTTACAGCGTTTAAGACATATACATAAAAACTATTGACCATGAACAATGTTGCATACATTCACCAGTGAAAGTATGAATTTAGTGCTGCAGATTAATTAAAGTGTAAATACTCTAGTTATATGATAATATGAGTAAACAACCAAATCAAGGGAAGTTTATACAGCTAAATACAATACATCTGTGGAGAGAACACAAGTAAGCCACATTTTCTGTGAGAACGAGTTCAGTATGCAGTTATGTTCAGATAATCACAAAGAATATATTGGAGATCTAATTGATTCCAGAGCTCAAATATGCGTTTTTAATAATAATTGTGAGAAGTTCCCTACATTTATTTGTGAGACAAAATTTTTATTAGGTACCATTTTTCCTGAAACATGACCAGTGTGGCTTAGCTATGTTCATCTCATCAGCTGTTTGAGTGAATCCTATGAATAGAAAGTGTCTGTAAAAGTCTTTAAAGAATATTTTGTTTTAAATTGTTCTTCCAGAGATGACGATGGTAATCCCTACACAGAGAGACACGCTGACTCTGGGACACCTCCTGTCAATGAAGAGTAAGTGACTTGTATAGGTGGGCACTGCACTGCACTGACTAAGTCAAATAATCACCTACATTATTATCTCATAATTAGTTCTCTAGTCAACTGATAGTCTCTCCCACAAACTTGCAACCCCCATATCTTCTCCCATTCTTTATCTTTCAGGAGAAGTTTAACACTTACAAGTAGGGCTGCCACCTTTGTAAGAGCGTAGACCCGGAGATTTCGAAAAAAAACGAATTTGTATACATAGTTGACCTTTTTTTTTTTTGGTCCACACTATAATTCCAAACCCGGAGATTTAGTATGCTGACCCGGAGCCCGGTTTTTCTATGGGGGGGACCGGGACCTCGGGTATTTTCCTTTTTTTTTTAGTCTTGACAAAAATTTCCGACCCGGAGATACACTATGCTAACCCGGAGCCCGGAGAACACCACTCAAACCCGTAGACTCCGGGTCAAACCCGGAGAGGTGGCAGCCCTACTTACAAGTCTGTTAACAAATTTAGAAAACTGAAAAAACTTAAATCGTTAACTAAAACTTTTGAACATGGAAATGCATTGACTTAAGAAGTGATGTTTTTGGATTACTTTTTAGATTACTAATTCACCAGTGGTCCGAGAAGGTGGTGAAGAATATCACCCGGGAGAGATGGATGGTACGGGGTGGGTTCATGACGAGGAATATACAAGTGCTTGTTACTCCTAGAGTTGTGAAGGAGGCTCGTGAACACTTTGGCTGCACCAGTATTGAAGGTGTAGAGTTGGAAGACCAAGGAGGAGAAGGGACGGCCACCACACACTGGGAGAAAAGAATTATGGAGGTATCATACAAGCATCATACAAAGTGATTACTTAATACATATTCTACTAATTAATACCATTCAATATGTAACAATATTCATTTCCAGAATGAAGCTATGACAGGCACCCACACACAAAATCCAGTATTCTCTAGAATAACCCTGGCACTCATGGAAGACACTGGGTGGTATAGAGTGGACTATTCCCAGGCCCAGGAGTTGTTGTGGGGCAAAGATCTCGGTTGTGCCTTCCTCACCAGGTCTTGCAAAGAATGGATCAATAATGCATCAGTCAAGTATGTTGGATTGATTATTTCATAATAATTCCTAATTCAGAAATATTGTATGAAAGACACATCAGTCATTTTGAATTTATTGTTGACTAACTTAATGTTATAAGCAATAGAGATATAGCCATATTTATTTATTCACAATGGCTACAATTTTATATTATATACCTTCCTGATATCAGATTGTAATTGTAATATTATGTATGTTACTTAATGCAGCAGTGATCTGGATGGGTGGGACAATGACCTCGGGTAAATATGTGATGTGAATCTCTGTAGGTTATGTTAGATGTTGTGTTTTAGTGAATTTATTACAGTTGTATCACCTTCATACTAATTCAAGTCATATCTCCTCCCACCAGCACACACACAACACCCTCACTCAACACACATTTCTTGTTTCTCTCGTACATGAGTACATGCTTCCTTTTATTCAATTGGAATATCAATCCAGGTGGATGTCACATGGTTGCACTTCCTTATGTCATACTATATTACATATGTCCTATAATCATTCTTTCCTTTAGCATGGCAGAATTGTTCCTATTTATATTTTCAAATTGTTAGAGCTTTGTATCCATCTGCTGCATGTTTTTGTAATACTACAAGTAATTTATAATGTGACTAGCTGAACTTTAGCATGATCTCCTGTATGGTATTCATATCTTTTATTATTTTAGGGGAAAGTCTGCACATCCATTTTGTTCCCGAGTGAAAAGGGACCCTCTTCAGACGGAGTGCAGTCAGGAGAGAGACAGTGTTGCTCTGTGTAACCTCGTGTATCATGAGAAACCACTGCCACCATTGTATCAGGTATAAGAAAATATTAATTGTACACCTGTTTACTCCTTAGATCAGACTCTACCATATGAATATATGTATTTTGTTTGTGTAGCATTTTGATTGGATCCCTGATGCTGATGTGGGAAGTGAAGGACACTATGGAGGGAGTGTTTCATTGGCTGACTATTGTCCCTATACTCAGGAGTTCACATGGAGGTTTAATAACCAAGTGGTCAGAGGCTCCAGGTGCTCGTACATGGAGAATAACCCGAGTAAGTCATTCAATCTAAACAGTAATGAGGTAGAAGCTAGAAACAAGGATTGTAAGGTAGGGTGCCTGGATGGCATATGAGTACTAGTTTAATTGATGAGTGTGGTTTCATATACTTACATAAGTGAGTGTGTATCAGATTTAAGATTTAATCTAACCCTGGCCCCTATCAACTTACCTTCCAATGGTAAACACAAGGTGTATTATCCACGCACCCATTACTAGTTTATTGACTTTGAAATTATTATAGCATTTTATATTTTTCGTTTCAGAGGAGGATAAGAACTTTGCTTTGGAAAATTATGGAGAGAATTCCAAGTGTTTTGACCACACAAACAGAATGTGGGAACAAAGGTCTTGTGGACAGGTACTAATAATCAATTATTCCTTTAACCTCTAGAGGTGCACTATTGTAACTTGAATATCCTGAGTTGGTATGTGAGGCATACAAGATATTTCTTAATACCATACATATATTTGTATCACACTCATACTTGTCTATATGATAGATAAGGTATGTGAGGCAAGCTAATGTCCATAGTATCCATACACAGTCATTACTTATATTATACCACTCCGTTCTGGTGCACAACGTACGCTTTTAATCCCTATCCATAATACATCTTTTTTCACTAATTCTTTCACTGTACAGGCTGCGCGATTGTGGAATGACCTTCCATTATCCATCAGACTCGCACCAACTATTTCCGTTTTCAAGAGTAGACTGAAGCAGCATTACCTTTCTATTTCAAATCCCACAACCCGTCCCTCCTGAACCCATCATCCCTCCCTTACCCTATCCAATCCCATTTACCATTCATATATATTTGTATATATAATATGTTTATCTATGTATGTATTTATGAATTCAATTATTGTTATGTATGTATTTATGTATTCAGTTAAGGTACCCTCTTGGTACTAAATCTATAATTAGGTATATCTCATTTTTGTTTCTATCATGGGTTGGCTGGCAGAAATTGCCATTTGGCAATAAGCCCGCCCGTTGTATGTTTTCTGTACAATAAAGTTTATTTTATTTATTTTATTATTTCAGATTAGACAATGGCAACACTGGGGATCAGGATGTTATGAATACCAATGTGCTGGTGGTAGATTACATATTATTGTAAGTCTAAATGTAATTATATTATTTCAATACCTACTAGTAGGTACACATGATTTAATTTTAATTACGTATGAATATTTGTAGGTTGGCAACTATTCATACGAGTGTTACCACGCTGGACAGGAGATTTCCATTAGAATTGTGAGGGGGAGTTGGTTGCATCGTGGGGCTCTGCTGTGTCCTCCATGTAAGGATTTGTGTCAGAAACAATTTGAGGCGAGGGGAGAGTGGTGTAAACCTGGTGATGAAGCTCCTCCAAATACAGCTTATCCTAGAGATGATCTTGACTGTGAGAATGGAGTGTCTGCTAGAGCCCCACCACTGAGATTACACATTATAGCCGTGGGAATATCATTGGGAGCTCTAACCATCAGTGCTTTATGTTTATGTACTGGAATTATCAACAAAATTAGGGGTGGAATTCAAAATTATAGGTAAGACACACAACAAACAGTACATAAGACATACTATTCTAAACAATACACACTACATACATATTATGAACTACTAATCAATCCTATTATTTTACTGTTTGATTACAGAGATCGGACGGCAACAAAATTAGCAAACTCCAACAAATCCAAGTTTAAACTAGAAGAAGTCGTTATTAAGAAACAATCGCAGAATATAGAAAATACGGAAGCCAGTGTGCCCAAGAAAATTGAAGAACAATCTCTTGTCAAAAGTGTGGATCCGTCTTTAGTTCACGAGGAATGTATGCAGTATGCATCGGGGATAATAGAGAGAGAAAAGATTGCTGCAAGTAGTCAGTTTGAAGATGCTTTGAGATCAGTCTTGGATAAAACATTAGGCATTGAGAACTCCAATGGAGAGGTAGCACTGAAAACTGCAGATAGTTCTAGGAAGAAATCTAATGCTGCCAAAGTAGATGATGATGAAATTGTGAGATATGTTGACAGTTGTGAGAGCAGTAAAAACAGCAGTTTCAAAAGTAGAAAGAGTAGAAAAGATTCCAAAAACTCTAGTAGAAGAAAATTATCGAGACAGAAAGACATTGAACTTTTTGACGAACCACCCAGACATTTCAAATTGGATCAACCCGTTCTGGTTGATGGTGATGAACGTGCAGAAATAGAGACATCTATAGATGAGAATATGAGATAGTTTGCATTTATATACTAATTCCACGTTTATATGTTTAACAGTAAAGTTGTGTCTTGTAAGGAGAAAGCAGCTAATTCTAAAACATTCCATCCCAGTTACTTATTAGTTAAAGCATAAGTATATGAAATTATTATCTGAGATGATCCTGAATCCTTTTACCTGTACAGTGTGCGTGCGCGGATATGAGCGTTTATTTTGCAATAACTAGGTAGTTGTAAAATGAAATATTTATTTATTGTACATATTATTTTATTTATTTTGTTGCTGGAATTGTGAAACAGATACTATTATACCCAGTGAGATGTCACACCATCTTTGTAAATTGTTTATCATAACTTATAATAACCTCGACTATGTAGGCAGATATAGTATTACAAAGTTTTGCCAGATACATATGTGTAATCCTATACAAGTATGTGGAGCCACTTACCCATAATATTATGTTGTCCTTGTGTGGAAGGTTCTCTATAATATTATTATTCCATAAGAGGAACATGTTCTCAATATACATTGCAATATTATTTAGTTTGGACATTCAACACTCCAGTCTCAGTTGGAATTTTACCAATGGTTTTCCATTAGGTTTGATGCCTTGAAAAGATAATAATGTAATACCTACTGTATGTAATGTTTTAATTTACTTTGTATTGTGTATATTATTGTATTATTAACCTCCTAGTTAGTAATTGTATTGTTTTGTGATAATCTTGTGTAGTTATTATATAAGTCATAAATTATACAATCTAATAAAACTTTTGTTTCGCATCACATCTTGGTGGAAATTAGATTAAAGTAAGAGGGAGACAGAATGTGCCAAAGTCCGCAAAGGAAGAGGTGGTAACATGGCCCTCATTTGTGTTTCTTTTAGAATTGTCCTTTTGTAATCCTCATCCAGACTATCTGTGTAGTGGCATTATTTAGATACAAAAATAAAATAAAGACTGGTCTCTGCATTCGGCTTCCTGGGAAGTCGTAGGTAGCTGGTTGGCTGGTAGCCACCATATGAAGAGATTATACATTATTTTTATTTGTGGGACTATAAATTTATGAAATAAAATATAAAATAATTATTCCACTTGTTTTCTTCCACATCATGGAGTATGTTTTGAAGACTTCTGCAGGAGTGTTTGACGGCAGAAATAAATCTCCTACCCTGCAGCCAGAACCTGGACCCCAATGATTATTATTTCCCATCACATGTAGGTATTCGAGGAGAATACACAATAAAAATATTTCAAGTCATTTTTCTATTTCTTTTGTCACCATACTAGTGCAGTCGATGAACCAATTTTGCCAACATTAAATCAGGTAGTCGTGAATTTTTGGTATGTTATGTAGGACAATGGGGTAGTCAAGAATCCAAATTTGCACAATTTTCCTCCCTCCGCCCCCTTCGCCATCCTGCTAAAACCTAAAAAAAACGTCACTTTTTGCATATTATGCACTATAACTTCGTTATTTCGCGTTTTACGACAAAAAAGTTATTTGCCCATTTGTACACCATAAAATTTTCTATAACCTTACTTCACAAATTTTTGCTCTAAAATAAATAGCAACGGAGCTTTTAATCTCCCAAAATTGGATAAAATTCTGTATTTTTTTCAATTTTGAGTTGTTAGCCATTAAACATCACAATAACTTCATTATGGCTTATTTAAGCAAAAAAAAAAAAAATATTATCATCCTATAGAGAATTTAATTTGCTACAAAACGCGTATAGCATTATCAATATTGTGCTTAAAACTTTGATTATTGAAGTACTTAATCAAATATTTTTTAGTCATACTGACTAGATCAGTTGTAAAGCATTTGTTTCAATACAACACTATGAAAATGTGTGTGAAGTCATTTCTTCGTTTTCATAAAATTCAATAAGTATTCTTTTGTTGATATTTGACGTTTAAGATTTTCACAGTGTCAAAATGTGATTGTAATTAGATATTTTAACGTTAATATACAATTGTTTCGCTCATCTAAGGATGCATTTTAATTTAAAAAAACATTTTATTATCCCCTAACGTGGTTTTTCGGACTGTGGTTATATATTAAGCCTCAAATTGTAATGTATCTTTCTATCGGTAAGCTTACGTTTTTTGGTTGATATCATTGTTAATTTATGCGCCTTTCGACTAAAAATGCGACAAGTAAGGCTTATTTAGTTATTTGACTTATTTTTACGCTTAAAATAACATCGCAAATAATATATTTTTATTAAATTACATCTGCCATAGGCACGTGATATCATCATCGAATCACACATCGAGCCATCGATATTTTAAGTACTCATAAATTATAAAATGACGATTGTTTTATGTAAATAATTTAATTTACGTAATGAAATAAATTATTAATTCTAGTGGCAGCATATTAAGTTAGTTGGTTACATTATACAAATTTATTTATTTATATAATTAATCCTTTTTATTTTTTTACCAATACAACACAACATGTTCATCAACATGTTTAGAAAATGGTATCGATGGTTTTCAATATCGATGTTAATGTTAAGCATTTACATCACTATTATATAGAGTTCATTGTGTAAGAAGAAGAAGAACAGGATACACACTTCGAAAATAGTTCGAGGCTATGGCTTAAAACAACGACGAAGAGATAGATTTAGAAAAAAACAAAAAAGTGTTTTTTATGATTTCCTATACATTTTCTGATTTCACATACCGTTCGAAAATGTATGAAGAAAAGTTGACTTAATTAAGTATACACTTAATTATATCGATTGTTCTTACAATTAATGACACATATTTTACCTTGTTGGAATCAGCAAATATTTCGGAAAATTTTCTGATAATTATTATACAAAATATATAGTGAAATATTTAGATTAGAGATGTTCTCACACATTTGAAATAATTTTTCTGATAAATATTTAATTCGCAAACAATCATCATAATTCCTTCAAATAGAAAACCATGCCTTAAAATGTTATTAAATTGATTACCTATATCCTTAAGGAACCCGCCTGATTAAAAATATAACTAAAATTGCTTTAGGTCGAACTCAGTCGAACGAAAATTAAAAGACAGTGCAATTCATCGACAATAATGAAATGAGCTTTTATAACAACCTGTATCTTTTCCAGCATGCGACATAGGACACTCTGTGTATATTCTATTGATAGATATTTGAATGTATTTTAGTCTAATAATCACATGATTTCAATTTGGGTTTAGGCTGAATGATACACTGTGATAAACGAATTTCCTAAAATTTACTCCATTTTCTAGTTTTTGAAACACAGAGAAAAAACCTGAATATTTTTTTAAATTTATTTTCTTCAGCAGAACTCAATAAAGATGTGGATACTTAGTTTTAATACATTTTAAGAGAAAATGTTATATTGATTAGAAAAATTACGATGTTTACCAAAATAATATTTTTCTGGAATTTTTGCCAACTTTCGAAGACCTATAGCCAAAATATTTCACTATATTTTTGTATATTATTTATCATAAAGACTTCCGTCATATCAGTTGATTCCAAAAAGGTAAAACATTCCTCATAAAACTTATCAATAATGGACAAAATTAAACTAAAACGTAAAAAAGACAACTTTTTCCCATACATTTTCGAAAAGTATGTAAAATTCGAAAATGTATGGAAAATCATAAAAATCACTATTTCGTTTTTATTCTAAGTCTGTCCCCACTCCGCTATTTTGAGCATAATATAAACTTTGATATACGCGTTTTGAAGTAAATTAAATGCTCTATAAGATGTTATAAGAATTTTTGGGCTGAAGTTAACCATGACGGAGTTATCGTGATGGTTCTTGGCTAAAAACTCAAAATTGAAAAAATACTGAATTTTGTCCAATTTTTGAAGCTTTAAAGCACTTTAAAGCTCCGTTGCTATTTATTTTAGATCAAAAAATTGTGAAGTGAAGTTATAGAAAATTTTATGGTGTACAAATCGGCAAATAACTTTTTTGACCTAAAACACGAAACAACAAAGTTATAGTGCATAACATACAAAATGTGGCGATTTTTTAAGGTTTTTTCAAGATGGTCAAGGGGGCGGAGGGAGGAAAATTGTGCAAATTTTGGATTATTAACTAATTTATTGTCCTACATAACATACCAAAAATACACGGCTACCTGATTTAATGTTGGGTCTCCATACTAACGAATCTTAGATCTACTGGCCTATACTGAGGAAAAAGAATAAAAAGCTCCACATACTTCTTTGTAATTAATTATTAGGTACTTTGCTGTGGCCTCAATTCAACACCCACTAAATCTGATGAACTCGAAATGAAAATATTTGAGAATATGAGTAGGTATACAAGTATTTCATTGTTTCCTTTTTTATAACCTGGTTACTTGAGTTGTAGCGGCCTACTATATAGACTTTGGTGTTTGGATATTTAAATAAAAGATTTTAATTCAGTGTATGACCATTTGTCTGTATTCTCATATCTAAAGATGCACATTATAATATATATTATAGTATGTATGTATAAGTTATATATGTAGTGAGAACACAATCATAATAATATCTACTTGTAATGTATGTATGCCCCTCTCTAGTTGCTAAAATAAAGCAGAGTTTATCTCACATTCTGTGGAGTACAGGATAGCCTGCATCATGTGTGTGGTGTGTATGTGACTACAATGTAATGTATGTATTATTTACTCCCGGTGTAATCACCTCTTCTCTCTTGTCTTGATGTCTTTAAGGTTAAGTGCAATTTTTGGTTTGTTCTTGGGTGGCTCAAAATAGAAATGAAATCTTTTGAACAGTTCAATATCTCTCTCGGCTGATTCTAATTCACTCAAATCACTGATGGTCTGATCCGGTGCGAAGATGCCTCTAGAATCCCCTGTAAAAGGTAATAACAATTTGTGTTAAATTAATAAGTGTGTTCTGTTTCTAATTATATCCATAGTCCACAAGTACAACATGAATGGTAAATAAAATGGAAGACCGACCAATAAGCGGTGTTTTTGGATAACGTACCAACCTGGATAGTAGTCCTCTTGCCTCAAGCCATTGGGTGCAAGTCCACTTCTGTGGCTCCCAATAGCTCCCAGGTTCTTCATTGTCTGTCCCTCGTCAATGACTGGGATTGATTGTTGTTTTCCTTGTCCTATTGCTCCATAAGGTGCAAAGGTTGCAGAGAGACCACTCTCCTCACTCAGTTGCAATGTATCTACATTTAGTTTGGCACTGGTCACTTGTCTGAATGCCTCTGTATTTGTATTATTACTATTGGGACTGAAATTGTTTGCTGTACTAGTATTTTGTACAGGTTGTGTATTATAATATGTCATATCAGAATTTAATCTTGTTTCTTGACTCAATTGATTGAATATATCAGATGCATTGTGTTGCTTCATTTGATTCCCCATTGTGTACCAGCCAAGTTCATTTAGTCTATCGCGATTGGCGGCTAATAATTCAGCCATCCTATCGGCTGTTCCAGGAGTGTCTGTGACACGGCCAAATGCATTGAAATTATGATTAGAATTATTAACAGTTTGTGGTTGTTGCTGTAGCACTGACACATAAGGAGAAAAATCCCCGTAATTTCTTCCATCAGGTGAAGATTGTTGTATAGTGGAGTTTGTAATGTCTGTGGATGGTTCGTGGCCAGTACTATTGGCATCTGCTGGTGAATTCGAACTGGAGTTGGATACAGAATCATACACAGAATTTGTTCCACTGGAGATAACAGAACCAGTCATTAATCCCGATGATGAGGAGGATGAATGTGACAAACGTATCTGTGAATAGTTTGGGTTCATACATGTGTTGTATGAATTAGTATTTGCTGAAGGTTGAAAGAAACTTGAGGCAGAAGTTGGTTGATTCCATAATGAAGTATTCTTTGCTCCATAACCAACAGGAGTAGGTTGTGTTCTATATTCTGCTCTATTGGCATTATTTTTCAAACACTGATCATTGTTTGGCATAAGGCCCATGTCAACACAATTGGATATGAGATCCTATAAAAATGAAACAATATTAATCATACTACATACATGATCTAATCTAATCTATACAGGGTGTCCTCAACTGAAATCAACGATATACCCTTGAGGGGTGATAGACCAACTCATAACTGACTAGAAAATCGAAATACGACCTTAGTAAAAAATCACTCGTTCTCGAGATGTCTACACTTTTTTGTTTTTCATGAAAATAATTAGGTAAGAATCAAAAGTCATAATCCTAAAATATTGAATTGTGACCGTGATGAGCGAAAAACTGAAAAACAAAAAAGTGACGATACCTCGAGCGATTTTTTACCAAAGTCATACTTGGATTTTCTGGCCAGTTATGAGTTAGTCTATCATCCCTTCACGGGATATGGTTGTCTTACGGGCCCCCCTGTATGTAAAACCTATTATAATTTGCCATACATATAAGGATAGTATCTTTCACTTCTATCTAAATGTAATGAACATCACTATACAATGCTGACCATTTTGTTTGCCAGACCAAAGCAAAACACTCCAACTCCACTGAGGTATAAGTGAAGAGTTAGTAAAGTTAGTTGCGCTAATGTTTGATTTGATAGTGTGTCGGACATAGAAAGTAAGTAGTAAAGAGAATATGCAAGTGAAACTACTTACATGATCATCTCTCGTAGATTTGTGAAACAATAGGGAGCCAAATAGCTTGTCGGAATCTGCTTGTCCAAATGGAGTGTAGAATCCTGGTGGACCTCCTTCAGGAGGAGCTGAAGCATTCTCTGGACAATCTTGCCATCCACTCGTGGCAACATTCATAGTGGAATTGAAATCTAATTGTCTAACAACATTCATGGGCGTGGGAGGAGTCTTGTTAGTTTTACTTCCAATTGGACTAGGACAAACATTACTTTCTTGACAACGCTGATTGATTACGGTATTGGTTGGAGATGACACATCACTATTTAACTTAAACAATGAATAACTTCTATTTTCTTTATCCGGTGTAAAAGATAAATTCTGTTGTAAAAACTCTGAATTAGCATTTGTTGTCATTTTGGGTGAAGTAATTTGTTGATGATTATTAGATGTGTTACAATTATTATTATCTGCAATGGCTCCAGGTACATTATGATCCTTCATTTGGTTAGAAGACATTAAAACAAGAGGAGCGTTTGGTGCCTCCTTCATTGCCATCATGTTCTGCTGATGCACCATAGACATGAGAGGATTCCTTATGGTAAACATTCCATTAGATGTCGGGGTGATGGTTGCTTGGCACTGGGTGGCGTTGGGAGGCATTGGTATTGGATCGGGTATTGGAATACTTTCACTAACTCGTTTCCCAGATTGCACGCTGCTCACACTTACAGATGGTAGAGTTGGATGGAACATTGGGTTACGTAATGTCACCATCATTGGTTGCTGTTGTTCTTCAATACGTTGGTGAGAGTGTGTACTTGTTTCTGAAGCTTGAATCAGATTGCTCAAAGGTTTTTTACATTTCTTCTTAGATTTTTTAGACTTGGATTTGTTGCTAGAATCTTGTGGTTGATTAGGTACTTGAGTAGATTGTGCCACTTGAGTTTTTGGATCTGAAAGAAAGGAATTATAACAAAATGTAGTAAAACATTTACTACTGACTTCCTCAATTATGGGCAAACCTTTACAGTAATTGTGACAATTTGTTGACAGACATAAATTGACAAACATGTTCATGTATTGAAAAATGTAAAACTATCTACTAGTATGTATTTAAATGATACAAATGAAAAATAACACAGCAATTTGCCAATAGATTCCGTGACTCGTGTTACCTTTATTGTGTGGGATGGTCTTGGTGTCCACCATGATGAGAGGCGGGGGGTTCACCACAGGAGGAGTTGGTCTGTACTCCGGAGCGACACTACTCAACTTCACCACAGGCTGGAAAACACAATACAATTATATAAATTCTTCTGATGGGATCAACTGTTTGTTGGCACTCAGTTAGCACTAGTATGTGATGGCATCGGTATGGGAGCTTGCAATCACCCTTATGTGTAAAACAACTTACAATAGCCGCTTTAGGTGTTGGATTAGGCTGTTTCTTGTTTGGATCTACCCAAGTGAGTGTAATCCCTGGTGGTAGTTTCAAATCTGGCACCTGGAATACATTATTTAAATGAAATTAGTCTCAAACATTTGTACCAAACACTACACTACAATATCATCTCAGTATATCTTGCATGCTGCCACACATGCCATCTCGAAATCTTACATTAAAATCCTACAACATACGATAGTACTACATAGAGTTTTATTTCAACTTATACAAATCATTATTTAAAGAAACTAAGCAAACAAATGCCCATTTCAAAACCCAATATGGATGTAAAAAAAATCTGTTTGTTTCCCTAAAAAATGTGGAAAAATGCATTAGGGCAGGAAAGTAACGGGACTGGTGGAGACAAAAGTATCTAAGGTAACGGAGTTATAATGTTGAGAGCAAGTACAGCACTCATACAGTGTGGTATCCAAGTACTAGTTACTTAGTGTGTGGTGCGTGGTATGAGAGAGTAGAGTACCTGTACAATGTATATACACACCTGTACACCATTACGGAGTTGTTCCATTATACTACAAGATACAGGACCTCCTGGCTTTATGTTCATTTCATTCACACCACCACTGCATGCATTATTCTGCAACAAGGATATTCTATTAGTAATTACAATTTATTACATATTCAATAGGGGTGTCGGGCATCCAATCAGTTTCCAGGGTCAATGAGTTCACCCAACAACCAATTCCTTGGAGAATAGACTAAACAGTCGCATAGAAACATCATTGAACCAGGATTCCAGTCAAATCAGTTGAATAAAATGACACTTTATTATTGAGTGAGCTAGTGCTAGCAGTAGATATATGTAGTAGAGTAGATACGATACCTCATTCTCATTGGCTAACTGTATAGTGATGTCAGAGTTCATGTTAACTTTATCCATATAGTTAGCATTCAGTTGTGTAAGATGTCTCTCTCTCTGTTGATGTAATACATCCTGTTGAGGGACTGGGACTCCTCTCATGTTGGAGGGCTTTTTATCCAATGGAGTTGAGCGATGATGAACTGATGTCACTTGATTTTTCTTACCTAAAATAATGAATGTTTTATGAGTAAGTAATATGGTAAGGTAAGACAGGTCTGGTATATGTTATAATATAATCTCACTTGGTTGAATGACTCCTACACCAGAGACAACTTTTAATCCTTCATTATTTACTCCTGAGTCTCGTTGCTTCTGCTTCTGTTTCTTACCACCTGTCACCTGCACCACCTGATTTATAGCTTTTTGATTTGAACTTTCTTTCTGGTTGACATTTTTTCCCATCTGTTGGTTGTTTTTCTGCGATTGGTTTTGTTTATTGGTTGCCGATGCAATTTTCCCAGTGAAAGATCCAAGTACTACCTCCGAGATATCAACCACTTTATCCACACGCTTCTTACTGCCATTGGGGATGGATTGAGAAGCAGTTGCCTTTTTGGTCTCTTCCACTTTGCTTACTACTTTTTCTATGAATTCTTTAGCATTGTCCTTAAGCTTTCCTTTACCCTGCAAATAAATTATAATTCAGGATTACAGTACATGGTGCAGATAGTTGACCATTGATTAATATAAAATGATACATACAGGTAACTTCTTCCCACTAACATCTGAATCCATAGCTTCTAATGCTCTCTCTACAGCAGTCTTGAGTTGTTTCATAGAGAGCACTATCTTTTCAGGGTCTGGATCTTCTTCAGTCTCTTGTTGAGTATGTAATTCTCTTTTGTTTTTCTTGCTAGCACCTGCAATTTCATAAACTAGGTTTATTGAATGGCATGTTGTAAGAGACTACTGCTATGCTATGACAGGAGATCCCAGTAATGCTGTGGGTGTATGTATACAAACATTCTTTATGAATTAACATTTACATGACATGCAGAATGGGTGGCAAACTTCACTACTGAAAAGGATGTAAAATAGTGTATTATGGAAGTAGTATTACAAATAACTGTCTCACAACAGGACACCTAAAAATATCAAATAAAGAGTGGAGACCAATTGCACAACCCGGGATGCCATGGTGAATAACTGTAAGAGACGAAGTAAGTAGTACATATTTCATATAACTGGTAGTAATGTAATTTACCTTTTTGTGTGAGGGTCGACCTTTCATCTTGTAACATCTCCTCTTGTTCTTGTCGATGTTTCTTAGCTAAGAGTTTCCGCTGTTTCTTACTCAGCCCTGTTTCTGTTTCTGTGTCCACATTCTTCAATTCCAATAAATCTGAACAAACTGATCTGTTTTCTGCTTTTTGTTTGTTATCTACTTTCTTATTCTGGAGAGAAATAAAGTAAAGGAATAAATAAATGTTTATTGGCTTAAACATAAAAAGACTGATATTCAAATAAACATACTAAATGCATTTTATTACCTTATCCACATTTTCTTTCTTCTTCTTCCCTTGAGATAAGGAGTTAATCTGTGCCAATGTAGATTCCCATGTGGGGGCCTGACTCTTCTTATTATTTTGTATTTGTTCGTGTTGTTGTATTTGCTGGCTCATGGTTGCTGTAAACATTAAAAAAACTACCATGAGGATCGTGTACATTTTTTGCAGGAACTTTCTTGGAGATGACTTTTTCTAGTAGTGGAGATGGATACTCCACAAAAAAATGTTGTTGAAAAACTGTAAATTCACGGTAATAATTATAATAGAGTAGTGGATAGTAGTAGTACCTGCATGATTCTGGAAAGTGTAGATGGGTTTATCAGATCCTTTGGGTGTAATTGTGACACTGGGCTCCCCGCTCTCAGGCATCACCACTCTCTTGATGGTCACCATACACTGTGAAGGGGCGCCACCACTGGTGACATTCTGGAAACAAAATAACTTGTATACTTACTACTACTTATGTACTATCAGCGCACACATACTACACAATACTACATATACATACATACCTGTGTTTGCAATGACTTGGATAATATCTGATCCAAAGATGATAATCCAGGGTTATGTTGTGGGAGTTGTCTTATAGTATTGGTGTTAGTATTATTATAGTTGGCCACCTGCAAGTGTTGTGGTACAATACTACTCGCAGGTTCCAATTCTTCCTTCTCCTCTAATGATGACATCAGTGATACCTGCTCCTTCACAGCAATTATTTCAGGTAATTGAGATATATCTTCAGTGGCTGAAAAATACAACAATTATAATGTGTTACACTGAAAGTGTTCATTCAATGACTGGATACATTCACTAATGCATTCGCTGGTGTGATATATGTGACATATGCTAAAACTATGTATGCAGTTATAAAATGTAGAGGGAATACTAATATGAATTCCTGGTCCTAAGGTCTCACTTCTCACTCTAACATTAGAATGTAGCAAGTCCAGATGTCTTATTATTAAGGTTAACAAGAGAGTAGCGTGTAGACATGTATGTGTGTATATAGTTACATCCAATAAGCAACAGAGCTTTAGCAACTCTATTGAGCATCCTCCTGCCATCCTCCAACTCCTTCTCAGCCTGAGCAGCTTTGTCTCTGTACTCTCGAGCAGTCCTCCTCAGTGCCACTACACTCTCATCCTCTACTTCATTCTCTCCTTTCTTCTTGCCTTTAATCATAATTAATCAACCATAAGCCAAATTACAATGATTCTACTCTGCCAAATTAATAAAATAAAAACCCCTTTACCTGAATTATAAAATTATATTTCAGGCCAAACTAAGTTTAAAATACATACTCTGTACTATAAAATAAAGTCACACCCACAGCAGTAAAAAAGATAGATATTAGTATAAGAGTGTGGGGGGGGGGTAGTATGGGGGATGCGAAAATATTAAAAAACTAAGTGGATTTCATACTTTTTCATGGATTTACAAATGTCTATGGTGTAGCAAGGCGCGCAGGGATAATAATTATTTGTTAAAAGCCCAAATTTAATCCTAAAAAGTCACAACTATCACCTTTCTTATTTGGTTTTTTCTTCTTCCCAACAGTTGCTACCAGAAGTTTGTCCAGTTTGTTTGACTCAGCTCTCAGTTGGGCAGCTTTCACTTCAAATTTTGCCAACTTTGCTTCTAATTTTTCTACCATCTGCAATGAAAATACATAGTAATTCACAAGGTCACATGGTGTAGGTGGAATGATATAGGATGGGGAATATAAACAATGTTCACACCTTCTTAGCCTTTTGTCTGGCCTTCTTAGCTTTCTTCTTAATCTTATCCATGACACTCCCAGGGCCTTCAATAAAGTCAATTAGCATGTCCAAATCACGAGGATCTACTGAACATCTGGTGAGACAAGAAACATAGGCTAAATATAGACTCCTACATCAATTATAATTACAGTACACATAGATACTTAATTAGATTACTAACCCGGAGCAGACTGTGGAAGTAGAGAAGACTGAGCAGTCCCTACTGGTTGTATTGGAAGCAGAATGCTGAACATCAGGAGGACGGGGTGTGCTGCCAGCTGAAACATTCATTACTCTTTACATTATTCACTCAGATTCAATAGCTCCATGTGTCTTGTATGTCACACAATGTAACAACACCTATACACTATACAGTGCATAACTAGTAACAGTACAATAGTAGGTACAGATAGTTTTCACTTTTTAGTATGTTGTTGGTGTTAGCTCCACTGTTAACTCCACACATATAAAGTGAATTATTTACACACTACCAATTAAGTAGGATCACTCAATCATTCAATATTGAAACTGTATAGTATTTAACTGACACTACTACTATCTCTACATCACCCCCAGATTAGTATTTGTATGTATCTGTCCTATATATAACCTTTTGCTCTGTTTTGTTCCATTCCTTTCTTCACCTGATGTTGTGTTTGGAGTGGCTGTGGTCCTGTCTTCTGAATATTTCCTCCATAGTGGACTGGGGGATTCCCTGTTGGTTGAAGACTTTGACTTCTTGGTTTCTATTAGTAAATAAACATTAAGAAATGACTCATTACTTAACTTGGTGTATAATTTGTAAATCTTCATCATAGAAACAACTCTAAGTCAATTTATAATGCAACATAAACATATACCTAGTATTTGAATTTATAAATAAAACTCACATCAGTTTGTATTCCTTTAGATTCATTCACCACTGCCGCCATTTTATATTTCTTTGCATTTCTAGAATTCTGTTCATTAACGTCTTTCTCTTGATCTTTGTCAACAGAATTGTCTTGTTTCTGAATTCCATTAGATGTCTCTTTTTTAACCACAGTACATGAGACAACTTTAGCAACTCCCACATCTGTTTTAGTTGAATTGTTCTTTATTGAAGTTTCTTTTACTTTAGTTACATCATTGACTTTATTTGCTGTACTGATATTTTGAATATTTATTGTGTCTTTTGAAAGGCCATTCTTTGCAGTGTCTTTACACGTAGTGCTCATTACTATTGCAGTTTCTTGTTTAATTGTATCTTCAGTAGGCATATGTCCATCACCTTGTTTTATTTTCAATTTTAAAGGCAAGTTTGGTTTTTGAACATCATTTGGCATACACTGCGGTTGGGTCTGAGTGGATGATTTGGTAATTTGGGTTGGTTTACTATTGTTAGTTTGTGTTGGAACTACTTTACTAGGCACATGCTGCTGTTGTGGTTTCGATTGCACTGTACCAGCTGCTTGAGTGGGTTTCTGTTTAGGTATTGTGCTTATTGGTAATGGATCTGCAACAAATAATGAAATACAAATAGGTAAATGATATGGAGTTCCAAATAATATTGAAGTACATAACATCTTACTATGTGTAATTAACTAACCAGGTTTAACTGTTGGTATAATAGGAATGATAGATGGAGTTTCCTCTCCTTTAGTTTTCGTGTCACTCGTGTCTGAGTCACCTCCCTGAAAACAACAAATACAATGACATGTCTCATCAATATTCATATTTATATATAGAGAATGCCAAGTGACAGTTGGCAATTCCAAGATGACAAAATCAAGTAAAACAATCAACTATTCAACTCAACATAAAACAATATACCTGGGATGATATAGATGAGCCCGGCCTACATCTTTGTTTTTTCCTATTGAGGATTGAACGGAGACGCTCACGAGTCTCATTGAAGTTTTTACTAACTGGAGTAGTCACAGGGGGCTGAAATAATATGTTACTATTATTATATACATATAATGAATATGGTGTCACTATAATACTGTCACCAAAATAATATTCACCTACACAACATAATACAAGAAACAATATGAATGGCCCGTGGGGCATGATCCTACAGATTTCAACTCCATGATGACAAGAATCACCATTCTCAAGAAACCAATAAAATGTGGGAAATGTTAGTGTATATACATAGAAACATATAAACAATGTTATTGAACTCACCGCATGTCCAAACACTGTACAATAACAACAATTGCAAGGCTGGTCATTACCACCTGATGCAGATCCATTAGTGTTAGCAGAGTTGTTTGTTCCTGTACCACGTGCTGTAGCTGCATGCTGACTGCATCTGCTACCACTATCTGATGAATTATGATTAGCACACGCTTCCATGTCTCGTTGATTGCCTGAACATTTAAGTAAAACATACATATATAATACCGTACCTAATAATATATTTATTTATTACAATCATTTACACCCATTAAAATAGAACACAAACAATTAGAATAGAGGTAAGATACAGTAGCCGAGAGGCTCTGCCTACTCCACAAAGAATGTGGCGTGAAGGGATAGGTAAGATGGTCACTAGTCATGCAGCCCTATACTACATGCAACTACTGCCGCAGCAGTGAATTGACACACTGACTAGTTCAGTATTTCCCAAACAACAAACTGGACTAGTTAGTTAGATCTAGAATACAAATCATTATTACATGTGTGTTGATGATGATGATGGTGTTGTTGTACTTTGCATCCAATGGATCCATTATTATGAGGAGCAGGAGCGCACGTTGTACTTCTTGTATTACCACTATCATCATTACTCTTAGCTGCCACTACTGCCTGTGACGGCTGTTGCTGATGATGTTGTTCCACCTCTACTGCCGTGTTTTGAGATGGTGATTTGTTTTGTATCTCCATTGCCAAAGCTCTTTTTGCAGCTTCTTGGCCAAGGCGAAACCCTGTAATGCAATAATTATATTAGGTAGGGGTAAAGGAAACAGATATAAGAGTATTGAAGGTGCAAATGGAAGTACTTTCACATGTTGTATTAGAGTCTCAACAAGCTCACCAAATATAATCAAACACTTAATAATAATTCCCACCCATTTTTCTTGCCCTTCGTAAATGTAAAAGAAAAATACACTATGATATACCTATTTGCACAATCACATGTAATTTAGCAGTTCCAAAGCTTTTTATGGGTGTGGTACACATGTAAGGACAATTGCAATAAACCAAAGAGAAAAATTGCATGATACATCTAATAAAAATGTGAATACCAGTTAAAAGGTCTTCATTTACAAATTTAGGATCCCGTGTAGTTGCTGATCCAACCTTTGTTGCCACATCCATCTTCTCAGTCTTACAATTGGCAGTATCAACCTGCATGTGTGAAAATATACTATTCATTATTTTGTTCACATGCAATTTTTTAAAACTATTTTTAGCAGTTATTGGTATAATATAAATCTCAATTAACATTGCCACAGCAAAACATCTCCACTCAGATAACATAAGAGTGCTGCTGAATACAAAATGTATTGAATCAAAAACCTCAAACGGGGCTCGTGGGATTAGCTTCGAGGAGACCAATAATTCTAATTTTATATTCTTGGTTTGTGCATGTGTTTTTTAATCTCCTACACGAATTTTCACATCCTTCAGCAAGGATGTTTGACACCCATTCTGAAGGTCATATAAATATTTGCCTAAGGTAATGTTGTGTTGTTTATACACACAGCATTCACTGGTTACTCCAATATGTTGTTACTCAAATATATTCTTACATTATGTCCAGGTTGGCAGCCGTGAGAAGAATTAGAGGATAATGCCCCACATGCGGTAGCTTCTCCAACATTCTCTGTGCAGTCAGCCTGGAAACCTGTAATACATCATACCATACATGTTACACTAAAAACAAACAAATCATCATTATCATGAAGATACTACATACAGTGAAACTCGGATTTTAAGTTCCCGCATTTTACGTTTTCCCCTATTTTAAGTTTTTTTTGGCCAGTCCCGTTTCACTCCCATACATTCCAAAACAAAAATTTCCCGAATTTTACGTCAGCCGCCAAAAACAATTCCCGGATTATACGTTTTTTTCAGTTAATTGTAACGCAACATACACATTACTCATTTTATTTGGGTATTTAATATATGCCTACACGTGGGTGTTATTCTAAACAGTGCTTTGTGATTTACTTTTCGCGAAATTTTAGTGTACCAATTTTGTTGAATTTGAAAAAAAAATATTCCTATTAAATTTACTTTGACTTTGGTGGTTATTCCAATTTATATTTCCACAATTGCGATGTGTATTGTCAGCCTTAATGAATGTTCAGAAGAAACTCGGGAAGGACCCGACACACCATTTAATATTTGCAAAAATTTTAACTAAGTCATTGGACATGTAGGTACCTAATGATAAATACGCGTCTAAATAAAAACTATCTAAAGTGACTTTTTGAAATCTAAAAGTAATAAATAGCTGTTTCAATGTTTACTCGAATATAAAGTGTGTTATGTACGAAGTGCTACTATTTATACTCACAGATAATGTGAAATGCGCATGATTTACGTCTTGTGCGCGTTAAATTACATTCTCATCTGGAGGGTCAAATTTGTGACAAATGTTTCGACATCCACGTGGGTTGCTTCCGAAAAATCGCAAGTTTTCCTTATAAAATTATTCAGTTTATTTTATTACGAAAATTTTGAAAAACAGTATTTTTTCGGTGTCAGTTCGGTAAAATTGGCGCGAAATTCAAACGTTCGTGTCGCGTAATTCAATTTTTTTCCTGTTTTCAGTTCCTTGGAATTTGAATTAATGGACTTTTATTGTATGGGGTATTTTCTGAAAATTCAGTTCTTTCAATTTAGTTTTTTAGTTATATAATTCACTTTTGTTTCTTGTAAACATAATTACTGTCAAGAAATCGCTCCTACTACATGACAATGAAATTAACAGTGAAAAGTAACTACGTTTTTATAGGACATACTAAAATATCATTTCCCACATTTTAAGTTTTCCCCTATTTTACGTTTTTTTTCGGTGGTCCCTAGAAAAACTTAAAATCCGAGTTTCACTGTACATATATTATTACACTTGTAATAACAAATTTAATGTAATATGTACTATTTTTTTATATGATGGTACAATTGACCGTAATGGAGAGTGGGCGAGGGTGGGGTGGGTGTTAGGTTGAGGTGGGATACAATATACAATATGATGTAGTGTGGTGTGCTCATACAATTACCATTAGATTGTGATACAATGGGAGGATCCTTACACTTGCTCACTCGTGTCTTCTGAAACACAATAATCATTTTACACAATAACACATAGTACACAGAAATACCATAGGACCATACAATCATAAGACATTACATGAATGTCATCACTCACCTCAGCACCTTCCACACAAGTGTCTACACCACACACACTATCCATGTTGGGGGCTAGTGCTGCTACTACCACGGGTCCTATATTATTTTTCTCCACCTTACTTGTATCTAATGAGGTGGACGATTTTGTTGACTGGAAAAATAAACAGCTACATTAATTCACTATAAAAATATTATCCTTTATGCAGCGGGTGTCTATAGTATGTATACAGGGTGTTTGATAGATAGATACAGATATCTTCAGGCGTGATAGTAGAGGTAATTCAGGATCTTTTAGCCAAACTAAGCTCAGTTCAAAGTCGCATGGTTCTCGAGTTATTCGAGATTTTAACTTTTTATCGAAAAACCCCGAATTACTCAAGTTTAACGTTGATAGCTTCGTAAGCAAAGGTACCTACTTAGTTCTATCATTCTTTTTTGTTACTAGAATATATGTTTAGTCTATTTTAGCCATTAGTTTCAATCTGAAGAAACAATAATGGTACATAATATCACATTAAAGTCTCGAGAAAGAGATATTTCAAAAACGAGTTGAGACTTTGGAGGGGATTTTCGATAAGAAAAAAAATGTCTTAAGATTCAGAAATCTGGAAATAACTTCTCTAATTTATGCTCTTTCAAATGATATACAAAACATTATAAAAAACATCAGTTTCATAAAAATACAATACAATAACATAAAGAGATCGGTACTAATTTAAGCTAAGAAGAATGCTCATTTTGTATGGAGAATAAACCCAGGCCCGGCGCAAACGAAATGTAACTCAAATTATAGGTAATAATTAGTAATTAAATACTGCATAGGGGGTATCATCGAAATCAATGGCTTAAGGGGTGAAATACTTATTCGATGTTTCACAGGGGTCACACGAATATATAAGAAAAGGAGCATTAAACAGTTACAATTACGATTAAAAAGTATATAATATGATGAGTGCAAGGTAGCCCGTCTGATTTTTCTTCATCTTCATCAGCTTTGGTCCCTCCACTGCCGGATGTAGGCTCAAAGGAAAATACTCATGAATTATGTAAAATATAAATATGTCCGGCGCAAACGCAACATGACTCAAATGATAGGTAAAAATGAGTTATTAAATACTGCATGGGTGGCATCATCGAAATCAATGGCTAAATGCGTGAAATACCTACTTATTTGAAATTCACGAGACACAGAGATTGCATAATTTCAGGAATTTTAAGTTGAAAGAGCTTTTAACCAATATTATTTCTCAGTTCCATATAGCAGTGGGGGACCAAGGCTGATGATGATGAAGAAGAAGAAGGCGGGCTACCTTACACTCATTATATTATATACTTTTGAATCGCAATTGTAACTGTTTAATGCTCCTTTTCCTATATATTCGTGTGACCCCTGTAAAACTTCGAATAGGTATTTCACCCATTAAGCCATTGATTTCTATGATGCCACCTATGCAGTATTTAATTACTCATTTCTGCCTATCATTTGCGTTACATTTCGTTTGCGCCGGGCCTGGGTTTTTATTGAGCATTCTCCTTTCCATACAAATTCGGAAACGGGAAATTGAAAGGAAACGTATCGTTCATTATGCAATCAAAATATGTATGGAAATTTGCTAAGCTTGGTAGCGATCTATTTGAGTAATTGTATCGTATTTTTATGAAACTACTGTTTTTTATAATGTTTTGTATATCATTTGAAAGAGCATAAATTAGAGAAGTTTTTTCCAGATTTCTGAATCTTTAGACATTTTTTTTCTTATCGAAAATCCCCTCCAAAGTTTCAACTCGTTTTTGAAATATCTCTTTCTCGAAACTTTAATGTGATATTATGTACCATTATTGTTTCTTCAGATTGAAACTAATGGCTAAAATAGACTAAACACATATTATAGTAACAAAAAAGAATGATATAACTAAGTAGGTACCTTTGCTTACGAAGCTATCAACGTTAAACTTGAGTAATTCGGGGTTTTTCGATAAAAAGTTATAATCTCGAATAACTCGAGAACCATGCGACTTTGGACTGAGCTTAGTTTGGCTAAAAGATCCTAAATGACCTGTACTATCACGCCTGAAGATATCTGTATCTATCTATCAAACACCCTGTATATCATACAAGTTTCACTGGAATTGAATTGGCTGTAATTTGTACAACTAAAGGAAGACAATGAATCTCACAAGTTTCTCTGTATAAACATAATGGAAATACCTTTGAGTTAAAATCTTGCTTAGTGTCTTTTGTCTTTTTAGAGAACTGATTGATCAACTTGCTTAGTCCACGTCCTGCCAACAACTCCGCTTCTCTTGTCTCTTGAGCTATTTTATTTGATCCGGTACAATTGCCTGACTTGTCCTTCACAGCGCTCTTCAATTTACGTTCCAAATTTTGCAATTCGTTCATGGCAAATATCCAATCTTCACCAGTGAGATTCTGCTTAAGCAATTTATCAACATAATCTTTATTGACAGCCTGAAGTCTCTCTACAAACAGAGCGTGTTCACCTGGTGTCAGATAGGATTTTGCTTTAAGAGGGTCAATGGTTATAACTTTACTTGTAACAGATTGCAATTTCTTGATGGATGCTTTCTTGTCATGGTCTTGCGGAGGCTTGCACCTTAAACAATCTACCTTGATTGTGGGATCACGACAGTTCTCAGGTAGATTCCAATACTGTTCCAGTGTGAATGCTCGCCAACAAGTGAATTGTGATTTTATCCCGTCCCAATAATCGTCAATATTGCAACCATCTATTTCATTACCAACTTTCACATCATACTTGGTAGATGTTGTAACATTTTCAAACTCTGCATCTTCCTCACATGGCATCAGAACTTGAAGGACTTTTCTCATAACAACTTGAAGGGATGCAGTCAGTAATTTGGCTTCAAATTCTTTAGCATTTTTAAAACCTTTCTTCTTATGTCTATGCCCGAGCATTTCTGTCATAATTTCTTCTTTAGTAGGGTCTTCCATCATAGTAGCTTGAAACTGAGCTTTATCAGAAAAACCTTTGAAACATTCAGAATTCTTTTTACAATTCTTTCGTTTCCCACAAGTCTGTTTTTTAATTCTCGCCTGTCGTACTTCTTTCAATTGCTTAATTGTCTCGGGAGTCAGGAGGCTAAAATCATCTGGCACATTCCATAAATTTTTTGAACCAAACGTTTTGATCAGGTTCATGGGATCTAACAAATGTTTTAAACTATCAGATTCTATACCATGCTCTCTAATAATATCATTTAAATGCGAAGATATTTCAATTTCAACTTTATCTTTCTCATTTGACTCTTTATAAACACAACCTTTGGGGGATAAATTAATTTTCATATTTAACTTATCTTTCTGTTGCTTTTCATTTGTATCTTGGGAAATTTCTAGGAAAGGTAAATTTTGTGTTAATCGCAAATCATCCAGAGCTAAATCAATATCTTTCTTGGATTCAATTTCATGATCTATAAAATTTTTTAGAATGTTCTGTTCTTGTGCCATTATATCATTTGCAGAATTTTCATTAGTTGTAGTGTCTAGATCTGTTGAAGATGACTGTTGTAATGGTGAACTAGGTAGATTGTTATCATCCGTGATTGTATCAACTGGATTCACACACTCACACTTCTGTTCCCGATCCCCTCCATCTAAACCTAATAATTCCATTTTCTCCAAACACTCACACATTTGCATTCGCAAATACTTCTCTTCCCATGTTTCCTTATTAGATACAGTACTTGGTGATTTGTCCTTATCTTTCACATAAACATCAAAATCTTTCTTGAGTTGAATATCGATACAAGGATCAACTGACGATGGTGAAGGTACAAACAGCTCAGGAATAAGTTTCGAAGTTAGACCTTTCAGATTAGAATTCAGTTCCTTTGTACACCTGAAATAAATTAAAAAATACATATATCTATTCAGTTTCAATATAATATTAGGTTTCTGTTCCGCCTATTCGGCTCCTTTTAGGGGTAAAAACAGAAGAGAAAAATAATACAAACACCCAACTGTAGAGTCGTTTACCATGTCAAGGTAATTTCGTATTCGTTACGTAATACATTTTGTAAATGTATGGGAGTTTATCTTTGTGTAAATATTAGCATAGACCCATTATTTTATTACCTATATAATGGTCAAATACTGGCAAGTTTTAGGCGATCAGAGAGCAGGATGTAGGATACTTGGAATAATGTGGTTTGCGTGTCAAAATTCGTACGTCCGTTAATCAGGCCGAATAGTTTGTCCGAATATTCGGTACTCGGCTTCTATTAGTCCGATCGATAGACAAATTCTGCAAACACTAAATTAGGTGGTCGTGAATTTTCGGTATGTCGTGTAGGTCGATGGGTCAATGAAGAATACAAATTTGCACAATTTTGCTCCCTCCGCCATCTTGAAAAAACCTTAAAAAATCACCACTTTTTCTATATTATGCAATGTAACTTCTTTATTCCTGGTTTTTGGTCCAACATAGTTATTTTCCAATTTGTACATTATAAAATTTTTTTCTAATTTTCTTTATAACATGAAAAAATTCAATACACAAAAGTTATAGGAAATCAAATATTTCATGATTCTTGAAACATTTCTATTTTTCGTAATAAATACGCAAATTTTTCTCCTGTAAAATGTTATAATCATTAAACTGAAAAACGGCCAGAATTTCGTCAGTGTTTGGCTCGCCCTAGTGAAAGCACAAGGGTGGGGATGTCGCAAACTTGGATTCTGAACCTCAAGACCGACCTATATAACATATCCAAATATCAGAAATACTTGTCCACTTATGAGGCAAAATCCCTAATTACATGGACTATACTTTAGCTACTAGCGTCAAGTGTGCCAAGCTGTATTTAGGAGTAATAATAATAATATACCTTTTTTCATATTCATTCAGTTGAGATGATTTCTTTTGCTTGCTCACATCACTGTCAATGCTCAGCGAGGCGAATGCTTCTGCTGTGGAGCTGATGCTGCTGTCCAAAGTGTCCGAGTGTCTAGATGACATATCAGGCATAGAATACCACCTCAGAACATTATCACTCCCCGACATTGCTACTGTATTCATAGGACACCCACTTTCAAAGTCTCTAATGGCTGACTCCAAGTATCTACGGGTTTCAGAGTACAGGGAAACTGATCTTCCACGCTTGGTTAATGTGCGCACAGCTTTTGGAGAACTGGTAATCGTTTTCATAATCGGTGTCTGCTCTTTTCTGACAACCTCTGACATATGTCCAATACTAGCACGACGAATGCTCTTTACGTAACGTCCTTTAACCGACTTACTAATACGATTTGGTTTCATTCCTGCTTTGTGGCAACCTGGTTTCATTCTGAGACTTACTGAAGTTGTGGCAGACAACATCTGTGAATTATTATCACCTGACATATTATTGGTTTCTTCTGATATATCATTAGTTTTGAATTTCCGTTTGATGGGTCGTGGTCGATTGGTAATCTCTGAAGATATATTCATGTCTTGAAATAAGGCTGAACCCAACCTGCAACAAAAACATTAACAATATGTATATCTGCACCTATACCTATGTATAACACAGTATACAATACATAATATACTTACATATCATCTTTGTAATGAGTTGAATTGAGCGCATTAACAAAATTATTAATAATCCTAGATTTTTCCCTTTGCACAAACTCTTTCTCTAGTTCTTGCCTTCTTTTCATAACAGCTGCTGAATGAAGACGATGACTCTTAGCAGTGCACTCTTCACTCAGTGCACTACACTCAGTGGAATGCCTGACGTCTGCCTGCTGTTTATCATCTTCACATTTTATCTTATTTGTCTTATCATCACTAGAGCCATGACTTAAACCACTGCATTCATTACACGACTATAAGGAAATAAATCAAATTACTAAGTAAGCTTGTAAGCATTTCATAAAACAGGAAAAACTAAACAATAAATTCTGCAAAAGAACAACATCAACCACCATTAAAATATCATCTGGCCAATGAGCTGCCTCTGTGCTCCCTGCTTCTTGCTCATTTATTCAGAAGGAATTATATACCAAAGAGATCTCAGTGAGCATAATACTTAGACCTATATATGAGTATACATCAGTAACACTTACAGTACTGTGTGAACATCTCTCCTCGCGTACTGTTCCTTCACCACTTAACATTCTGCTGGCCTTAGTTGGCAACTGACTTATACCTCCTCCTGAGGAGTGGTACAGCAACATTGCCTGAACGATTCGTTTGAATTCATCCAATTCCGCAGGGTCGGTTGGAAGACATTCACTCAAACGTCGAGCCACTATGGAAGATTCACAGTCTGTAAAATCAATCAAATTTCTATTCAATGAGCATTTAGAAAATAAAACATTACGGAAGTATAGTCTATAGACAGAGTCGATTATTTAGATTGATTTTTTCATATTGACATAGCACATGATAAATAAGAACAGACTATGCATCAATGTATCCATAGCTTCGAACTATTTTCGAGCGTCGTTTCCATTTTCTTTTTCTTCTAATCTTTACTGGATGATTTAATGTTATGTAAATGCTCAATATTAACATCGATATTGAATACCATCGATACCATTTTTTTAACATGTTGTGTTGTATTGGTAAAAAAATAAAAAGGATTAATTATATAAATAAATAAATTTGTATAATATAACTCATTAACTTAATATGCTGCCGCTAAAATTATTTATAATTAATTTCATTATATATATTAAATGATTTACATAAAACGATTATCATTTCATAATTTATGATATTCCAGAAATTCAAGCTGTCTAAATGTCGATCATATAATTATATATTATCCTGCTTAAAAACAATCATTTCGCCCACCCAAGACATCATTGAAGGTAATAAAAATATACTTTACATGCCCAAATGTCGTGTGGAAATGCGGATTACGCTATAAAATGTAAATATATCTTTTCTCCTTCGTTAATATCATTATTAATTTATACGTAAAAAATATTGGAAATCGCTTATAATTCGTAAAATCCCGGGAGCGAATTTAAAATATCGATGGCTCGATGTGTGATTCGATGATGATATCACGTGCCTATGGTAGATGTAATTTAATAAAAATATATTATTTGCGATGTTATTTTAAGCGTAAAAATAAGTCAAATCACTAAATAAGCCTTACTTGTCGCATTTTTGTCGAAAGGTGCATAAATTAACAATGATATCAACCAAAATACGGAAGCTTACCGATAGAAAGATACATTACAATTTGAGGCTAAATATATAACCACAGTCCGAAAAACCACGTTAGGGGATAATAAAATGTTTTTTTTAATTAAAATGCATCCTTAGATGAGCGAAACAATTGGATATTAACGTTAAAATATCTAATTACAATCACATTTTGACACTGTGAAAATCGTAAACGTCAAATATCAACAAAAGAATACTTATTGAATTACATGAAAAGGAAGAAATGACCAGAAATGACTTCACACACATTTCATAGTGTTGTATTGAAACAAAAGAATTTGAGCGAATCTATGTCAGTATGTGTTTGATTAGGTACTTCAATAATCAAAGAATGTATCACATCAAATGTGAATATTCCCCATTTGTTGGTTTTCTCCAATTACTTTTTTGGGTATTTCCCGATTTTGGATAGCGCTTGTCATCTATTCCTATGTTGTTTCTGACACTCTGATGCCATTATCAGAGGATCAATGTACAGTGAAAGAGGGCGGTAGAGGTTAAGTAACTTCACCACGAGTTAATAATTAAGTTTAGTAGGGAATATACCTTTCTCTCCTTTGAGTTCACATGGATCATCCCCCAGTAATCCAAGAAATCGAGCAATGGCCAAATTTTTCCGTTGAGCTAACATTAAACGCAGTCGAAGTGAAATTAGGAACTCATCATGTTCATATTGATGACTGAAAAATTACATAAGAAGAATTCATACTTATGTATTTATAGAATACTAGTGAAATTGTAAGTACTAATAAATATGATGAATACTAACTAGTTTCCTAGGAAGGTAGTGACGTCACCACGAAGAGTCTCAGCTTCATTCATCATGGAGAGTAAAGAAGAGAAACTGTGAAGGGCCTCCACAGTCTGTGGTGGGGCCTTACCTAGTAACTGCAACATGGACAACTGGAAGCAACAAACTCAATCAATCAATAACCAATCCCCCGTCCCCCGCCGTCACACACCATTACTCACAGAAAGTAAACATTACTCACATGCACTACCCTAGTAGCTGCAGCCCTATCGGCCCACCCCCTGTAGACTCCACTCAAGTATTGGTGTGGTGCAAGCAGTCTCCCACAAACAGTGGCCAGCCTACGACGACTGGGACCCAAAATTCCACTCAGTGCTATTCCTCCATTCCTCATAGCAGCTGCTCGCCTCCATAACTCTGGAAGACAAAAACAAAGGAACACTCCACGCTACGAATGAGTGATTTATTTATTTGAACTTGAAATTACACCGAGCAACATTACAGCTTTAGCCTTTGTGTCGCTCGGTATAAACAATTATGGGAACAAAGTTGTAACAATGATTAAAATGTTACTGTATACTTAACTTCAATCTCAAGTAAGTAATTGTTACCTTTGAGGAAAGTCATAACAGCACCTCCAGCCAATATTCTAGAGAGATGAGCACCATGCCAGGCACACAAGGCAGAGCATAGAGCATCCAGTCTTAAGATTAGGAGTTGAGGAGCTAACCGAGTGAAACTGTAACATAAATACCACTTTCTATATACAGTGAAACCCTGGACATCTTATGACACTGAATACAAAAGTACATTATTTTAATAATAAGTAATTTGTCATGCTGTAGGAGTGATTTCTCGACAGTAATTACGTGAGACCTCAAATTTTCAAGAAACGAAAGTGATATATCATTAAAAAACTGAACTGATGGAACTGAATTTCTAAAAATTATACCCCATAAAGAATAAAGGAAAAAATATAATTCGCAGTTTTATCCACAACCATGGCGCCATTTCTGCATATGAATAAATTTTTCTATTTTTAGGGTTTTTTATAGAAAAAATAAAGAGTTACATTGAATTTACATGTTTCAGGAACATTTAAAGAATTTTTGTATGAAAATACTTTAAAAAAAACACGAGTACTCTATTAGTACCTATGTACTCTAAATTGAAACATGCGACTTTAAGGTTATGCGGTAGCAGTGACAATCTGACCTTTACTTGACGTACTTACATAATTTTCCTCAATTTTTTTTTTAGAACGGAATAAAATTTTATGAGTTTTGTTTAGGATACTTATTTTATATTTACGAGTTTTTCGGTTTGCACTAAAAGCGTAAAAAATGGCAAAATGACATGACTGACAAAAACGAAGGAAAAATAGGTGTCTTCTCTATAAAACAGACTGAGACTCGAAATTTGCTCCGTAAATTCGAGGAAAACGTAACATTTTGGAACTCAATTCCAGGTTTCAGGCATATTTCGACCGCCGGTAAAAACTTAAAATTCGGAAACTGTTTTTTGCACCACATGTACGTTTCGGGAAATTTTTGTTCTGGAGCGTATGGGAGTGAAACGGGACCGGCAAAAAAAAACTAAAATCCAGGAATACCTACCTAAAATCTGGGTTTTACTGTATTGTGAATAACAGTACATATTATGTCATGCTTTAAGATACCATAACCCCCACCACTGTAACCTTTAATTTGTTTTAATTAATTTAGTGTATGTAGTGTATTGTACATTGCACTGTAATCTAGATACCAAATCATTTTTTTATGAAATAAAATCAGAATTGACTCACTTGTCAACATTATGCTTGATGGTCTTGTCTCGAACTTTTGGGCAATAGAACTTGGCTCCACCACACTTACACCTACATCTATCACATAATGGGACTACATCTGTAATCAATCACAAATGTTGACATCAAGTTAATGAATGACTCAGCCTACTGAGCTATAAGAGCATTAGAACTATAAGTACGGCTGCCCACCTTCGTCCCCACGAGGGATGTCTTCTTCTCCCTCCAAGTATCTTCGATGGCAGTCCTCCAGGAACTTTCTATTTTCCTCGTCCACCTAAAAAATATCACACATATACTCGTATTTCACGTACACACATGAAGAAATTATACATTGAGTATACGCAAAATCCAACAGGAGTTCTAACCTCAAGATCGTGTCTTTCAAACTCCGTCTTGGAGAGATCAAAGTCAACAGGAGCAATAGCCGGATCCTTAAAGAATAACCTTACCTAGAATGTAACAAGTTTGTACGTTTAATTCCATACAGTATAAAAATAGACTATAGCTCGCCAAATACACAGTGACTTAACGTTTTCTGTGGTCTAAAGTATGAAGGGTAGGGACCATTGAGGTCAATTTCCGCCACCTTGACATTTCTCTCTTTCTCTAGCCATGATGTAGGATTATAATCCATTTCGTGATGGAAGTCCCCTGGAGCAAACTTGGTTTAGTATTGCTTGATGTGATAATAAGATATAGTTACATTTTTTTGCTACTTTGAAAAAAATATTTTAGAAGCGTTATTTTAAAACAATTGGCCAATTTTTCGATTCTTAGGATAAACTAGAAACATTGTTTTAAACTTGCGATGGCGGTTTAAAGGAATTATTGGAGTATTTTTTTCTTTTTTCTGCTTGCAAAACTATCTTGCCTTTAAAATGATATGTCTAGCACTTCTCTGTAATATTTTCGACGTTGTACGTTACTTATTATCAATAGTGCGAATTGATGTCAGTCCGCTACTGCTCTGTGTGAGCCTGTATTTTGTTAAGTAAATATGTACTACTATGTTACAGTTTGATGTGGGTATGTTGCTTAGTACATAATTTTTGTTTTGTAGGTTATTGTATTTGAATATAATATTGTAATGTAAATGATATACATGATCGTATATTAATGAATAATGAATAACTTGTAAAATAATTACAATGTGAGAATATTGTAGATCTTTGACAGTTCTTAAGGCTATAATATACCACAGCTAGGTATTCGAAATGAACGTCGCTTCCCCTCTCTTACCGCTCCAAATTTTCAAATATTTCCACCGCAAGTTTTGTGCAATATTTACACACACATTCATCAAAACTTATACATTCAAATAATTCAACTACGGGACCTACATATTATAATATTTTAGTTTGAATTTCATTAAATTCTATCAAATACCATTGTATTTGATAGGTGCATACCTACCTATTATATCATTTTGTATTATTTTATTTGAGTACAAGAACGATTGAAACATATTTTGATACTACTAATTCTATTGATACTAGTTGTCCTCAGTGTGATTCGCACTAACTGGGATTTGTTCAAGAAATAATGAAAGAAAAAAGAGTGCATACTGCATAGAGATTAATACATAGGCATGTGAATAAAATTATTGTAATATATAATACAATTCAATTTCAAAATTCTTTTTTTCTTCAATATACGGCTAGAGAAGCCTTTACATAGATAATAATAATAAAAAATATAACAACATGTGTAACAAAAATAATACAATCCTTTACTTGTAATACCTTATAATAACTGTATACAATCATGTACATACGCATCTATGTATTTTAAATAATATTAAAAAAAAAACAAATATATATATGGCAATTATAATAGTAGTAGCTAGAGGTACATAATTTTCTCTTAATATTTACAATAATTTTTTATTACCTATGAAGAAGTTGCCTGTAGGTTCGTGAAAATCTTAAATTAATACAAAAAATGTAAACTAAGTAGGATTTGTAAATTATAAAGAGATATATTTTCTAGTAGGTACTGTAAACAAACTTTTTAATTTCAGTTCAATTCAGTGTTCCGAGTAATAAAGAGATTTTGCCTTGCATTAAGAGAAGTATTTCTGATTTTTGGATATGTTATAAAGGTCAGTCTTGTGGTTCGGAATCCAAGAATGCGAGCTCCTTACCCTTGTGCGTTCACTAGGCCGAGCCAAAAACCGTCGAAATTCCGTACGTTTGAGATACGTTTTTCAGTTTAATGATTTTAACTTTTTACAGGTGCACCCTAGAGAAAAAATATTTAAGTAAGAGTTATAGAATATTAAATTTCCTATAATTTTAGAATACAAATTTTTATCGTAATGTTATTATTAAAAAAGTTATGCATTATCCAAAATGATTTATTATTGAAAAAAAAAAATATTTTTACGATATCTGAAATTTTCTTAATATATTTCCGTAAGGGTAAGTTATAAAGGGAAATGGCATTTGTAAAAGTTGTAGAAGATTCAATTAACTATAATAAGAAAACTTTATAAATGGTATTTTCTTTAAATGGATTTTTAATTTTTTTTAAATAATAACATTACGAAAAAACGTAATAAAACAAAGTTATAGGAAAGTTAATATTCTATAACTCTTACTTTAATCTTTGTTCTCTAGGGTGCATCTGTAAAAAGTTTTAATCATTAAACCGAAAAACGGGCGGAATTCCGTCGGTTTTTGGCTCGCCCTAGTGAACGCACAAGGGTGGGGAGGTTGCCAACTTGGATTCTGAACCACAAGACCAACCTATATAACATATCCAAAAATCAGAAATACTTCTCAATCAGCAAGGTAATGTACCATGTTCATTCTCCATTCACGGCTATATAGAAAATTTCAAAATGTGTCCCTTAGTTCAGAGGTCCCCAACCTTTTTTTCGCCGCGGACCGGTCAGCGTTTGATAATTTCACCGCGGCCCACCGAGGGTAGGGGGGTTACATTGGGGGAGGGGGGTCACATTGAATGTAGATTTTTTAATTTTTTATTACTTAATAAGGAAATATCGTTTTACAGAGAAATATAAAAACTTCGAAACGGGAAAAATTTCGCTACTACCTGATTCCACCATAACCGCAACCGTTTTTGTATGGAATAGGGTCGCTGTTATAGTCCAAACCGATACAAATCAGTACGAACGAGATAAGAATATTATTTTATTACAACAACAAAAAGACAGAAAAATTATCTGAATCTCGATCGACAGAGGATGACTTTTGACATTGATGACGTGTTTAAATACGATTTGGCTTATTTAAGTTACGACAACACCGCCAAGATTTATATCACTACATACTTGCATACTGCGGCGCTACTTCTTGGTAAATTTTTAAGGAAAATACTGATAATTATTATTGTATTCTATATATTCCGTTACTAAACCTCCCGAAAAAAAAATCATTTTTTATGCCCCTTCCTAGTTTTACCAATGTCCATGCAGCCCATGAATACATAACTGAGAAGGCTGATGCATGGGCGTCATCAGACGGGGCATCTTCCCCTCCTATAGATTGGAATAGATGTGGGTATATTTTTTCATACTAAATGATAAAACCTCACAAAAAAACACATTATTACCACACGTTTTCTCATCATATCATAAATTTTCATGAATATCCATCAAAATACAAAAATTATTTTATATTAAAAAAATTGCCTGCGGCGCTATTCTTTGGTACTTTTTTATAAAAGATATTTCTTATACATGTATTGTTGTGCAGAGTATTATACATATTTCCAAATAAACCAAACCGCATCACGACCTTCTTCACTATGTATCACATAAAAATTTCGTCTGCGGCGCTGTTTAGGTACGCTTTTTTAATGCTATTTCGGATTTTTCAATTTTTGTTGCCCCCCCCCCCCTAGCTTCCGAGGCTGGCGACGCCCACGGGCTGATGTACTCGTACATAAGTTGTAGTTGAATGGGTTGGTTCATTTCTTTTATGCTTACATTGAGTTCCAAAAATGAAGTGATTTCCTAATACATCTCTTAGGGAAACACTGGATATCAGGGTATACCTACCTATAATGATTTTTTTAAAATTATAACTGAAAATCCTAAGTTTCGGTTTCGGCCGAAACTAGAAGGGGAGCCGAATATTCGGTTACGGTTTCGGTTTCAGCTAAAAATCCAGTTTCGGTCGGACACTACTTTACGTGAAGGGGTTTTTAACCGAATAATTATTTTAAGCTATTGACGATTTTTATCAAAAAAAATATTTTGATTTTTAAGCACGCGGCGCGGCCCAGTACCATAGGTTGGAGACCACTGGCATAGTTGACGGTGTTAGTGTGGTATAAATAACTATTTGAATATAGTAGGTCTGATTCTCTATCTTTTAAACACGAGCTAAACTAAAATTAGAACGCACTAACTTAGATAAGTTCATTTGCTATTCTGTAACTTTGATTTAAGTTTTTTACGTCTTAAAGTGTTCTCTTATTTGAAATAGTACGGCCACTAGTTCAACCTAAGCTCATATCGTATTCTGTAACTTAATTTTGGAATAGTTTTCTGTCAAAATGTGCTTATTTAAGTTAATTTTTAACTTATTTTAGCCGCACCTATGTTGCATGCGGCTTATTAATTCTACCTTCTGATACGTGTGTTTTAATACCGAATTTTATACGTTTCACATAAAATTATGCTAAGTACTTATGTGTTACGTTATGTTGAAGTTGAAAACCAAAAAATTGTAGCAAAATAAATATTCTACAGCTGCCTACGCCAAGACCTTCTTGGAAGAAGTTCATTTCATCCTCGTAACGTAAAAAGTAGCTATTCCAACTGTATATCTAAGCCGCGTCCCCTGCGGGGTTGTTAGAGAGGACAGAGCGCCAAACTGCCCTTTCCTTACACACACTTCTTGCTTCCGTCACATCCACGCAATTAGTCATACACGCTCTACGATCTCTTTTATTTAAAACGTGTCCGTCTTTGAGGATGTGGTCGACATGATCGGTCCAGGTCAGTCTCGGACGGCACCTTTTCCTCACCCCTCTTCTATCATCCATACCTATAGGTACCTAATATATATTTTAAGTCCTCCTGTTATCATTCATTCTTTCAACATACGCAATCATTGGTCCATCATAGTCCAATCATTGTAGTCACTACACCCGTCTTCCAATCACATTTTTTAATAGCCTCATGGCATTGAAAATGCGCTCAGACTAATTGTTAGTGTCTACAAAAGCAAAAGTTCCAACCCTAATTATGCTAGTGAGACGTGGACATGGCTGAAGAAGGACGAAACAGGGTTGAACGCAGTGGAATTGAGGTCGTTGAGATGAATGTGTGCTTAGAGAAATGAGTGAATGTACTCGTAAAACTGGGGTAGTGAAAGTTAAGAAATTAGGGAATGTGGATAGAATGAATGAAGACAAGATGGTCAAAAAGTCAATAAAAGAAGAGACCCGAGGAAGTGAGGCCACTCAAGACCGATCATGTTCTCAAGGAAGGATGCATTTTGAGTAAAAGCAGAAGTTGAAGGGTGTGCATGACAAACTGTATGAATGTTTCGGGAGTAAGAAGTGTGTGTGTAAGAACAAGGCGGTCTGGCATTCTGTTCTTTCTGCCTACCCCGCAAAAGATGCGGCGTGAGTGTATTGGTAGATGGATAGATACATAGATAGGTTTCAATTGTAAGTAAAATAAAGTGATTTAAAGAAAAACCTACAAAGGTATTCATTTATTCATAAGAAAATAAAGCAAAAACAAAGTAAAATATAATAAGTATTATTATGTAAATATTACCCACAATACAATTAATACAACAAACGTGTTATGTTCTAAATAGAAAATTCAACATGTAAATGATTCTGAGAAGACTTCTTCTTCTTTCGTCTGCGAATACGACTATTGTGCAAGTGGTCTGACCCAAAGCATTAATAAAACTTTTTAACACGTGAAGAAGATGAAACTGATTGACCATCAGCTGTTTATATAATTTTATTTAGTCCAAGTCGCAATATTCTTCTCATCACCCTCTTTCTACCAACTGCCTAGCTACGGGTATAGCCGTTTTCCACATCACTCCACGACTCCGCATCTTCTCGTAAAATCTCAGGTTCACGTACAGTCGAGTAAAGCGTTTTTTTACCCGTGATTATCTAATATCTATCCCACCGCGGAAATTTTACAATGATCCTATTTGAATTCCTCGAAATTGCTGGGAATTTTTTGAAGAGTTGCTTCCGATTAAATGTTTTATTTTGTAATATTGACAATACCATCTGTCAAGTCAAAATAACAATAATATTGTAACTAGTAGATACATAACAAAGCGCATGCCCGATGTACAGTAGACAATAATATTCAACTAAAATTGTTTCTGGTTAACTTATTTTAAAAATTGTTAAGAATTAAGTTGGGCCAACGATAGAGAATAGCGTATCAAACTAAAAATGACTTAAATTTAAAATTTTGGAACGACCTTATCTAAGTTAAAATACTTACAGAATCAGACCTATTATGTACCTATTTCTTTGATGGTGTTCGTAATAATTAAAATTCAAATGAAAGAATTCCTACTTAGAGTTCCATATCTATATACGGTGTTCTGTTGGTATTGGTTGTTATTATCGTAAATTATAAATAATGAATTCAAAAATATGCGAAACGTCCTCTCTCTTCGAAAGCTACTCTCTAACTGAAGATTGAAGGCGAGAGGTAGCGTCTACATACAAAAATGCGGAAATGACTATCGCGAAACTAATCAACGTAAGCGACAAAGTGAATTATACCTTTTTAAAAGAAACCTGGGAAGAAATTTAAAAATCTATAGCATAAGATTTGTCAAGATTATAATAACCAATATTTTGGCTAAATTATACTTTTATATCTGAAAAATTGAACGGAAATTCTTGGAATTCCGTAAATTTTAGGGGTGCTTTCGGAATACTTTTTTATTCAAGGAATTTCCAAATCCTGTAATTCTAAAATATAAGTCCTGTAGTCCATACTTTCATCTATCACTGTCTTCAGTTTCAAGACGATTCCTTCAGTATTGGCTGAGTAAGAGTCGCCGCGCCGAAGCCGTGTAGGGTACCGTAGCCCCTTAAGACAAGATTCGACAATCAAGGCTACCAACAATACAATTTCTCAACTCTACTTGCAGCTAAAATCCGCCGGCAGCCAAGATAGAGGAAATAATCTGTAATACAATCAACATTATAGGCGAGGTTGCCATCACTGTCACTAAGGATATGCATGAAATAACATTCTCCCACCTCCACCTAAATCTTTTTTCTTGGTCAAGGTCAAGAGTCTCGTGAAATTATCTTCGAATTTTTTTACCACTCCCCTCTCTACGATTTTTTCTTGGCCAAGGTCCTTTTTAGTAGCTTTTCCTAGCCCCCCCCCCCCAAGCAATTTGATTAGTATTTAAGAAATCCATCATGCGATTTTGTATTGCAGATACTGGCATCCAACGGTATTGGAATAGTGGTTTATCTAGTCATACATAGTACTCAAATACTCACTATGCAAGAGTGGTGAACTCTAGTAGATCTTCTCTCTTGACAGCAACATTCTGGAGGTATCTTCCCTAACACCTTGCCACCCCAAAGCTGCTTCAATAACCTCTCTGTTTAAATAAAAGTCAAATAAATGAGTTGTGTAGGAAAGTGTTATTACATACATAGTAGTTGTTTGTAAAAGAGACTCACTGCTGTCACATGATCTGCACTTCTGCTGCTGACACTCACACGCATCCTCTACTTCATTAGGCAACTGAAAGTTATGCAACATAAGTTAACAACCAAATGTCACAGTGTTCCTAAAGGACTACCAAATGAAAATGAAGAAAATTTGCACTAAATACAGTACATAATTGAATGATGCGGTTTACCTTCCTCAGCATGGGGTGTGAACATCTACAGCAATGACACGGTGGGAGCGTAGCCACGGCCACATTCTTACACGCTAGTCCTCCAACATCAGCAGCCCGCCACACACCACACAGTAGAGAACGTAGTTCCCACCATCCAGAGTGGCAGTCAACAAGGCGCCCTAATTCCTCATCCTAACAAATAAACAAAGCGCATGAAACATAACTCAATGTATGTAGGAGGAGGACTGGACGCCAGACACACACATCATCCTTGCTTCTGTCACATTCGTGCAATACACCTTCATGCGTCATGCTCCATCAACGTCAGTCTCAAATAAAATCACAAATAAGCAAAAAAAATACAGTGTTTCATAAAGAAAAAAGAATTACCTCTGAAGATTCTAACTTGTCTTTATCCATTTCTGCACCATCTTGCTCTCCTTCATCTCCGCTACCAATCTCTACTTCCTCCACTATTCCTTCATCTTCCTCAATGGCTGAAGTATGCTTGGAAGCCACGTCACTCTTACATGGAGGTGGAGAACGATTAGCACCTGATGGATAACATTAATGTATATTATACTCAAGTTAGGTTCAAACATAATACAAGTCACATACTATAAAGTACATACCAATATTTCTATATCGCCTACAATGTTTGAGGTTGCCACAACCACCGGGACAAAGAGTTTTGTCTGCATTTCCACCATCAGGAGTGTCATCCAAGTCTATAAATCTGGATGTAGTGTTGACAGTGTCACAATCAAATATCCTCTGTGCAGACTCCTCAGGACTAGTACTACTAAAGTGAAGGCTGTTCCCTGCCAATGCATTGGTGTTATTACTAGTAATACCACCGAGTTCTCGTAACAAACGATAGTTCTGCTCAGCCTCGGCTTCCCGACTTACTATCTGCATCATCATGTACTGTTCCAGAGTAGACCTCAAAGGGGAGCTGAATAAATATATAATATAGGTAAGTAAACATATTAGGCAAGTATATAATATGTACTATATACACACTATAGCACACACTAGCACTCACTTGTCTAGAAATTTAAAAGTTTTCTCTCCTTCACTGTCTCCCTCTCCCGTATCAGGTGTAATGGGGTGTGACATCCTCCCTGTAGAGGTGGGAGTGGCACCTGCACCTGCACTACTCTCTGCATTCTCTCTACTCTCCACATCACCATTAATACAACACAAAACACTTTTAACAAGGCGGGTGTCAGAGAACTTTTTCAGCTTATCATTGTTTACTTTATCCGTGCCTGTGTCTTCTTCCAACAGCTTAGATAATATGCCTAAGAGAGATTTATTAACAATATTATTAATTTAAATTGTAAGAAAACGATGCAAACTTTTATAAAACCAAATATTCACCTTGAGTCTGTTCCCCTTCTCTATCTTGGATCTCCTTGTTAAGCTCTTGGAATATCACTAGCGTCTCATCCTCAGTGATACACTTGGAGATAAGCTGCATCACCTGTAAAACGAACACACACACCCATTAGCATACACTTATAGAGTAGTTCCATGTATAATATTAACTTTATGGCTCTCCACACATGTCCGGAAGTTCAGTTGACTTAATCGACCATTTGCATAAAAGCTCCGACCAAACCCTCTTTCTGAATTCAAAATCAGGGTAACACTAAATTCAGAGAGGTTTTGGTCGGAGCTTTTTTGCAAGATGTTTGTGGAGAGCCAGTCTACTACTATGTCTACCACACTATATAATAATGAGAAAACCAATAAGTACTGTGCATATACAAACACAACATTCTATCTACACAAAATGAACGTGACATTCAGAAAGAGTGGCAAAACTCCCTGACTCTTTGAGGACACTGAGCAACGAGGGTGAGGTGAAGCTGGAATGGAGAAGAGGAATGTATGATTCTAACCTGCTGCCTCTCCTCTTCATCTTCTTTTAAAGAAGTAGATTCTTCCCCAGGATTGGTGCCAGGCTTGTGAGTATTCTCCAAGGCATGATATTCTCCCAGGATCCTCCAAGCCAGGGCGCTCATCTCATCACCTGCCTTCTTAAACCTCTTGGCTTCTGCAGCTAATACCTGTGCAAGCAATAAGCAATGCATTATATTTCTCTGACAAAATCTAAGGCGATTATGTTTTACTTCTTTGATTTGGAAAGTTTTACTTTGTGGCGACATTATATTATAATTAAAACAATATTAATTTGTTTACACCACTTTTATTTTGACCAGAGTCAAGTTTAACTCTGTTTGACTTTTATTTTGACCAGAGTCAAGTTTAACTCTGTTTGACTCTGGTCAAAATAAAAGTGGTGTAAACAAATTAATATTGTTTTAATTATGATTATGTTTTAATAGGGCTTTAATAGTTTTTAGGACTCCAATGTGAAAAATTTTACTGTCAAACCTTGTCATTTTTCCAAAGAAACTGACTTTTACTGATTTTACTGGTCAACCAGTTTCGACTCCTGATATTTATCAGAAAACTAGCTGAGCAACCCGGCGATGCCCGGGAAAAAACAACCCATTCCGCACAATTAAATTTATAGGTTTGCGACTCTGCTACTTCTGTAAATTTGTATAAAATACCCTGGTTCGCAACCACTGTAAATATGTAAGTGTTGCCATATTGTGGAATTAAGAAAACTTAACCATGTTAATCTAAGGTTGGTACTAATTGTCGGCTTTGCGCATGCGTCATCTGCACATGCGTATAGCCCGGTTTATCTACTGTGGCGTGACGTTTGTCATGGCCGCCTTGTTTTGGTACTACCTCCGTATTTCGATTTCAAAGTTAAATATCTCTTAAAATAAGTTTTTTTTCCAAAAATGGCGCTGTCAAAACCTGAAGCGGATCGGTAGAAGTGAATGAATGAATGAATGAAAAGTTTATTTTTCCAGATATGTACATACAGCTTACAAAAACAATTAATTTTGATATACACATATATAGACATAAATAAATACAAAATGCCGCGCGGCACCAGTCGCTCAACTATCTGGAAATATTTTACTGCCTCACTAGACCGGAGTCTGTTCTGAGACAGTAGATGCCAAATCTATTTGTGACGGAAGTATAATGTTGCAACAGTAATCGTTAAAATACATTTCACTGGAACAACACTGGACCAATCAAAACACGCCAAAAACAAACACTAAGAATAGTGGCAACAAAGGGACAAGCCCTGAGTACAATAATAATAAATAAGTGTAACTTGTATAAAATAGTGGAGAAATGTGAATTGTATAAAAATAAACATAAAAACAAAAAAAAGAAGAAAAAACAAAGAAAAAATTAAATAAAAAAATATTAAAATTAAAGTGTTAATGTACATAGCAATAATAGATAGAAGAATACATCGATGATAATCACCGAAATAAAGGTGGTATTAAATCTCTAATAATAAACGAAAGTGTCCTGACTGACTGACTGACATACTCACTCATCAACGCAGAGCCGAATTGGCTAATCCTAGAGAAATGAAATTTTGAAGGCAGATCTAAGAAGGGATTTTTGGAAATTCCGCCCCTAAGGGGGTGAAAAATAGGGTTGAAAGTTTTTCAGAGTATGCGAATATCTCGGAAACCAGACATTGTACGAACTTGAGATTTGGTACATAGATTCTCCTATCGAAATTAGTAATAGGGTGTTTGGCCGTTTTTTCGAAATTTTAATTAAAAGGGATGAAAATGGGCTTCAAGAAAAGGGATGATTTTTAAATGTCCCTTAATAAGCTAAAAAAATTTTTTATAGAAATTTACAGAAAATGATTTCCTTAGAAAAGGTCAAAATATGTTATTCTGTCCCCAAAAAAAATCAGTTTATAAAATTAATGGGGTGAGGGTGTTTTTTTTTTACAGTACCATATCTCAGTAATAAATTAAGATATAATGCTGTAATTATACATTTACATAGTACTTTTAAAATAATGAAATATTTTTTTCATAGTTTTACCAAAAATTTAGTCTAAGGGTTGAAAAACATGTATTGCGTATACGCCCACATAATATTCGTTCGTACAACGTATGTATGTAATATGTAGGTAGGTATTATTGCGTCGTTGCTGGGGTACAGGTACTGACTGGGCTGTAGGTACCTACTTATCTTCTACTGGTGTATTACGATGCGACGTGCTCCGCCGACCGGGTCTAAGGTTCGTCACACACGGGCGGAAATTCGGTAGCGGAATTTAGTAGCGACCGAATATCAGTTTACCATAGACTGATATTGTAGTAGTCATAGACAATAGTCATTTATAGATTTTCATAGTCTATGGTCATAACCGATGTTGCCATATATACTGATTAAAAATAATGCTAATTTAATTTAATAAATAATAAAAATAATGCATAATTTTTCCGAATAATAGAGAAAATATCCTATTATTTTTTTTCTACTCAAATTAGCGCTATTACTGATTTCTTTACTACGTCAATGTTAAAATTTTAATTGCTTCCCAAGAGTTCGCCCCCCCCCCCCCCCGAAATGAAAACCTATATACGCCACTGGCTCCAATATATATTTTATAGCTCAATAGTTTGGGCCTAAGGTGTGTGCTCGCTCTATGGAAATGTATGGAATCAATCGTCAGTATTGGCTAAAGGCGATCATCAAGGCTCTCAATGTAACTTCTGACGCATCGAGTAACATTCGGCTTAAGCTAACATTCCGCCCGTGTGTGGAGAGTAGTCAAATTGCATACATTTTGGAGCTTCCGGAATTCGCGTACCTACCGAATGTTACCGGGCGAATTTCCGCCCGTGTGTGACCGGCCTAAGAGTAGCGACGTATAGTTTCACGCGCGGGGTTGAACTTGAATGAAATCTCTTCTATAATTGAAAGTGTCCTGACTGAATGAATGACTGACCGACTGACTGACATACGCAGAGCCGAATTGGCTAATCCTAGAGATGTGAAATTTTGAAGGCAGATAGGTTTTATTACAAAAGCTTCCACTAAGAAGGGATTTTTGGAAATTCCACCCCCTTCTCTTCACCCCCATAGGCCTCAGATATTTGACTAATTAGTAGCTCAAATATCTATATATATACATATATATATATATAAAGTAAAGTCTGATTTTTGTAAGCGTTCGCATAACTCCCGCATTTTACGATGGATTACTGCGAAAATTTTGAATAACATTTGCATAGTATAGGCTGTGTTCTAACGTCGCCGGTTTTTGGATAAAAAGCTTTTCCTAGGAGATGCTATGATGATGAGGGGATCCAAGGGTTGTATGGGGTCGTGTGTTGTATCGTAGGAAAGGAAAGGATATTAAGATCTTTAGTCACATTTTGTCCAGCTCAAGCTTATAAAGTATGCCGGGTTGGTTTGCCGTTGCGAAGCACGGGTAAATCAGCTAGTTATGAATAAAATGTCAATAAATGATAAAATAAATGTCAAAAATGAATATGAATAAAATGTCAATAAATGTCAAAAATATGAACAATTATGAAAATTTCATTTCGTCAGGTGAGAACATTTAGTAATGCAGTTGTGGACGACTCTCTGCCCATCTTCACCAGCCATTCAACAACCAAACTCCTAAAGTTTTTCTCAGGCCTCATGGTCAGTCGATTCATGCTATCTAATACCTTATTATACAGGGTGTCCCAGGAAGTGCGACCAAGCGGAAGTCCAGAGATAGAGCACCTCTGGGGGTACCTAAATACCCCAATTTATGTTACGCGATTTTTTGTAGTTTTCGAGTTATGAATTTTTTTCGTATTTTTTGCCAAACCCCGACTTGCAAGACGTTATTGGTCACAGAGACACTAATTATTGAGATACATACTTGATTTTTTTTTCTAAAATAGGTGAATAATATACCTTGTAGGTATAAAAAGAATTATGGGTCTATCTGATACTATCACGCCATAAAAAAATGACGAATTTCAAAATTAGTCACAATTAAAAATATTAAAAATGTTTGAGGACGTTTTAAAAAAAATAATCATAGATAATTTTTTTTTTTCGAATTACTTTCAAAAACTTGCAAATTTTATAAACTATTTATTCTGTAAATTTCATTGAGCTAGCTTTACGGAATCATACCCAAAAATTGTTCCAAAGCAAGAAGGGTGGTAGCTCACAAAATAAATTTTGATGAATCTCTATACAAAATGTATGAGGAGAATATTTCCCAAAAAAAATCATAAATTTATACCTACTATTTTCACATTCGCATTAGATTTCGACTACAAGATCAAAAAATTTGATCATGAAAATCTGTCAGTATCACTGTGAACGCATGTGAGGATCACTCTCATGTACAGCTGCCTCACATCCAAAACCCTGGCGAGTGCAAACAAGCGTTCAGTAGGAAACCTGAACGGTCACCTGAACATAACCTTGAGAATGGATCTCTGGGTTCTCTCCAGAGGGGCGAGGAGAGTGCCAGCCATACCGCCCCAACCAATGATACCGTATTCCAGAGTGCTTTGTGCAAGAGCGTAATACACAGACATCAATACATCACCACTAAGAATATTCCTTAGGTAAGTGTCTATGTGAATTTTCACAGCAATCCATCGTAAAATGCGGGAGTTATGCGAACACTTACAAAAAAACCGACTTTCCGTTAGTTATATAGATGTACACCTGGAATAAGTGCTCATTCTTGAGAATTTAATTGACATGATGGATCCTGTGATTCCTGGATGATGACATTTTAGCCACTTATATCATCTTAAAAGCAAACAAATATTTTGAAACATTTAGAGGTTTACATCCAAGTATTACAGATTCTCTTCACCCATACTGTTGTGATAATATTTAGGCAGATTATAATCCTCAGGTGCCGTTTGTTTTGTTTCCAGGGGACAACATCTAGTACATCTACTTAGTATTTAGTATTCCAAACTTCTTTGAAGAAAATAAAATGTTAAGGATGAAAACTAATATTGAAATATATTTGATACACTCTTTCATCACACGCCGAGTTACACCAGAGAGGTTGGGCAATGTATTGTGGAGGTACCTCATGTAAAATTTCATCTAACATATTGAATTACCTCTATCACAGAATGATCCCTCTCCACATTGGTGTTTACGTCTTGAACAGGAAGTTGTTCAGTGACCAGAGGGAGAAGAAATTGTCCCATGTTTGGATTTACATCATCTTGCTGGATGGTACTTTGCCTTAGTGAGCGCTACACAACATAACAAATTCATTAACAGGGATTTAGTGATAACATCCTAAATGCTTTTATTTTCTCATAACTGAAAAATTTACATGCCATGTTTTTATTACTCATTATTTAATAATATATAGATGTATTGTTTATTTCTCTGTGGGTGTCTCTTATAAAAGTAAAATTAAATAGAATAAACATTACTATTATTGGACAAGTTATTCTTTAATAGTAAGGCAATGCAGTGTACCTTGTTATGTTTGGGAGATGATATATAACTTGAGAAAGCTGAAGATAAGGCTGCTATCTTGGATGAATCTAGGTTTTCCTCTGGAACAAACAAAACATTTCATTGCCAGCAAGAGAAATATCAGATAATATCACCCATAAAAGCAATTCAGACCAATTTTCTTACACGACAGAATTTTTGCAGTTTTGAGATATGCACTGCACATCATTGAATAAATATTTTAAAAATGGGTCGTTTGATTGTCTGAAGAATTAGAAAATCACATGAGATATATTCTCCGGCGGACGTTCTTCATACGTACCGAGTACGTACCAAGCGGCGGGGAGGCAGGTGAGAGGGGAAAGGGGGCGGTAGGAAACCAATACAAAACGCATGTACTTTCTTATCAGTCGTGCAAGGTCGTACTTGTTAATAAACAGTTGTTCGGGGGCTCAGCTGATTTTGACAGTAGGTTGAATAAACATGGACGAAGCCGTCGGTGTTTATGCAGGTTTTAGGCTACGGGAACGGACAAATACAGTGATTTATACAGATTTTTGGAATTGGATTATTATTTATCGTATGGTCATTTCCAGTACATCACATAAATTACAATATGAATTTACAATTGGAATTGGAAATAGTCAAATCGACTTGAATTCCGTACGTTTTTAAATCAATTCTTTATGCATTTTTTGTAGGTAGTCTTTATTATATGTGAATATTCCGTACGTGTTTATTATAAATTTATGCAAATATAGTTCTTCGTTACGAATTGTACAGTTTTGCTATTGAAGACAGGTAGTATATTACATAACCTGGATAATCTATGTGAAAGCAAATTAGTGTCAAAAAATTTGCCCTGCGCCCAGGTAGATTTGGACTTGTTTCATGTTAGTTTCATGTGTAGCCTTAACCAGGCTATCTGCATTGATATTATAAAGAGACAGGTGGTGTTATCTTGAGCTATTGATCATAAAAATAGTCGCCTTTGAGACTATTTGATTGCTTCTTTCATCATCAATCATTGTACATGTTATCTAGGAGTTATTTGGTTATAGCTCCGTGTCCATATTTTAAAGGCAGCCTACTGACCTTAGTGTCATCTTGTGAATTTCCTCAAGAACCCCTATTCCTATATCACTTCATTTCCTTCACAGCACACAGTCATTCCTTACCCCTCTTTTCGAAAAAGATTCAATCTAATCATCGGGCTTGGAGTAGCCAGTGCTGGTATATTTGAACCGTGTGAAAGTTCTGCACATAATATTGATCCAAGTTCAAGGGAAGTTTCCCTGTCAGTGGTTATTAATAAATATTAATCATTTCAAGGGTTACCCGAAGATCCATAGAAAGAGCCATGCTGGGTATCACCCTGAGAGATAGAGTAAGAAACGAGACGATACGGCAAAGAACAGGGGTAACAGATATTGCCCAGCGTATCGCATCTCTCAAATGGCGGTGGGCAGGTCACATGGCTAGAGATCCAGATGATAAGTGGTCAAAGGGGGTCTTAACCTGGAAACCTAGAACGACTACCAGGAGCGTAGGAAGACTACGATGGAGAGACAACCTGGTCAAGTACATTGGAGCCAACTGGATCCAGAGAGCCCAGGATAGAGCGGCGTGTAAGCAGATGGAGGAGAAATTCGTCCAGGAATAGGCTGAAGAAGGGAAGAATAATCATTTCAAGAAGTTCGATAGTACTTGTTTTTAACCATAATTCCAGCGCCTCGTTATATAGAAATGTACAGTTCCACAAAGAAGGAAGGAAGTTATTGTATTAAAATCCAGAGTCCAACTACAAATACAAGGAGTAAGAAAGCCAGTATTTGTATATATGGAATGGAAACATAAGTTTCCAGTATTGACAACAATATAAGGTTGGATCTCATCATTTATCTTAATTATTACTTATTAATATGTAATTACCCTAGATGTATACAAACCTATATTATTATAATTTTTGTTGTCACTTTATTCATTTGTTATTTCTATTCTCAAACTCATTTATTATTACATTAAACTTGTCATTTCAGTTTGGGCAAGAAAAACAGAGTCACTATCCTCTGGGTGCCCGGCTATGTCGGAGTAGAGGGTAATGAACGAGCAGATGGACTGACCAGGAAGGGTGCGGCAACGTGACTCTGTGGACCGGAACCGATCGGCGGCCTGGGCGACACTTTCTTCCAGGAGGAAATCGAGAAGAAAGGAAAACAAAAGAGACGAGAGCTCAAAGACTCCACAGAAGGAAACCCACGAAACTAACACGAGGACGATATGAAATTAAAATAATTTGTTTATTGTATGTATTAATTTGTACATAGTTTAGTAGTTACCAACGAATTTGGTATCAGTAGGATAATTACAAATCATTGTTTTATAATTGCACTATATTGTTTTCAGCCACATGCCCCAGTTAATCTTAAATAAATATGTTTTTATATTAAATTCTAATGATTGTTTTATTGGTATGTTCTAGCTAGACCGGTGGAGAGGTTCATGGTACAGTCAAGTGGACAAGCTCTCGATATTGGAAGATCCAGTGAGGAGCGGAAGAGGAGTCTCTTGTTCCTGGCGCTGTTAACCTCTCCACTGCATGAGCTGCAGCAACCCACGCTTTGGGATGTGAGGAATCTTTCAACCGTGGGTCTCATTTCTATTATTTATACTTCCTGAGGTCCAGGCTGGACGCCCATAATGATTTGGCTGTCTAGGTCCGATCCCTAGACCAGGGGCTACTGGACTGGTTCCAACCCGGTCCAGGGCCAACTGTTCCAATACGTTAAAAATAATAATAATAAACAGTTTATTGCATAAACAAATATTATACACTGGGTGTACTTATTGCCACATGGCAATTTCTTCCAGCACGGAAATAGATGGCAAGAAAGACCCAAGAAGACATTCTCTTATGATGTCGATGATTATTTTACATCACAGAATATCATATACATATATGTATGTATTCAATTTTGTTAAGATATTAATTAAGCAGGAATTATTCAGAGGTGGTCAACACGACCTTTAAAAGTTAATAATATAGTAATTCAAATACAAGTCGAGCTTGGAGTCGAATTGCGTGGAGCTTTGTGCTTCCAAAGTTAATTAGTTTCTCTCCACTAATGCTCACTCTCCTGATATAAAAAATGAAATTGTTAAAATAGAACATTGTATTTGATTGGTTGTTAGCATAGCCTCGAACTATTTTCGAGCGTCGTTTCCATTTTCTTTTTCTTCTCTTCTTAACTGGATGATTTAATGTGATGTAAATGCTCAATATTAACATCGATATTGAATACCATCGATACCATTTTTTTAACATGTTGTGTTGTATTGGTAAAAAAATAAAAAGGAATAATTATATAAATAAATAAATTTGTATAATGTAACTCATTAACTTAATACACTGCCGCTAAAATTATTTATAATTAATTTCATAATATATATTAAATTATCATTTCTTAATTTATGATATTCCAGAAATTCAAGCTGTCTAAATGTCGATCATATAATAATATATTATCCTGCTTAAAAACAATAATTTCGCCCACCCAAGACAACATTGAAGGTAATAAAAATATACTTTACATGCCCAAATGTAGTGTGGAAATGCGGATTACGCTAGAAAATGTAAATATATCTTTTCACCTTCGTTAATATCATTATTAATTTATACGTAAAAAATATTGGAAATCGCTTATAATTCGTAAAATTCCGGGAGCGTACTTAAAATATCGATGGCTCGATGTTGATTGATATTGTTATTATTGTAGTGTGAAAGATTATGAATGGCTACTATGATGTTCCCGATATCGGCTCCATTTATACTCTGAATACCAATACCCATTTGAGAGGACATTCAGTGAAGCTCACCAAGGAGCGGTTTCACAGTAATCCGAGAAAGAACTTTATTTGCAATAGAGTGGTGAATATGTGGAACCGTTTGCCCGAAAGTGTAATACAAGCACCATCAGTGAACGCGTTCAAGAACAGATTAGATGACTTTCTCAGAACGACAGATGGCACAGACATTGATTTGGGCTCTTCAGCCTAGGCTGCTTGCCCAAAATTAATAATAATAATAATAATAATTGTTGGAAGCGAGCTTCCCCTCAGCACGAGTTTTGCTCAATTCTGAGGGGAGATTTTACTTATATATATATATATTTTTTTTTTTTTGTTTATTTATTTGTATGATATAATGTATCTTTGAGTTGGAAATAAATGAGTTATATTATTATTATCTAGTGTATATTTTTTCTTTTATTATATTGTTTACCTTAAATACAAGGGTTGGTACTTACTAGTAATTAGAGATTTACATGTTGGTAGAACATGTGAGTGATTTAATTGTCACATTTTTTGCTAGATTGTAATTTTTTACTCTAGTGAGTGCCTTCTCTTGAGGTCGTGTACCTACCTGCTTGGAAGTGGATTTGAATTCGCCGCCTAAATATGAGTTTGAATTTGCCGATAAATAGCATTGTAGTTGCGAGTGACACCGATGGCGCGCTGTATACGCTTTTGATGTATGTATGATTAATTTTACGTGCGCAACTTCAATGGCTCACCACAAACGTCCGCAAGTTCAGCTGCCGTATGTCAGTTCCTGAACTTCAGAACGTGTGTGGCTATTAATAATTTCATCCGTCTTGTCCACCGTGCGCACGTTACCTGCAAGTGGAGTTTAGATTGTATTGTTGGTAGCCCTGATTGTCGAATCTTGTCGTAAGAGCTGTCAAAGGTTCCCAATATTCTCACATTGTATCTTTTACAAGTAACCTACAATGCCGAAAATATTACAGAGTAGCGCTAGAGAAATCATTTTGAAGAAAAGATAGTTTTGCGAGTTGGAAAAAGAAAAATTACTCCAATAATCCCTTCAAGCCGCCACCACAAGTTAGAAAAACAATGTTGCCAGTTTATTCTAACAATAGGGTACTTGCATTTTTTTTATCGTTCAAAAAATATATTAAATCGATAAATCTACTTACTAGAATTACAAATAAAATTAAATTATGTAATTTTAATTTACCGTTAATTTATAATAATTAATTGAAAATGTTAATTTGACGACTTTTTCTATGGTGCTCTGAAACGAGCGGCCATTGTTTAACGTGATTGTGACGTCACGACACGATGAAATTCATAGAAAGAAATTTGATTGTTTGTGGGTTATATATGGAGGAATTGGGGAAAGTGACGTCACAATATGGCGGCCAGTCAAAAACCTGTTTTTGCGCTAGAATCGAATATGAGACTTTATTTTATAAATATATCCACAAAGACAGAGAATTAAAATCTCAAATTTTCGGAAAACCTTAATTTATAGTTAATGTACCGAAAACCAAAATAAAAAAAAAACATGCAAGGACCCTATAGTCATTTGTTTCATTTTCACTACCTAGTAAGTACCTGCCTAGATTACCTACTCTCTTAGCAGCAAATAATATCCGTGGAAAATAAATTGTATGGAGTTTTCCTAACAGCTGGGAAAAATATGTTAAACCGCGCCAAATGTATGGAAACTGGAATGAGACGTTACTTATTCATCATCAAGTTATATTACAGGATATCAATGGATTTATCTGTATCGATACCTATAGATTTTAAGTTATTTGCAGAGTTAACAAATTTTACTCTAGTTTGGTGAGTTTTATACAGATTTTTTTTACAGTTTTAGACAGAGTAGAGAAATCTAGGAAATGTATACAAGGCCGAGTCAGTTTGGGAGATGTGTGAAATTATTTATGTATTATATGTTCGGCTCTCCTCCTCATCTATCTATCTATCTATCTATACCCTCACGCCACATTCCTTGCAGGGTAGGCAGAGAGGACAGAGCGCCAGACAGCCCTATCCTTACACACACTCCTAGCTTCCGTCACATTCATGCATGCAGTCATACACGCTCTCCGATTCCTTTTACTCAAAACGCGTCCATCCTTGAGGATCTGGTCGACATGATCGGACCAGGTCAGTCTCGGACGGCCGCGCTTTCTCACCCCTCTTCGCTCATTCAGATATATCTTTTTTGTCATCCTGTCATCATTCATTCTCTCAACATGCCCAAACCATCTTAGTTTGTTTACTTTCATTCTTGTCACTACACCAGTCTTGCAGTCACTCATTTCCCTAATAACCTCATTCCTTATCTTATCTCTCAGCGTTTTCCCGCACATTCTTCTTAATGACCTCATTTCTACTGCATTCAACCCTGATTCATCCTTCTTCATCCACGTCCACGTCTCACTAGCATACATCAGGGTCGGCACCAAGACAGCATTGTGCACTAGCACTTTTGCTTTCATAGACACATTGCTACTACCAACAATCGGACCGAGTGCACCATTCGTCCTAGTACCGGCCAGCTTCCTTCTTTCAATGTCTCCATCACAGCGTCCATCTCTAGTAAACAAACTTCCCAGATATACATACTCATCCACTTGCTCCAGACAGTCATTACCAACCTTTATCACACAATTTGTCCTTATTTCCTCTCTTTCGAACACTAATACTTTCGTTTTATTTACATTCATTTTCATACCATTCATATCGCAGCTTTCGTACACACAGGATACTATCCGTTGTAACTCACATTCATCATCAGCCATCAACACTAAATCATCTGCAAACATTAACGCACATACTTTCACTCCATTTAGGTCCACACCAACATTCAGCTCATTCAGAGGACGCATGCAGTAGTCGAAGAACAGGTTGAACAACCAAGGCGACATGACGCAACCCTGTTTAACCCCTTTTGTGAGAGTGAACCACTGCGACAACGCAGCATTCACCCTGACACAAGCAGAGCTCTCCGTATATAGAGACGCGATTGCGCCAATCAGTCGGTCGCTCACCCCATATTCCGACAGTACACGCCACAGTCTTTCTCGGTCCACACGATCGTATGCCTTCTCCAGATCCACGAACGCGCAGAAGAGCCTCTGGTGTTTAGCCATAAGCTTCTCCACGACCATCCGTAGGGAGAAGATCTGATCGGTGCACCCCCTGCCACTCATGAAAGCACCCTGCACATCCCATACTTTACTTTCAGTCACTTTTCTTACTCTTTCAATCAATACCTTTCCATACAGTTTGCCCACAGAGCTCAGCAAACTGATAGCCCGATAACTGCCGCATTCCAACCTTGAGCCTTTCCCCTTGTACAAAGGGCAGATGACTGCCCTCCTCCAATCCTCAGGAGTGCAGCCACTCTCCCAGCACAAGTTGAAGAGCCTCAGGCACCACTCGAGAATCTTCGGGCCACCTTGCTTGATGAACTCTATGGCCACACAGTCATGTCCCGCAGCTTTACCATTCTTTGCTTTTTTCAATGCAAGCACAACTTCATTCATACGTATTTCCTCGTCCTCAGCAATATTTACATTCATACTATCTGCTATATCACTCTCCTCCTCATCCCTTGTAAATATTCTTTTTATTGTTTGTTTCAGATTCATTTCATCAATAGTTGCGTAGTAGCATACAAAGAAATAATCTTATGTATCCTGAGGATTTACAGCCAGTATTAAGACTGAAGAGAAAACCTGAAAAAACCCTGAAGAGATGTTTTTTTTTAAATTTTGCAGACAAAGACAGTTTTTTTTTAAATTTTGCCAAAGAGTAGGGCTAATGTTGTTAAAATGCATTCTTATGTTTATATATACACCATTATCATTCATGCAGACACCCACTTATAAATAAAATGACTGAAAACATGAAATCTTTATTTTATTTCATCCATAAATTTTTATTTTAAATATTCCCGCCACGAAAATTTTGTTCACTAAACTAGGCGCTGATGGTACGATTTGATTCCTAACATTCCTAAGCATCGGTTGCTGCAACCCGGGAATATCCTCAGTGGAGAGGTTAACAGTGCCAGGAACAAGAGACTCCTCTTCCGCTCCTCACTGGATCTTCCAATATCGAGAGCTTGTCCACTTGACTGTACCATGAACCTCTCCACCGGTCTAGCTAGAACATACCAATAAAACAATCATTAGAATTTAATATCTATCTATACCCTCACGCCACGTCCCTTGCGGGGTAGGCAGAGAGGACAGAGCGCCAGACATCCCTATCCTTACACACACTCTTAGCTTCCGTCACACTCATACAGTTTGTCATACACGCTCTCCGATTCCTTTTACTCAAAACACGCCCATCCTTGAGGATCTGGTCGACATGATCGGTCCAGTCCAGTCTGGGGCGGCCGCGTTTCCTCACACCTCTTCGTTCACTCAGATATATCTTTTTTGTCATCCTTCATTCTCTCAACATGCCCAAACCATCTCAGTTTGTTCACTTTCATTCTAGTTACAACACCAGTCTTGCAGTCACTCATTTCCCTAATAACCTCATTCCTTATCCTATCTCTCAGCGTTTTCCCACACATTCTTCTTAGCGACCTCATTTCCACTGCATTCATCCCGGATTCATCCTTCTTCAGCCATGTCCAAGTCTCGCTTGCATACATTAGGGTCGGCACCAAGACAGCATTGTGCACTAGCACTTTTGCTTTCATAGACACATTGCTACTACCAACAATCGGACCGAGTGCACCATTCGTCCTAGTTCCGGCCAGCTTCCTTCTTTCAACGTCTCCATCACAGCGTCCATCTCTAGTAAATAATCTTCCCAAATATACATACTCATTCACTTGCTCCAGACAGTCATTACCAGCTTTTATCATACAATTTGTCCTTACTTCCTCTCTTTCAAACACTAATACTTTCGTTTTATTTACATTCATTTTCATACCATTCATATCGCAGCTTTCATACACACAGGATACTACCCGTTGTAACTCGTATTCATTATCCGCCATCAACACTAAATCATCTGCAAACATTAGCGCACATACTTTCACTCCATTTAGATCCACACCAACATTCAGCTCATTTAGAGGACGCATGCAGTAGTCGAAAAACAGGTTGAACAACCAAGGTGACATGACGCAACCCTGCTTTACCCCTTTTGTGAGCGTGAACCACTGCGAAAACGCAGCATTCACCCTGACACAAGCAGAACTCCCCGCATATAGGGACGCAATGGCGGGAATCAACTGGTCGCTCACCCCATATTCCGACAGCACACGCCACAGTCTTTCTCGATCCACACGATCGTATGCCTTCTCTAGATCCACGAACGCGCAGAAGAGCCTCTGGTGCTTAGCCAGAAGCTTTTCCACTACCATCCGTAGGGAGAAGATCTGATCGGTGCACCCCCTGCCACTCATGAAAGCACCCTGGACATCCCATATTTTACTTTCAGTCACTTTTCTTGCTCTTTCAATCAGTACTTTTCCATACAGTTTACCCACAGAGCTCAGCAGACTGATAGCCCGATAATTTCCGCACTCCAACCTTGAGCCTTTCCCCTTGTACAAGGGGCAGATGACTGCCCTCCTCCAATCCTCAGGAGTGCAGCCACTCCCCCAGCACACGTTGAAGAGCCTCAGGCACCACTCGAGAATTTTCTGGCCACTGTGTTTGATGAACTCTATGGCCACACAATCATATCCCGCAGCTTTACCATTCTTTGCTTTCTTCAATGCAAGCACAACCTCGTTCATACTTATTTCCTCGTCCTCAGCAGTATTTATGTTCGTACTATCTGTTTCATTCGTCTGGCTCGTATTAGTACCACTTTCATACAATTCTTCGAAGTATTCTTTCCATCGTTCAACAACTTCCTCTCCATTCGTCACTTACTCACCATTCTTATCTTTAATGCAATTCATGCTGTTCTTCTCACTTCCAGATCTCTTTCTTTTCACCTCCTTCCAGAATATTTTCAAATTCTCCTCTGCGTTCCTCGACAATTTCATACATTCTTCTTCTTCAAGTTTTTTCTTCTTCTGGCGTACCATTTCTTTCACTTCTTTCCTACATGCTTTATGTATATCCTTCATTCTTTTTTCCTCACCTCCATCACCTCGTTTCACACTAAGCACATCATTCCACGCTTTCTTTTTCCTCAATACAGCATTCTTCACCTCATCATCCCACCACGCATCACCTTTTTTTCTCCCTACCACCGCTTCTCCACATACTTCTCTTGCACTCTTTACTAGCACCTCCTTCATAACATTCCATAGTTCACTCGTCGAGCGTTCCTCAGCATCATGTACTTCTAGCCTTTCGTTAGTTAGTCTTTCATATTCATCCCGAACATTCTTCTCTTTCAGTTTTTCGACCCTGATTCTCCGGACAGGCTCCAACTTCGGAGCCCTCGAACGCCACCCGGAGAACAAATCAATCCTTGTTATCACAAGGAAATGATCAGTCCACACGCCAGCGCCCCGAAATGCTCGGGTGTCCTTTGTCGCCTTCCGGAGTTCAGAGTCCACACATACAATATCTATCATTGACTTTTCAATACGATCATCTTTCTTTCTTTGCCAGGTGTACTGATGGATCCCCTTGTGTGCGAAGAATGTGTTCGCCACAAAGAGATCCAGTTCCAAGCACACTTCTAACACTCTTTTTCCGTTATCATTCACCCTATAATCTCCATGCATTCCCAACACTCTCTCGAAATTCATCCTTCTGACTCCGACCCACCCATTCAGATCACCTGCTAATATAAGCTTTTCATTCTCTCGTCTTTTATCCGTCGTCTCCCGCACTAAGTTCCAGAACTCATCCTTTTCAGCATCCAAGGCATCATTCCCTGGACCGTAGCCTATAATAAGGAACAGCCTGGTCATGCCTACCTTGAAACGAATCCAGATGAGTCTTGGTCCTACCAGTCCATACCCATTACGCTTCACCATACATTCGGTCATTCTTTTTGATAATATTGCACCCACTCCCTGACGTCCATGTTCATTTTCAGGCACTCCAGACCACATCTCTGCCATTCCATTCACCACATCATAATCTCTATCCTTTCTTTTCGTCTCACATAAACACAATATATCTAAGTTCCTCTCATGCAAAACATCACGCAATTCATTCATCTTACCTTCCATATCTCCCCTTATATTCCACACACCAATCCGGCATTCTGCCCTCCTCTTTGCGCCTCCCCCGGTAAAAGACGCGACCTGATTAGTGGCGAGCCTCACCGTTGCCATGCGTCAGTTACCTCACCTTAAAACTAAATCATAGGCCTATAGGTCCCATGTTTGGTTTCCTGTTACTCCTATTTCCTATTTACCATTATAATATATATAAAATATATAAAAACATATTTATTTAAGATTAACTGGGGCATGTGGCTGAAAACAATTATAATAATAGTGCAATTATAAAACAATGATTTGTAATTATCCTACTGATACCAAATTCGTTGGTAACTACTAAACTATGTACAAATTAATACATACAATAAACAAATTATTTTAATTTCATATCGTCCTCGTGTTAGTTTCGTGGGTTTCCTTCTGTGGAGTCTTTGAGCTCTCGTCTCTTTTGTTTTCCTTTCTTCTCGATTTCCTCCTGGAAGAAAGTGTCGCCCAGGCCGCCGATCGGTTCCGGTCCACAGAGTCACGTTGCCGCACCCTTCCTGGTCAGTCCATCTGCTCGTTCATTACCCTCTACTCCGACATAGCCGGGCACCCAGAGGATAGTGACTCTGTTTTTCTTGCCCAAACTGAAATGACAAGTTTAATGTAATAATAAATGAGTTTGAGAATAGAAATAACAAATGAATAAAGTGACAACAAAAATTATAATAATATAGGTTTGTATACATCTAGGGTAATTACATATTAATAAGTAATAATTAAGATAAATGATGAGATCCAACCTTATATTGTTGTCAATACTGGAAACTTATGTTTCCATTCCATATATACAAATACTGGCTTTCTTACTCCTTGTATTTGTAGTTGGACTCTGGATTTTAATACAATAACTTCCTTCCTTCTTTGTGGAACTGTACATTTCTATATAACGAGGCGCTGGAATTATGGTTAAAAACAAGTACTATCGAACTTCTTGAAATGATTATTCTTCCCTTCTTCAGCCTATTCCTGGACGAATTTCTCCTCCATCTGCTTACACGCCGCTCTATCCTGGGCTCTCTGGATCCAGTTGGCTCCAATGTACTTGACCAGGTTGTCTCTCCATCGTAGTCTTCCTACGCTCCTGGTAGTCGTTCTAGGTTTCCAGGTTAAGACCCCCTTTGACCACTTATCATCTGGATCTCTAGCCATGTGACCTGCCCACCGCCATTTGAGAGATGCGATATGCTGGGCAATATCTGTTACCCCTGTTCTTTGCCGTATCGTCTCGTTTCTTACTCTATCTCTCAGGGTGATACCCAGCATGGCTCTTTCTACGGATCTTTGGGTAACCCTTGAAATGATTAATATTTATTAATAACCACTGACAGGGAAACTTCCCTTGAACTTGCATCAATATTATGTGCAGAACTTTCACATGGTTCAAATATACCAGCACTGGCTACTCCAAGCCCGATGATTAGATTGAATCTTTTTCGAAGAGAGGGGTAAAGAATGACTGTGTGCTGTGAAGGAAATGAAGTGATATAGGAATAGGGGTTCTTGAGGAAATTCACAAGATGACACTAAGGTCAGTAGGCTGCCTTTAAAATATGGACACGGAGCTATAACCAAATAACTCCTAGATAACATGTACAATGATTGATGATGAAAGAAGCAATCAAATAGTCTCAAAGGCGACTATTTTTATGATCAATAGCTCAAGATAACACCACCTGTCTCTTTATAATATCAATGCAGATAGCCTGGTTAAGGCTACACATGAAACAAGTCCAAATCTACCTGGGCGCAGGGCACTCAACACACTTGGATCACTTATTGAACATGCGAGTTTGGTACTCAAGGCTAGAACATGGCCTTGTCAATCTATCCATGCACTAATAGCGACGCAAGCAATCCACCTAAGGAACCTATACAGGTTCCCTAAATCCACCTTACATATTATTATTATAACACTAGGTTAAGGTGATTTGAATTTTTTGACACTAATTTGCTTTCACATAGATTATCCAGGTTATGTAATATACCTACCTGTCTTCAATAGCTAAACTGTACAATTCGTAACGAAGAACTATATTTGCGTAAATTTATAATAAACAAATACGGAATATTCACATATAATAAAGAATACCTACAAAAAATGCATAAAGAATTGATTTAAAAACGTACGGAATTCAAGTCGATTTTTGTAATAATTATCTTCAACTTTGATGAAAACACCTCACAATCAGGTTCTAACAACCTTGTATTCCTCAATATTATAAAAAAATCAGCCAAACAATTCACTTCAGCCATAAAATAGTTCGAACAAATCACCCGATTCTTATCAGTAAATGTAAACAAACATGACTGGAACGTGTTTTTATCCTGACGTTTTAAAACGTCAAAGTGACAGTTAACCCCCCACCAGTGACGTTTAGCCCCTTCACCTTCCCCATGCCCCTACCCTCGGTACGGTTCTCTAACTGGGGCGATATTCTCCATCAACTGATACAACGCATGTCAAACTATTGTCAGTTTTGGAGAAATTATATAGAATATTTCATGATAATGTGTAGTCATTTCTGTGGCAGTAGATCTTATGTGGCAATATCATACATCAATACAAATTTAAAAGTGTAATCAGTGTAAACTTTATTAATTGTGAAAAATTTACTAATTACATCAAGCAGTGTACAGTGTGCATGTTGATATATAGAGTCACGCCAAACCTTATCCAGGTTTGTCGGCGTGTACTCATTACATCAACATTGCACACCACAATAATACTCATTGGTATAACATGTATGAGAAAACAATGAGAAATGATTATGTATAAATAAAGTTACATTTTTGCAACCATTTTTGTATTTACCATTACCATACATTTACTCTTACACCGCTTAATAAATCTATTTTTGAACTAAGTAACCAGAATGTTGTGTTTAGGATTAGAGTGGAGATTCCACTTCCATTATTTTGTAAAGGTTAACATAGTAGGTACATACCATCAGGCAGAAGAGTTGTACATTCCTTAAAGTCAGCAGAATCTGAACAACAAGATGACATATTATCATCATCATCTGCTTCGCGTTCCTCATCAGTGCTGTCTCCTACTACTGGCATCTCTATATGCTATAACATAACAATACACAATAATACATTAACAAATGCCTTCTTTGGGCAATATTAGGCTCATCTCTAGTATACGGTCGCCTCATGCTAACTTATCACCTTTTATTATATAAAAAATCTTGTTTTTTTAATATAAAATTTAATTATCATTATTTTGAGGCGAGTAAACACCTTTTTTATACCAAAATAATAAAAAAGATCGTGTTGACACATCAATTCCTCGGCCAAATAAAACAAGGCAACCGTATACTACAGTCAAGCCACATATTATTAAAAAAGTGTATTAGAAACACCCAAAGTTATTTTGATACCAGGAAAAATAGTCACGTCACAACTTTCCGAGTCCTGCACTTCAGTTATTAGAAAATAACTTATATATATTTTTTAATTAAAGGCAATCCACCCGTCAATGGGTGATTTATGATAACTTATATCTTTATGGTGAAATTCCTTTTCAACACAATAAGCAATGTATATCTATAAAAATAGTTCTTCTTCGGAATAAATTGTTCAGGCCTGGTACAGATAGATAGACAGACAAGGTCCGCCTAAAATCAAAATAATACGAGCAGAAATACAATTTATTACAAAATATACTAACAGAGAGGTCGCATTCATCAGCCAAGGGGTCCACAAGTCCCAGTTCAGCCAAACCAACTATATCACTATCCAGCGAATCAGAACGACCTCTTATATCATCATCACCACGTAGCACATGATTTTCCCCTTGTCCCGTATCATTTTTGATCCCTTCTACATCTATTGTTATAGAATTATCCCCAACAACAATTAACTGTTCTTCCATCGCGACTGTCTTACCGTCATACTTTTGATTGTATTTTTTATCTGTATTATCACTGTCCTGCATTATCCATGTGCCCTCGAGAAGGCTTCACAATGTTCTCTGAATACAAAATTACAAGTGTAACACCAATTATATAGAATATAAACCCAAGTAAAGCGATAAAATCGCTTGACAATTCCAATATGGCTGAAGCCGTTCACAAAATATCTTTATATAGAAATTTGGAGATAGAGACACATTCGAAAAACACTGTATTGCCAAGGCAAGATTTTATTCCATAGAGTCTACTAGTGTGACATTTCTCGGAGTGCCGAAAATACTAAATTAATGGCGGAAAAATACTAGAATATACTAGTAGCTCGAGAATATATCGATGTGCAAAAATACTAAAAATTACCGGATTATTTTTTTCGTCGACGTTTGTTTCCGAGTGTATCCACGAAGCGTTAAAAGGCAAATCGTTCCATGCTACGGAAAGTACCGAAGACGCCATTCGGATTCGAACGAAGATTATGGACACGACTGTATGGCGGGAAACCTTACCGTAATGGGTACCTTACATTTTGTATAGTAGTTCTGGTTTTTGGATATGTTATATAGGTCGGTCCTGTGATTAAGAATCCAAGTTTTCGACCTACCAACCCTTGTGCGTTCACTAGGGCGAGCCAAAAAGTGTCGGAATTTTGCAGTTTATTGATCATAACTTTTTTACAATGCATTTTAGAGAGAAACATTGTACCTAAAAGTTGTAGAATATTAAATTCCCTGCAACTTAAGTTTATAAAGTTTTTTTGTAAAATCAATATACAAAGAGTTGTGCGTTACCAAAATTTCAAAATTTTTCAAAAAAATGCACTTTTTTTACAATTATTTTTTTATTTGAATATATTTCCTAAACAGTACATTTTAGAGAAAAGTGTTGTATGTAAATGTTGTGGATCGTTCAATTTCCAATAAGTTTGATGCCAAACATTTTTATCTCGGACCAACTAAAATAGAGTTGTGATCTTCTGAAAAAATATAAGACGAACATTTTCGAAACTTTCAGTTAGTACGTATGACAATATTTAGTAATCAGAAAGATGCAATTTAAGAATTTTTTTTTGACCTTATTAAGATTGCTGTCGTGGTTTAGAAACCAAGTTTTCGACCTCCTCACCCTTGTGTGTTCACTAGGGCGAGCCGAACACTGCCGATATTTCAGTCATTTTTCAGTTTATTGATCATAATTTTTTAATTATCCATCTTAGAGTGAAAGATTGTATATAATAATTTACAGTATTAAATTTCCTGTAAATTAGGTGGGAATTATTTTCTTTGAAAAGCTATTATTTAAAGAATTATATAATAACAAACATATTTTTATTAAGAAAAAAAATTTTTTTTTCACGATTATCGAGTTTTTTTTCAGCACGGTTCGTTTTAGCGAAAAATGTTCTTAGCAAAATAATATTGTAGAATATTAAATTTGCAACAAAAAATGATACTACACTTTTTTGACTTGGACTAAGAATAAAGGAGATATGCTCTCCTGAAAATTAAATATTGAGCTTATATAAATATTCAGGAAAGCATATTTCCTTTATAAGGTCCAAGTCAAAAAAGTGAAGTATCATTTTTTGTTGCAAATTTAATATTCTACAATATTTGCAAAGAACATTTTTCGCTAAAACGTAAAAAATATATTATGCGCCGAGTACAGCTGATACTACTTCGTTCGAACCCGAATCGCTTCTTCGGTACTTTCCGGAGCATGGAACGATTTGCCATTTAACGCTTCGTGTGTATCCAGTGTATCCGAGTAAGCTGGCAACAATATTTTTGAAACTTGTAATGGCGGCAATTCGAGATACTATTGTATTTAACGGGATTATCGGAGCATTATTTCCTTTTTCAACCCGCATAACTCTCTTGCCATTAAAATGATTTCTCTAAAACTGCTCTGTAATATTTTCGCCATTGTAACTCACTTGTAAAAAGTACAATTAGGCTGGCCACACACGTCCCGAAGTTCAGTTCCGGAATCGACCGTTTTGCAAAAAAGTTCCGATCAAAACCTCTCTCTGAATTCAGCGTCACCCCGATTTTAAATTCAGAAAGAGGTTTTGGTCGGAACCTTTTTGTAAAACGGTCGATTCCGGAACTGAACTTCGGGACGTTTGTGGCCAGCCTTATGAGAAAATTACGTACCTTTGTACAATGACAAAATTTGACAGTTAAAGACAGGGCTACCAATAATGCAAATCTGCAACATGACACTGTGACATATGTGTTCTGTGGCTTGTAGCCATGGATTTATAATACTAGTAAACTGGATGGAGAACATAGGTGTTTGTCTATACATTCTGTACGATTCTGGGGAAAATGGCCAGTTAGGCAAAAGAAGCAAAATGGAGGATTTTCCATACTAAACGGGCTATAGGAAACTGCGGTTTTCACATGGATTTTTGATTTTTACTGTTTATATTTTAACCGAAAATGAATTATAGACATCATATTGACATAATTAAAGGACCAAGGGATGTAAAAAGTCCATTAATCAGAATTTATGAGCAATTTTATAACACAGGAAACGGCACACGATGGAAGTAAATTAAAGTACTTTTATTTATTTTTCTTATTCTTTTTTCAGATTTCTTTATTATATATAATATAATTATATATAATAAATAATATAATTATAAGATAATTTAAGAAAAAAAAAATTGTGAAAAAATGTGTTTTCAGTAGTTGCCTATCACTAATTATGATATTGAATATCACGGATGTGAAGACGTTTTAAATACATCATTTATTATGTAGGAATTTATTTTTTCATATTTTTGTCATTTAAAGCTAATGTGTATGTATTTATGAATTTTCGTGCAATGTTTAATTTATGTTGTAATTAATGACAATAAAATAAATGTAATTTAATTTACTTCCATCGTGTGCCGTTTCCTTTGTTAAAGAAATTGCTTATAAATACTGATGAACGGAGTATTTACATCCCTTGGTCCTATTATTATGTCAATATGATGTCTATAATTCATTTTCAGTTAAAATATAAACAGTGAAAACCAAAAATCCATGTGAAAACAGCAGTTTCCTATAGCCCGTTTAGTATGGAAAATCCTCCATTTTGCTTCTTTTGCCTAACTGGCCATTTCCCCTAGAACCGCAATAGTCGGCCAAGAGATGAATCCAGTTTACTAGAAGTATTATACATCCATGCTTGTAGCTAACATCAAGAACAAGAAGGCGTCGAGAAGGCTTTGTATATTTGGCTTTATTGGTATCAGATTGGTATCAAGTTTTTCGTGCTTGTGTTTCTGTATTAATATTAATTAAAAATGCCATCAAGGAGAGCAACGCACGCAGGAAGTTGGTATACAGAAAATGGTTAGTAAAACTTTTAAAAGAATAGGTACTTGAACGGGTGATAGTCCACCTGAATAAATCATTCCTGCGATTGTAAAATATTTTTTCCATTAAATCTATTAATATGTTGTATGATAGAACCTCCTTCCGTTTACTTATGCAAATTACTGTTTCATGAAATTCTTAAGTAGCATATTATTTAGCCCTTGGACTTGCCTTGGGGGGTAATTAGGTATATAAACTTTCTATTATGTACAAGTGAAATGAACTCATGATTGAGCAGAATTTTTAATACAGAAATGATACAAACTTGGATAAGTGAGTAGGTACTATACACACAAAGGACAAGTTCAAATGTGATAGTACCTACTTGCATTTCATTATGTCACTGTCCCTGTTTACACATTCACAATAATTACAACTCTTTTGGTCTATATGGTAGAAGCTTTGATTATTGAAGTACTTAATCAAATATTTTTTCGTCATACTGACTACTCCTTGTTTCATATAACTTGGCCACTGGCTACATAGTAATTCTATACAAAAAGTGTGACAAGACGGATGAAACGAAATGTAGATCAGTTGTAAAGCATTTGTTTCAATACAACACTATGAAAATGTGTGTGAAGTCATTTCTTCGTTTTCATAAAATTCAATAAGTATTCTTTTGTTGATATTTGACGTTTACGATTTTCACAGTGTCAAAATGTGATTATAATTAGATATATTAACGTTAATATCCAATTGTTTCGCTCATCTAAGGATGCATTTTAATTTTAAAAAACATTTTATTATCCCCTAACGTGGTTTTTCGGACTGTGGTTATATATTACGCCTCAAATTGTAATGTATCTTTCTATCGGTAAGCTTACGTTTTTTGGTTGATATCATTGTTTATTTATGCACCTTTCGACTAAAAATGCGACAAGTAAGGCTTATTTAGTTATTTGACTTATTTTTACGCTTAAAATAACATCGCAAATAATATATTTTTATTAAATTACATCTGCCATAGGCACGTGATATCATCATCGAATCACACATCGAGCCATTGATATTTTAAGTACGCTCGCGCGATTTTACGAATTATAAGCGATTTCCAATATTTTTTACGTATATATTAATAATGATATTAACGAAGGAGAAAAGATATATTTACATTTTCTAGCGTAATCTGCATTTCCAAACGACATTTGGGCATGTAAAGTATATTTTTATTACCTTCAATATTGTCTTGGGTGGGTGAAATGATTGTTTTTAATCAGGATAATATATAATTATATGATCGACATTTAGACAGCTTGAATTTCTGGAATATCATAAATTATAAAATGACAATTGTTTTATGTAAATAATTTAATTTACGTAAGGAAATTAATTATTAATTCTAGCGGCAGCATATTAAGTTAGTTGGTAACATTATACAAATTTATTTATTTATATAATTAATCCTTTTTATTTTTTTACCAATACAACACAACATGTTCATCAACATGTTTAGAAAATGGTATCGATGGTTTTCAATATCGATGTTAATGTTTAGCATTTACATCACTATTATATAGAGTTCATTGTGTAAGAAGAAGAACAGGATACACACTTCGAAAATAGTTCGAGGCTATGGGTAGAAGCCACCAATATGGATAGTTTGAGTATATTGTTATTAGTGATGCAAGGAATGGTCATAACAGAAACATAAGGCTTAAAAGTAAAGTATAAAGATAAAGTATGTAAACAAGCAAATGAGTTGCCTAGTATCAAAGACTCGCTCCACTTACATTATTTTGAGCTAGAAGCAATTTTATGTGGAATCGGTATTTCCCATCAACAACATATATAGGTATTTTTATTGAAATGTAAAATAGTAAAAACAAATATTATGTACTATGCAAATATTTATTTTTACGTTTTAATTTAAAGATTTACAAGAAAAACGTGTTTAAAAATTGTAAGTCCGTTTTTGAAACTAAAATGTTCAATTGTATGGCGGTAGTCCATGTTTGATGTCCACTTGTCCGCAGGTGTCCGTTTTTGACACAAAATTGGAGAACGCGGTCTATACGCCATGACAGTTTTGTTGACCACATGACCCAAATCATGTGTTACTTTACTTACTATTGGTTGAAATCGCACATGTCCGTATTTGAAAGCAACACGGTGAGTAGGAGTCCGTATTTGAAACCAACATCGATTTTCAACAGCGATTTTAAAGAGTTTGTGTCCATTTTTGAAACAAACAGAGCACCATTGAAAAGAACAAACGAAAGTCTACAAGAATCAATCTTTATCTCAATTTTGACGAAGGTGGCGCGAGTCTGTCTTTGATACTAGGCAACTCAAATGTTTATTACATAGGGTTGCCACATTTCTTGGAAGTCAAACCGGGACAACCAAAAAAGCGGCGATTTTTTTTAAACAAATGTAGACCTGGTTGTTTGCTTATAGTAGGCAAATCTGTCTACGTAAAAAGTGAAATCTCCCAATCCAGAACCATGGGGTACCTGGTGGTATTTTATGCACATTGTCTTCTCCTATGCAAATCATGTTCCTAATGAAGATATTTAATCGAGTTCTCTTGTCTAATTTTGTATCTTGACTTGTTGTTTTAGGTGGTGAGTTGTCGAGGCAGTTGGACACTTGGCTTTCCAAAGCAGACCTCACTCATGGACCAGCAAGAGCCATCATTGCTCCGTAAGAATTGGTCTTAATTTATAAATAGTGTGTGTATGATGAGACAAGTGAGGATTTATTTATTTTTAACAATTACTTGAATACCTTTGTAAAAACAATAACATGCAAGCACAATATCAAATGTTATTCATAATTATCATAGTTAGAGATTTATAGCCATTTAGATTATACACATTGCAAGCAGAATCAGAAACAGTTCAACAAGAGACTGTCCAGAGTAATTTCATATAATTTGGTATAATTGCAGACACGCTGGTTACTCCTACTGTGGGGCGTGTGCAGCCTTTGCTTATAGACAAGTTAGTCCAGTAGTTGTGTAAGTTATTATTATTATATATACCTAATACTTATTTATATATGTAGGTATATACACATACACATTATCTAAGTAAATGTTTTATGTTGTAGAAAACACATCTTCATCCTGGGCCCCAGTCATCATGTGAGGCTTGGAGGGTGTGCCCTCTCCCAGGCTGACAAGTATAAGACTCCGCTGTATGATCTGCATATAGATAGGAAGAGTAAGTACATACAAATAAACACAAATACATGTTTGTATGTTGAGAATCCATTGCTGATTTAAATAATATATTCACAATGATGTAATGAATGTTTGCAGTATATTCTGAATTAGAAGCCACTGGTGAATTTGAGTGGATGGACATGAGAACTGATGAGGATGAACATTCTATTGAGATGCATCTGCCGTACATTGCTAAGGTGATGGAGGATTATAAGAGTGCCTTCACTATTGTACCCATACTAGTAGGATCCCTCACACCTGACAAGGAAGCCAAGTATGTCTTATTGGGAATTATCTTATTTTATCACCAGTTTTATGAACAAGGTTGCTTACTAATTTATGGATAAATTTACAGGTACGGTCGTCTTCTCTCTCCATATTTGTCTGACCCACAGAACCTGTTTGTAATCTCTTCCGACTTCTGCCACTGGGGCACACGGTTTAGATACACCCACTATGACAAGTCCTGTGGCCACATTTACCAAAGCATACAATCCTTAGATAAACAGGTATCCAACTTATTTCTCTAATACACTCCCAGAATAGAATAATATACATATAATAGGACTAGGCAGTGTGTGGACTAATGAGTGGTACATTTTGTTTTCAGGGTATGGATCTGATAGAAACGCTGAATCCTCAAGCATTCACAGAGTATCTCAATAAATTTAATAACACAATTTGTGGTAGACATCCCATTGGTGTCTTATTACAGGTGAGCACCTACACATTACTCATCCCTCATACAAGTCAAATGAAAAGCGTTTATGGAAAAATGTCGATAGAAATATACAATAAAATGTCATTTTATTTAGAACAGAACTTTGGTCTTCCCGTCGCTTTATCTCTTATTGTCAATACTAATTCATAGTCTGGTAAATATAGGTAGAATAATAGTGTTTGTTTCAGGCCTGTGTCCCACTGTCAAGACAGAAGCAATGCTCTCTCAAGTTCCTCCAGTACGCCCAGTCGTCTCAGTGCAGGACTATGAGTGACTCCTCTGTTAGTTACGCTAGTGCAAGCTTATTGGTGGATTAATAATACGACAATATGAATACTTGTGTAGTGTAGTACTCGTATTATATTGTCATGTCACAACACATGAGTGATTTCATTATTCTACAGACATATAACACCTATCTACCTACCAGCCTGCAACAATGCTTTACTTTTATAAATACTATTAAGACATTTATACTTAATTCTCAACATTTTAATTAAATATATTGTACAAGTTTAATATACAGTGTACTGTTTAATGTAGTATATACATGTTTACAACATTGTCCAATTTGGTGGATGCAAATCACTCCAAACAAAATTATTCCCTAGTACAAGAAGGAAGACTCTGTTGTGCGACATGAATTGTAAAACCGAAACGCCTGGCAACCCTACAAGTGGAGTCCACTCACCACTGTACGGGTGAGTCAGTATCTCACTACACCTGGTACTTCCATTCAGACTCCTTCCCCCACAGTCACGCTACAAATATCAACACAAAGAGATTAATAGTCCTCGTAATTTGTGTTTATAATCAGTACGACATGACTAACATTCAAATTAAAGAGTAGCGCGGACACCATCGTTTCGGTAATAAGACACTGTTAAGGAGAAAGGGGGTTAGCTTTTAGAATGTAAAAATTCAAGGACCTATACAACTACATTTCATGCTAGTCTGTGTAAGCACCTTCCAACTATGTACGTTAAAATTTTAGTTAGGTATTTGCCTCCATACATTCTATGTGACGGGCAAAATGAAACAATTTGTTTTCTATAAAATGATTTACTATTATAAAACTCATTTTCTTATCATTGCTAAAGATGATTGTATGAAATAACATTAACATGTTACTCCATATAATAATACAGTAGAGTCTCGATAATCCAACACTATTCAAAACCAAAGGGTGCCAGATTATTATTGGATTGTATAGGGAAATTCAAGGTAAATAAAATAAAGCATCGCACATGTATATTGGAATAAGCAGATATGTTTTATTTACTGCATAATTCAATGTAACCATCATTTTACATAACAAGTTTATTAAAAAGTATGTAACCATTAATTGAGAGTAGGCAGTGGCGGAGATATCAGTGGCTAAGGGTGCCAGATTACTGGACGTGTCGATGTACTGAAGTGCCAGATTAGCGAGACTCTAGTGTAGTTGTTGCAACCATAATATATACTATTAAACATAGTACCTATTTAGTTGTAACCATAATGCCTCTCAATGGTGACTATTTGAATACGCTATGTAAATTTACAATACGTATTTATATAGTGATTTTCTGCTTGCAATTAGGGGACAATCAACTTCAGCACCCAACAAAATACCATGTCATACCACAGAGCGGGGCTTCTCTGTTGCAATGAGACAATTATATCTCAATTTACATAGTTGACTTGTTATTTTAGAGTACGTACACGGTGCAACCACAACAGGTTTGCATGTGAGTAGAGTGTTGCTCTGTCTCTCACTTGAGGGGACCCACCGCCACATGTAGACTGGTGGTACTACTCTAGTAGGTACACTACTGACAGAGTATTGTTACATGTACAATATATTCCATTATATTCATTTCTTCACTTTGCTACTCCCACGTGCAGCTCCTGTTTTGCCTCTCAGTACACTGAGATGACGCAGGGCACATTTAGCTGCTGTGCATTTAGCAATTCTAAAGTTTCTTCCCACTCCTTTGAAAGCTCCCACTCCCAAAACTTCGACTGTGACGCGTACTCGTCTGCCGTCTGCAAGTTTCTCAGGTTTACTGAAATGAAATAACATATAATTATTAGTCACTTCTCTTTGCAATTCCATGAGCATACTTTTGCTAATAGAGTAGTGAATTATACAGATACCACCCCGAAGGAAACATAACAGTGGCCTTAGTACAATGATAGGTAGAATACAATGGAGGTATATTTATGGAGGTTAAACCAAAGAAAGGACTATTCAATTGTCCCAAACTAATAGTACTCCATGGATTATTCGTGCATCCTTATTTTGATTCTACAGAAGGCCTCTTGTCATGTCTGCCATATGTGCGGGGCTGTGAGCACACAGGTGGCCCATCAAAAAGGCAACCGCTGCCACCAAACTATTCTTCACAAACTAGTTGTAAGAACAATATGTGCCATAAAAATTGGTTCATAAAATAAAAATCTAAGCTATTTGAATTGTTTCTATCAGGTTCTTTATAAACACTCTTTTTTCACAAAAATAAAATAAATTTAAAACTCATTTGCCTCACGCTTTAGGCCCCTTACTATTGAAAGTCAGCCACGTTCTACAATTCACCCAATATTTCTAAAAACTACCACCCGCGGTGCTTTTTATATTCCTCCTTTATAGGAGATCTAGTGACAATATGATCTTCCTCACTCAATTTGACACAAAGAAAATTGTCCGCGGCACTATTTACTTTGTTTTTGTGTTTCCCATCAATTCATCAATTCGTCCATTTTTTTCTAAAAAGAGTTAACCTATCTACCTATTTTTAAATGATGTAAGAACGAGGGTTACTATTTTTTTATTATTAAAGAAGTGATGACGGGGAGGGGGGGACGTATTTTGGTTTTGCATGCAGGCCGCAGTACCCCTCGCGGCGGCTTTGGTCAAAACCCATGTAAAAATATTACAAAATTAGTTGTTATTTACGTTATAACATAATTGTAATTTTAGTAACCTTGATTTCGATATTTTAATGAACTAATCTTTGATGCTGGATTTCACCAACTTTTTAGGTGAGGAATAGCAGAGATAGGAGGCACCTGGGCACAAATTTTGTCTGAAAAATAAAGATAAGTGGCTCCTACCTCCGCTATTTCTCTAAAAAGTTGTTGAAATCCAGCATTAGTGTTCCGGATGAACAATAATAATTCATTTATGAAATATCTAACTGAGGTTAGTTTACTATATGAATTGCTTTGCCCATCACCAGGACCCTTTAATGAACGAAAATATTTTTATCACAATCATAATATATGCCTTGTTTACATAGCCCCCCGGTATACATATTGTAATACACTAACCCAAACTTAGTTGTCTCTGGTTCCATCTCCAGCAGTTCCCTGACAGGACTTTTGGGCACTGTTTCACTGAAGAGTTCCATTTCCTTATGCATGAGAGTGTAGTAGACCTTCCACACAGCATCCAGGGACATTCCTATATGGTGATATAATTACATTAGCATTCCACACTAATTGTTCTATTGTATTGAGTTGCAAAGGAGATGGGCCGATGATATCATCGAGTCGGTGGGACATGGGTGGAGACAATGCGCCCAAAACAGAATTGTGGAAGACAAATAAAGAGGCCTATATCCAGCAGTGAAGTGAAAGGGGCTGATAAGAAGAAAATTAAATTATTATTATTCACATATACTACATATGTATGTAATACTATATTACCAGAGTCTAAGAAGATGGCTCCTGCTACAGATTCAAACAAGTCTCCAAGTGCCTTGGGGACCTCCACATCCTCCGCCTGCTCACACTCATCTTCTTGTATTAAATAGTGCTGCAAGTAAACCAGTGACAACCATTAGCACGGCAATGGCACACTATATCTCTATGTATTATAGTCTCGCACTTACCTCTTCACTAATGGAATGTCCATTCTCCTCTTGAATCTTGACAAATCTTGCAAGAACCTCATTCAAACCCGGCGAGAGGTGACGGAAAAATCTACAAATTATTTTATAAATTTTTATATTACCATATATTGGCGTACCATTCAAGCTGGTTACATGAGTGAGAGTCTTACTTGTGCATTCCGTGTCTGACGGCTAATGATGCAAATATTGTGTTATTGACTAAGGCCGACCTGAGGTCCGTGAGGGGACCTGGAGAATGTCTGCGAGGGTCTTCATACAGCTGCCGAGTTATTAAATAATCTGTCAACACAACATAACAATATATTGTAAAAGGTACCTACTCAGGACTCACATAACATCTGGATACTTACGCGTATTGGGACATTACCTAAGACAGCATCGCCCAAAAATTCCAATCTCTGATAACAGTCTGTGAGCCTGTTGTGGGTGTGAGAGGCGTGTGTCATTGCTTGTAGAAGATAACAACGGTCTCTAAAGCGATAGTTGAGTGTTCTCTCCAATTCTTCATAACCTAAAATAAAATTAAATCTCTAGTTGGTTACAATACACATGGATAGTTGACTGTCCCTGCTAATAAATAGTAACAGTCTACCCACCAGATAACATCTGCATTAGTTCCCCTTCTGGATCTGGAACAAATCTCAACAATGGAGAAGGAGGAGGCTCTAGTTGACCAAATATAACCTACAAACATTATACTATTATATAGTACTACTCCCTAATCCACACACAGTGAACAAACATGTTATTTGAAGACTACTATGTTAATATTCTCATTCACCTGGACCCACTTCCCATCTTTGTTCTGATACGGCATCAGACAACCAGGCTCCCTGTCTTGTTTAAACCAAACATCCTCTACGTCACTGTCCACTTCACTGCAATCACTTCCTTCATCGCAGCTACCTGAAGAGCTATCATCTTCATCTTGCTCCTGCTCAGTATCGTCAGAACAATTGCTAATAGTATCTGAGTAATCATCATCTGTATCTACATCACATATTCTCTTACTGCTTTTATCATTATGATCACAATTATCCTTAATTACATTTTTTGAACATTCATTGATTTGTTTATCAGTCTTATTAATTACTACAGTCTCCTCATCTTTATCTTTCTTCTTCTTTATCTGTGCTTCATTCATTGACTTAATAAACAAATGGTTCGGATGTAAAATTATTTCACGTTTTGGTAGAACTCGGATACCGAGCCAAGCCATAAATAGCAGAGCTCCTCTGGGTCCACATTCTATTAGGTAGGCACCGATCAATGCTTCCACACAATCAGCTATGGATTTATCTGAAAGTTTAATATACTATTGTATTATACACATGTGTGCCCGAAATCAACAGTCAACACAAAGATCAACTCATGACTGTTATTGAAAGATGGAGCGAAAGCAATTATAAATAAAATCTTTATTGAGAAATAATTTAAATGGCGGGTTTATTGCCATAGGCAATGTCTGCGACATTACATTGGAAATACACAACATACAAGTGGGAGTATGAAAAATAAAAAGCAACTTTACAAAACAAATATAAATAATAATATACATAAATAAATAGGTGGATGGGATGAAGGACAAGGAAGGAAACAAGGCATTATCCGATAGATGGATAACTTAAAGAAATGTAATGGTGCCTCAGTTTACTTTTGAAAGAGAGAATAGTTGGAGCTAGTCTGATAGGAAGTGGAAGATTATTGCATAATCTACCCGCATGTCTAGTGAAAGAATAGATGAAGAAAGATGTGTGATGGCTAACAAACGGCGTCCACTTAGAGGTGTGAAGTTGGACTTGAGGTAATCAGGTGAATCAGGATTATTCAGAACATTGAAAAGAAGAGAGAGCATATGGAGATGACGACGCTGAGTCATCGTCAGCCATTTAAATTCATTTCTAAAGTCTGTGATACGATCATATTTTCTCAATCTGAAAATGAATCTAATGCAGACGTTGTAGTTTCAGTAACGTCCGCATAATCTAGAGGACATAAATGAAGGGTTTGAGAGGTATAATAGGAAGAGAACATAATATAAACTATTACCTGGTATACTATGTTGAGTTATTAAGTTATATGGCACGAAACAGGGTACTTGTTCAGGTGAACTGTCTCCCTCCTTAGGTAAAGATTCTTCTTTCCTCACACTGTGGCATAAACAATCAGTAACATTTTCCAAAGGTTCTTCACTGTCAATAGATGAAACTGCTTTTGCGGAAGTTTGAACTTGTACTTCCTTATTCAAAATGCTTGGAGATTTGGAGGCGCCAGATGCAATTGAGTTACAATCCTTATCTAAAGATTGATGTATGGAATGGATAGGACATTGTGTTGGTGTAGGTGTGCTGTTACTGGAAGCAGGTGGTCCTGTGTGCTGCTGCATCACACGTTCGTACACCAGCTTCTCCACTTCCTCGCGAGACATTTTGTTCAATGATGGCATGTCGGCCACATTCCATAAAGATGATGGAATCTATAAATAAATAATAAAGCAATTTTGTAATGGTCGTTCCAAGCATTCAAATCTGGCGTTCATAAATTAAACCCCATGAGAAGAATCATATTGTGCTACTTCTAACTCTCCAAACCAGCGGAGTAGTAGATATGAGCGGCGACGGCCATTTCCACGGCGGAGACATAATGCGAAAATTTCCTCAGCCTCACTGGTTGGCGATGTGACTTTGGGCCCTAGATTTTTTTATCAGGGCTAAAAGAACATAAGGAAAACCATATTGTTGGTTCCAAGAAGGTTTTGTATTCTTTATTAAAAGAAAGGAGGACATGGACTATCCCAATTGTTTATTATATTCTTATATTATAATCACACTTTTTTAACCCTGACTATTCACACTATTTAATAATAAATCGATTCTTGAATACCCATAGAAACCGTGGGCGTCGCCAGCTTTAGTGTACTTTTATTTATAACAGAATGAAATTTTGCTAGAAATGCATCATTTAGGAGTTAATGAAAAACATTACTGAAAATTTAAAAAAAAGATCATCTCACTACGGTGCGGTGTTCATATCTAACCGGAAGTAGCCGTACCCAGGGTCAGCTTTAGATTTTGTAATGGGAAGAAAGGTCATAATATCATCAGGTAGTATAATAAACGTACATGAGTGTGTATCAAGGCTCTCTCCAGATGGGCAGGTACCTTGTGACAGGGTGGTAGCCAGTTATCGTGTGGCTCAAACTTGCATGCCACCATTCTACCACCGAGGTGACGCCGCTTGCCTAACCTATACAGATTCAAATTGGACACCTGGAAAACAAAACAATATAAAACACTAAATAATAATATACACTGTACCTATACATTTAACCCCCATGTATGTCCAGTGATTTTTTGCAGTTTTTTAGTCATGAATTTTTTTCATATTTTTTCGTCAATCACTGACTTACAAGACATTATTAGTCACAGAGACACCAATCATTAACCCTTTAGTAACTTCCTGAGAATGTAAGATATTGTAAAAAAAAATTGAGGACGATTTAAAAAAACAACCACATGATAAATTTGTCTCAAAACTATTTTCAAAGTCCTACCAATTGCATAAACTATTTACTCTGTAAATTTTATAGAGCTATCTTTACAGCACCATACTCAAAAATTAACCTAAAGCACAAAAGAAAAAGAAATTTTGATGAATCTCCATAGAACATGTATGGGGAGTAAATTTTGTAAACGGTTTCACAATTTTTTTATGAAATTTACAGGGTACCTAAATAGTTTATGAAACTGGTACTAAGTTTAAATTTTTCTTTCAAGTTTTAACAAATTTTGAGATTGGACATTTTTTTATGGCACAATAGTATCAGATAAGCCCATAATTGTTTTTGTATCTGTAAGGTATATCTATTGTACAATGTATCTAATAATTGATGTCACTGTGACCAATGTCATGTAAGTCAGGGTTTGACAAAAAAAACTTGAAAACTACAAAAAATCGCTAAACATTGATGGATAGGTATTGAGGTCCACTATCACCCTGCTTCGGTTGGTCTACATCCACTAGTTGTGTTACGCCGTGTGTATGTATGTCAGTGTGTTCAGTAAACTCGGCAAGTTACTCACCTGTTTACTCCTCAAGTATGAGAGTTTGCCTTCGTGTATGTTAGGATAGCTACAATACAGATACACTGTAATGGCATATTTCAGGAAGGAGTCCCCCACTGTCTCCAGACGTTCTAGATTTATGCCATCATTAGCATTAGACATTGTAAGGGCCTGAAACAATCATTACATTCCATTACATATTTATATCACCTTATACAAATATTACATAGCACAGTATTACATTACATGTACCTGCAATATTACACTAGGACTAGGACCTGGATGGGTTTTCAAATCAGGCTGATAATCAAAACTAAACGTCTTCTCTGACTCGACCACTGGATTGGTGGACTCTTGGCATCTTGGGACTTTGGCATTATTCTTCAATTCTATGCTCTTTCTTCTCACATCTTCATAATCCGCTTCAAATGTATCGTCTTTATGAAAATCTTTCATAGCAAAAAAGTTATACTTTCTCCATTCCTCTCTGGGCATAGATCCTTTAATTTCATTCAATATCATTCGTTTGTTATTCTCCAAGTCTTCTAAATCAATAGCGCCATTCTTTAAAAGATTATGTCCACTTGTATTTGATTCAAAGTCTTGATCTGAAGGTAATATTTCATAAGGAAACATATCTTGAAATAAATGAATAATCTCACATTTACTAAGCGCCTTATCATATATATCTGGGAATGGGTTTGTATGATCTTCCTTGACTGTTGCTGCTTGGCATTCTTGTGATTGTAATTGGTCTCCACTATCATCGACTAGACATTGCTTGTTTCTCAACATGTGTTTGTTGATTTGTCTATAGTGCTTGGGAGTGTGGAAGGGAATGTTTTCAGAGTAATCATTCAGTTTAATATTAGTGAGAGGTTCTGTATATTTAATTAATGTACCATTCTTCACAATGTCTTGCTCATTTGCCCAAATAGCTTTCTGGTAAATTTCAATATACTGCAATCAATATCGCAAACATTAAATTATATATATGTATAGGTATCACTAGGACACCATAGCATAGACTTCACTACTGAGTGTGTAAAGATATTTATTGAAGATGTAGTGAGTTCCACATATCATATCATAATGAAAGAAACTAATAAAATACATTGCTATGTTAATCTTGCACAAAGACATAGATATCACAGACCAATAATAAGAAATGTGTTTAGTCCCGCAGTATTTGGTAGTTAAAAATATTTCATTATGCTATCTATCTATCTATACCCTCACGCCACATCCCTTGCAGGGTAGGCAGAGAGGACAGAGCGCCAGACAGCCCTATCCTTACACACACTCCTAGCTTCCGTCACATTCATGCAATAAGTCATACACGCTCTCCGATTCCTTTTACTCAAAACGCGTCCATCCTTGAGGATCTGGTCGACATGATCGGACCAGGTCAGTCTCGGACGGCCGCGCTTTCTCACCCCTCTTCGCTCATTCAGATATAGACTCTTTCATTATGCTTGTCTTAATAACCTAATAAAATCAGTCTAAATTAGTTTTGCTTAGCTTAGAAGATATTATTCAACAGAAATCAGTTAGACGAGGTATATTTTAAGTCTTTTATTTATATATTTATTTATAACAACATAACACATTAGACGAGATAATGCCTTTTCCCCTTTCAGACCTTTGGCTAACCAAAATAATATTTTTAAAGGACATATCTGACTTAGTATTCAGATGTTTTCTTAGGCCAAATTGTAGAAAACTTTCTGGGTATTATGGAGCAGGGAGAGATCTCGTGGTTAGATTAGGTATAAAATATTTGTAACCTTTTTCATTTCCGGATTGTCATCTCCCTTGTCTTGAGCGTAAAAGAATTCATTAAATGCCATCTTGGAAGCTTTCTCCTCTAGTCTTCTAACTTCCAGATGGTGCTGGTCCTCGGGATCCACTTCTTCAATACAAGCAGGGATGTCTATAGCTTCTGCTTCATTCCCGGATTTGAACTCTATACGAATGCCACCTGAGATAAAGATATCATATATCCGTTATACACTTATGAGAAAACAAATACACACAGGTGAGAGCAAAGATATAAAGAAATGTACATCTTTCTGTGATGATTAATGAAGACTATATGAAATTGGTGTCACCTTTCTCAGGTTGTCTCTGTGTTGCTTCTTCCACTTGAGTATCATCTTGACTATCCGTCTCGTCTCCAGACAAATCCATATCACTGGATATAAATGAAGTATCGCTGTCAGCTACAGAGTACTTGCGATGGTGTGGTGGTGTGTCACCTATAAAAACAATTATTAACTATGTATCACAAGTCGACAAATCTCAACTTTTTTTTATCTAACATTAATGAAAATATTGACAAATTTGTTACAGGGGTTGGTGATTGAATAAAAGTATATAAGGCGGTACATTTTTGAAATTGATCCTTGTCAAAGAATTGCTGTTTTTTCTTATAGAACACCGTATTTCTATTGTTCTGACGTTTTTACAATACCTCTGCCCTTGTTCATCACTTACTGCAGGGAAATAATCGGAATGTGCATAAATGCATTATTTGGACATGGAAAATTCTAGTAGTACCTACTCGTATATAAGCCTTTGAGAGAGGTTCAATGGGGACCTCATTGTGGTTGTTATCTTACTCATATATGTTACCCAGTCATTGCTTCAGGAGTTTCAGACTACCAACTCAACGTGAAAAGGGGTTTCAATTACTACCAAAGTGAAACATAAAAATAATCCACTCATTTGTGTTAGAAACTAAGCAACTCTCTCTATTATATTATCATACCACTATTGCTGGAGAAGATATCTTCTTCTTTGCGACCAGAGACCATTGTGCTAGCCATCTCATTGGTCCAGGTGCCAACCTCAAACATGTCTCCAGTCTCCTGCAACCAATTACATATAAAATTTATACAGACCACATAAAAATAAACGGCCTTAGGAAAAAAAACTGTTACTTTTTTGCAATATTGGTACTTTCATTAATCACAAGTTACTCAAACACCTCGCAACATTTGTCCGAGTGCCACTGATACAAATGTTCATATTCTGAAATTCTAATTGTTCCTCTTCTTCTTTCGTAAGCCTGCGACCACTGTACAAGTCATCCAACTGGTTTTACTCATCGCAATTTCACTTGTACTGTGGTCACCTGCTATAGTGGTAGAAGTTTAGCCGCATTAAGGAATGCGTTGCCTGGGGTGTACCAACATGGAGGCATTCTACTCACACCCCATTCTAATTGTTAATACACAATCATAAATACTAGTCCTGTTATTGATCACACTCTAAAATAAAACTAATATTTAGTGTTATACATTTGTTCATTAGTTAACTCTAACTATTCATACTGTATGAAGAATGTGAATGAACGATATTTCATTTATTGTATTTTTAGTAATGATGAAATACTGCCTAATATCTTATAGCTAACTTGTATTTACCGTTAGTAGGGCAAGGTGTGAATTATGCAGAATTGTTTAGAAATTTATCATGAAATTTGTACATCCACACCTGGCCGGTAGGTGAATCTCTGTGTGAATAAAATTATAATTGTGCTTCTGGTTGGTTGAGAGAACCACAGAGCACCGAGTCATTCTACGTACATTTGATGGATCCGTCGCCACACTGATCTCATTAGGAATGATTTCTTTCTGTTCCCCATCCTCCTCCTGGTTTACTTCCACTTGCCCTCCACCTCCACTGCACTCTGTATCACTTTTCCTCAGATCCTCACTTACATTCACACTCATAACTTGTTCAGACGATAGATCTGGAACAATATTTAATTGCATTTATATTTCGCTTAGTGCATTATAATGTGATCAATGTATGAGGATGAATTAAAAATGTACCGGCTAGTTTCAATTTATTATTGATATGGATAATTTGAACCTTCCTAAGGCCACTTGCAAAATTTGGCACTGTTGGCCCCATTTTTAATTCAATGTGTTTGAGATTTTTGTAAAAATGAGGATTTTTCAAAAATTCAATGTTTCAGTCACGCATGCAACTTACAACTAACTTGTTGGCTAAGTTATTCTAATCATCTTACTATATGTAACACATTTATTAATACTATCTTGTTCTAAGCAAACTACTTGTATCTAAAGGAATTCTCCCCCATAGAGCAAGAACTCCCCTTTTTTTTTCCCACAATCCAAGTGGATGGTAGTTGTCAAAGTATTCACCACTAAAGAGAGAATTGTCATTTTTCACATACAAGTATATTTCCAAATCAAATGACTACTTCACAGAAACCAAACGTAGAAAGACATCCATTAAACATACAGCGTACCTTTCTCCTGTATCATTTCTGTCTTCTCCTTCTCCTTGAGTACATCAGCTAAACTCCATCCAAAATCCAGCGGAGGCCAAGAGAAGTCAAGAGAAGGATAAGCCTTACCTAAGGAAACCCGAACAGCTACAGAACGTCGGATCTCATCCGCAAGCAGCAGACTATTGATCCTAAAATAAAGCAACATACAACAAGAGTGTCTTACACGTACAACATGTAATAGATGATATGATACTCGTATGATATGTATTACACACCTGTAGAGCACGCAAGGTAGAGCCACAGCCGCCCTCCATAGTGCACCTCTGAAGGGATGTGTAGAGCATAACTCAGGTACTAGAATCTGTTTCTGCTCAAGTAGTTCACGTTTGGCTCGCTTTGTGCGTTCCGATGATGTTGGTAAAGCAACACCCTTTCTGTTTACAAACCTACAAATTGATTGAGACATACATTCAATAAAGGATCCTCATTTCACAACCTAATCTCCAACCTCTGAACACAGCCCTGGAACAGCTAACAAGTGACTGCTTTATTGTATTCATCTGTAAGAATATAAAGCTCTCCACTACTTATTGTATATTAGTCCGAGAGCCCACTGCATAATTTATGACGTATCTGTTTTTTGATCGAAATGTGGTACAAATGATAGCTTACCAATAGGCTTTTACATCGCACTAGGGTTGCCTATCAAAATCTTGCCCCAACCCCCCTTGCCCCCCCCGAAAAGGTCCCTCTTCGCGGTTTTTCGCATGTTGTAGGAATATGGTAAGAGATAGAAGAAAGTAGTCAAAGACAAAAATAATCCTTGCTGAATTCTCTACAAAAATGCTAAGTCTATTTTTTCGTAGGACTAGCAGTTTACCTGTAATGGCCGGTCAAAAAACAGGATATTTTTTGAAAAAATAAAAAAAAAAGTTTGATTTTTTTTCTTTCACATTCTTCCACCCATTACTACTAACATTTTATGGAAAAAAAAATTTGGGCTGCGGCGCTATATCACTGGTTATTTTATGAAAAACTAAATTTTAAGAATTTTCGCCGCTGAGTTTTATTGTAATAACTCCGAAATTATTAGATGTATGAACATAAGTTATAGCTCGTTTTGTAGCTAAGACTATGGTAATTAATTCGTTCTTTGACTATTTTCCTGTAGCTCTTATCAATTTTCAACCAATTAAGTTTAAATTCATTTTTTTAGTTTTTTAAATGAATTTCGGTTTTGGACCGGCTATTGCGGGTAAACTGCTAGTTCTACGAAAAAATTGACGTAACATTTTTTGTAGAGAATTTAGCAAGGATAATTTTTGTCATTGACTACTTTCTCCTATCTCTTACCATATTCCTATAAAATGCGAAAAACCGCGAAGAGGGACCTTTTCGGGGGGGGCAGGGGGGGTTTCGGCAAGATTTTGATAGGCAACCCTAGTGCGTTGTAAAAGCCTATTGGTAAGCTATCATTTGTACCACATTTCGATCAAAAAACAGATACGTCATAAATTAAGCAGCGGGCTCTTGGACTATATTCCGTGTTGATTATCAATACATTTTCATACAAAGTTTATTTGATTGGATGATTATCATCTGACATTACTTCTGTCAAATAATACCACTGTAAAAGTAATACATACTTTAGTCTATATTTATGATTCACTGTTTATGATTTTGGTTCAGGAATGCTTATTCTCATAAAGATTTCAATACATGCAAATAAATTGTTAACCATGGCTTTTATTGCAAATCTGTACCTTTATAATTCTTAAGATCACTCACAGAAGTGTGTGGAGGGCCTTACATATGTACTAGAATGCATTGATTATTAAAATTATACAGATTAGTGATTTCCCAGTAATGTGATGAAAAATACAACGATAGAATAGATAGACAAATATTAGGTAAAATGGAGTACATTTAGTTAAGTGAGTGAGTTTATAGATTGGTGTAGCACATACCTGGGTGTGAGTAAGTTAAGTCTAGCTGATGTATGATCTACATCCAACAAAGGTTGCTTAATTTGTGTGATGGTCACTCCATATTTAGTGTTGTAGTAATGCATGAAGGAGGGATGAACTGATGATGGGAAGGCAGACTGAGGAGTTAGATGCCAGCAAACCTCTGCCACATAGAAATACTAAAACATTAAAATACACAATGGTGTCAGTTATGCTGGCAGATGAACAGATGGCGGGGGATGGAAGCTGAGGGGTGAGGGGTGCTTACCTGTGGTTGACTCTGATTCCTGTACCAAGGCATAACAACTGCATCTCTAAATTTCTCATAATCAAATTGGAACACTTCTCCGGGACTCAGGTACGGGTTTGGCATTTCCTCAACTGATGACAAATCTTCCACAGATATGCTTATTTTCTTGTTATTATCGAAACAATCATCGGCAGTCTCATCCAACTCATCCCACTTCACAGAGGAAACTTTACCTTCATGCTCTTTCCAAGAGTCTTCAATCATGTCTTCTCCTAAATCCTCTAATTTAATTAACTTACAATTATTCTCTATTGTATCAATTACCAACACTTGACTAGAACCATTGACACCTCCTGTAAGGTCTGTTTCATTAGTGTTACGTTCCACCTCTCCCACTCCCACCCCCTTCTCTTTCACATTATGGTTAGTAATATTCTTGTTAGGTTTCATACTGCGAGGTAGTTGTACTGTAGGTAGTGGTTGTTTCTTATTATTGTCTGTGTGTTGGTAAATCACTTGTAAGAAATCCCAATCAACAGAAACAGTGATGCTGCCATCTGGATTCTTAACTGTAATAAAGAGTTTCCATTTGTTAATCACTTATTATTTTATTTACAGGTGGGTGTATCTTCATACATATTCGACATTGTTGTACTGAATAAGAAATACTGAGATACGCGGAAGGTCAGGAGTAACAGATGTTGTTAAAAGAGAGGCTAAGTCAAGTGGTTGTTTGCGAGACATGTTGCTAGACTCAGGGCCAAATATGGGCTAGGAGGGCAGTGGAATGGAGACAATTAGAAGGAGATCCCCCTCGCGATGGTTTGATGACATGAAATGAGTGGCTTGTGATTGGATGCAGAGGACAGAGAAGATAGAGTTATATTGTTTCACTCACCTTTGATAGTGGGAGCAATGTAATAGTTATTCTTGTTACCCTTGCTGGGGTTAAACACCATGAGATGATTGTGAACTCGCAACACCTCTTTAAAGGTGTACTTCATAAATCTATGCACCAATCGACTACGACGTTTGTTTAACACGACTTGTGTATCCATCTTCACCAACTCCACACGCACCTCACCACTGCGGGTGAACAGAGGGAAGACTGGAATCTGTAAAAAATCACAAACACCAATACACTAAGTGTAGACACATTATTGCTATTTCTCTGGATAAAACTCGAGTATAAAATCACATCGTTGGGCATTCGCAAAACATGGCCCAGCCACGACCAACGTCTTTCCTGTATTACTGACAGGATTGATCGTTGCTGGGAACGCCGTCGAACATATTCGTTGGTTTTACGTTCTTGCCATGTGATACCCAGTATCCTCCTAAGACACCTATTCTCAAAGCTGAGTATCTTACGCTCTTGAGCCTTGGTTAAGTGCCATGACTCGCAGCCGTAGAGGAGGACAGGGATCACACAGGCGTTGAATAGGCGGCGTTTTGTCTGGATACTAAACCCGGATGCCTTCCAGATCTTGTCCATGTTGTTGAATGCCCCACTGGCAGCTCCGATGCGAATGGGCATGTTTTGCGAATGCCCAACGACAGCTGGCCAAAGAGAGCGCTGTTTTTCCACCCACAGGGGTCCCGACGCCCCGGAAGACCCTCTTTCACAGTGCACCGTTCCTATGACAACGAGATCAGAGCGTTAGGAATGACGTGGAGAGAGGTAATATCACTCGCACAAAATCGCTCTGAATGGAGACGCCTGGTAGCCTCCCTGTGCTCCCGAATGGAGACATAAAGGGCGTAGTAGTAGTAGTAGTAATAAAATCAAGTTTTCTTTTCTTTTCTCGTGTTAACTGTATGATTTAGCACACTACTGTTGTTTGGTTTTATAACACTCGTAGATTTTTGGCTAGTAAAGATTTATTCATTTATAATATTGTAGTGGGAGACACCCAGAGAAGGCCAGGAAGTAACCTCACCAGGAGGCTGATCTATATTGGTTACCGATTATATTGTCCTACGGCAAGACAGAACTAATCATTGTAAATTCACTTGAGTAAGTGAGGCAGTCGCATGGCATACATACATAGGGTATTACAGATGGCTTTTACTATAAAGGAAGTGCAATGAGTGTAGCCAGCGTACGCCTTTGTAGAATTCAGTATTTACAAGTGTAAGATTTACAAACTCATTTAAATCACCAGTATCTCAATCAATAAATCACCAGTATATCAATCAATATATTGGTGTTATTCTAAACGACCTACACATGTAAAATATTGCAATACAAACCTGATGTATTGGTCTATTAGTGAGAATACAAAATCCTTGACTGTAATTCTCTGGCGGGTGAAGTTTCCTGCCTCTAGTGTTGTGTCGTTCAGGCAATGGAACTGCCAAGTGAGCTCTTATTTCATAAGCTAAACACGGTTGTCCTAGGATGGGGCGGCAATCACTCAGGGACTTGGCAATCTATAAAATGGTCCAAAATTAACATGCTAATAGTTAGGTGCCAACTGGCGTTCAAGCTGCTCAGTGCGCACTTGTCTTTCTATATGACAGTATCTAATAGGGTAGTTATAATTAATTTTATATATGACTGCGGTTAACATCACCCGAGGCCGGCGCCATATTGTCATACACGCCGCGAAAAGGTGACATTTGACGTCACCAAGAGTGGTAGAAAATGCATGGGAAAAAATATTCCATAGTTCAAGTGTTTGTCACCGATACAAGGTGACATCACCAATCATGGTGGTGATGGAATTCGAGTGTGTAGGCTTGTATACAATCGCTGGCTTCGCATCACCATAAGTCATAGAGGATGTGTGTGTTTGTGTCCGTGTTGTCCTCTAGATGTTTAGCATTTACTATGTAATAATGTAATAAACACCCAAGTGATACAGACTCGTAGGCTAAACTGGCTCGGGCACGTTCTGCGCATGCCCGCCGACAGCAATAACAACAGTTGTCTCCAGTATCGCCCTGAAAACAACAGACGTCAGGGCAGGCCTGCAATGACTATCCAGAGGCTGTTCATATCAGAGCTGCGCCAGGGTGGAATGACATGGGAACAGGCAACGGAGTTGGCCCAGGACAGAAATGCCTGGAAAAACTGGGTGACGACCACATGCTCCACATAGGGAGCGGACGTGGATATGTATGTATGTATGTAATAATACCTAACTGTAAGAGCCCAGTGCAGATCCTTGCAGTAACAGATTCGGGAGGGGTTTTTCAGGGGGAGCCCTTCCAGCAAACCTTAATTACGCACTTGGACAAAAAATATTTCCAATTGAAAGACTGGATGACATAGGAGCTGAAATTCCTGAAACATCCAGGGACACAATAATGATATCAAAAGAAAACTGTATAAGATGGTTGTGTGCAGTGCATGGTTGGCGCTGTTGGTTGCAGTATAGATTTCATAAGCAGGACGTGTGAGATTTGAATACTAATAAAGTATTCAATGCAAAATGTACAGGAAAGTAGGTACAAGCCACACAAGTAGCCAGAATGTGATAACTCCACACTCGGGCTTATTATGTGTCTGCAGAGATAAAAAGTTAACCTTTTTATAATAATATTGCTTCCTTTTTGTAGTCCCAGGTCTTGGTTCGTGAGAATCAGCACTCATAAGCATATTGTCAGTTGCAGGTAGCATGTTCACCCAGTCTGGTTCTAGAGCTCGAAAACTTTCCTTACCTGTAAATAATAAATAATGTAAACTTGTTATGAGGGAGTGTTAGTGTAAATAATCAAGTAGTTGAAGTGCTACACTCCCTGTATCACTCACCAATGGGCAGTAAATTATTGTCCAGCTCCCCAGACATATGCAGAGCCCTGCACACTTGTAATGCAGCAACTCTTCGCGCCAACACCTTGGATGGCATTGGGTGACCCTGTGTGAAATATCAACATACAAAGGTTCAGTGCGACTTCCCTATTTTGTTCCATAGCATATTTAGTAACAGTTGGCGAGATAGAAGGTCTCTCGTTTTTAGAAATTTTTGAAATGTCGGTATGCATACTCTTAATGATATTGTGTATATTTTCAAAGATCGTATGGCCGTTTATGTCATAATAAATAAATAAATGTTAATATATCAATAACAAAAAAAATAACCAATTTAACATTTGTGTATTAAAAATAATGAATATTTATGCGTACATAAACTGAAGACAAAGTCCCTATTCGTATCACAATTAAGAAAGTGGAAAAAACAGCAAAAAAATTTTTTTAAATATTTCCCTCCAAAACGATCTCAGTCACAGCCATCAGATTTGTGATACGAACTAACACCATCCTGAAGTGTAGTTTGACCCTGGTCTTGTGATATTGAAGATATCAAAAATACTGGTTTAGCCTCACCTTCCCCTGTTATAAACACTCCTCACTGGAGTAGTTATGCAATATGTATTTGCGTACTCACCACAATCTGATATTTGAGGGGCGAGTTGATGGGCAGTCTGACACTACACACGTATAGAGTGTGGCCGCGGTATACAATCTCCTCAATGGTCCACAAGGGTACCAAGCGGGTGAATGTATCTGATGGTAATTTGGCACAGTATCTACAACAATTATATTCAGTAGTAAGTACAAATAAAATATGGATTACACATATATATTGTTTATAATAAGCAATATCTGGAAGATGGGCAAAACACCATATCACCTATCACCAACACCACAGCTAATCCCTCTCATACATAAACAGTGCTGATGAAACTCTGACATCACACAACGAGAACCATCAACCTAACGAATGCAAAACTCCTAGAGATAGAACTATCAATGTATAAATAAAAGGGAATGAAATAGTATGTAACTTATTTAGAGCAAGACTCACCAGCTTGCTTATTATCAAGTGATGCATGTATATTCATATTGGACTTTAGTAAATGAATAAATACTATTTTGTCTGACCTGTTGACAAGTTGTACAGCCTGTGATAGTGTGACAGCCTGTTGGTGTGGTCTATATGGGAGAATCAATGGAGAGAATTCACTCGCCCTAGCTTCCTCCATGGGGCCCGGTTCACTCCATCTACATTTACCAACCAGCATCTGTAAATTTGCAAACATAAAAATGGGTCATTTCCTACTTATGTAGTGCCAACGCTCTAAATACTACATAGTATTATATTTTCTTTGCAATGCAATATAACATTACTTGACAATCTACTTGTTAGTCCGACTGGACTGAGTACTTAGTAATTGGTATTATCCAATAGCATACAAGACAGACTAGTTCAATAGGTAACTGATATATTCCCCGCCTTTCCTTACCTGGAGGGGTTAGCAACACTCTACTGTACATCATACAAACTCTCATTCACTCAGATACATACTTTTATGGTGGAAACCTCGACCAAGTCTTTCATAAAATAATAGTTTGGTTGAGTGTTGTGGTGTGTAGTCCTAAACTACCTTACAAACTACTACTCGCAGAGTGTACATTGTACAATACAGATTGTGCCTGTTTAAATAGATTAGAAACATAAGACAAAACTAACTCTCTCAATGTATGTGTAGTGAGCTAATGCAGTGACAAGCTTCTCGGGTTGCAAGGGCCCCATCAGTGCATACAGAGATTTGGGAGCACGAGCCCTGGAGCGACACTGCGCATAGGATCGGTAGCTGGAAACAATCATCACCTACGTTACATACATGATGGCATTTAAATAAATAATTACAATACACTATAATAATATACTGTTCCATACCCTCTCGGTGAATCCCAGCGGATGACAAGATTGCATTTAGGAAGATCCATTCCATCTTCTAATACAGACGTACCGATCAAAAGATTACATTCGTGTGTACGAAACCTGGAACAAATAACTAATTGTTTGTGTTGTACATACTTTGATTTCTTTTTTTTACACCCCCTCAAAGGTAGTCAATGGGGTACAGTCTATGAAGCCATTTTAATGATTATTTCAGTTTTATTTTTTTATAATGGTAAAGTGAAGTTGGGTTGATTAGTGAAATAAAAAAATAAAAAAAGGCGTAAAATTTTATATAAACAATTACTGAGATAGAGAATTATGAATGAGATGACAATAGGTAAGAAATATTGAAGTAACAAACCTTCTTAAAACTTCCTCTTGTAATCTATGCTCGTTCTCAGCTTCCTTTGGTTCTGTCTGTGGATCAGCTGTTTTATCAACAGTAAACTGCGCATTAATGAATTGTAACTCAGGATCTTGTCGGCTATATTCCTGAACAAATGCAAATTAATATTAGTTACTTAATTATTGAAGGACTCCACACCACTTGAATACAACTTAATACTTACATAGATGAGAGAATACAAAATCTTTGCCATTAATGGTTCATCTACAAATATTAAACCACACAATGCCTCTGGGTCATTCCAATTATGATTTCTCTGTTCCCCCTTCCGGCTCTTCTTCCCACTCTCATATCTCTTTTTAGTTGAAAATTTGCAAGAATCAAATTCCACACTCTGCTTTACATTAAAACTCAAATCTTGTGTTTCGCTATCTTTCTGTAAAATACAACCAATTGGTAGTTGTTTTTCTTTATGTCTCATATTGCCTTCACCCTCCAACAAGTCTTCTTTTCTTTTGCAACTGTCACTCGTACATGAGTGCAGTGTATGAAATGCACCTTTTGTATAACATACATCATCAACAACTACACAATCATTTTCTCTTTCAACTTTATTTCTGCATCTTAGATGGTGAGCGACAGTTAAAGAATTTTTCCCACCATTTATACATTCGGCAGCTATCTCTTCTTTGATACTGTTTGTGTTATTAGTGGTGCAAGAATTTTGGGCGTCAGATTTTAACAATTTAATAGTTTCTGTTGAATTTGTATCTGATTTAGTATCATGTTCTGTTTTCTCCCAATTATTTATTATTTTACTCGGGGATGGGATGTGAATTACCTCATGTCCACTTTTATTATCAGTGTGTTGCTGTGACTTATGCTTCAATAGTTTAAAATCACAACAATCTAACTGAGCAACTAGGTAGGTTCCTTGTTGAGATGAATCTATTTGACTAGAAATGTTATCACATTTAGTGTTTGGGACATCCGGCGTGTTTCTATCTTCACAAGTCGTCTCATCCATATACACATTGTTGGTATCATTATTTAAAACAATATCAGACACATTGTTCTCTACAGAAGTAGCATCTGTTTTATCACAAACATCTAATACGTCATCTCTACTATTTCCAACATAACCTGGATTATGAGAATGAAAATGTTTAGTCACGCCATCATCTGAATCGAGCTTTTTGTACATGTTATTACAATTTTTAACATTTCCTCCTTCCACATTATCTTGTGCTTTTGGTTTGAACAATTTGAAAATATGCATAAGCCTCAAAATTTTAGGAGATGTAAACCTTTTTATTTTTTCTGTTTCAGTTTGATATTTTTCAAAAACGATTTCGGCTGCTGACCTTACTTGAAGCAACACAGAGGTGACTAGACAGAAGAGTAAAAAATGTCGCTCGTAAGGAATTTTTACTTTGAGTTTTTCAATCTTAACCAGAAGAATAAAAGCCGCCTTGTCTGCAGAGTACGGACCTGAAATCAATAACAAATTGTTTATGGTTGATTACTCACAATATAATTTACATTTTGTATTCACTAATAAAACTTTACACTGCTAACCGGCTTGATCCAGAACATGCAAAAATTTCAGGAGTAAATCTCTAGGCTCAACAATGGGATTAGGTATAGCCCGCAGTTCGTCACCAAATGCATCATCACCATAAATCTCCATAGGATCATATCTGGGAAATAACAATAAAATATTCACGTACATCTATGTAAAAATGTTGTAGATAATTTATATATACATAATAAGAGGACAGCAAACACAGAATCCACAAATAACTGAAAGACTATTGACACTCGTTGCACTTCAACCACCAAGACTATAGCGGAGCAAATAGCGGAGCATTATATTGTGTTGTATTCTAGGTTTGTATTGAAATAGTTTGTAAGAATGGTGCCTATTACAATGAGTACTAGGCACCGCACAGCAGTATAGATGTATAGATTGTGATATATTTTAGTTGATAACTACTCTGTAAGTTAAGTGTTTAATAGTATTAGTATATGATATTTTACGTTTAACTTTATGAGGGGGGGAGTAAAACATTACAATTTAAGATCTATATTTTTAACTAGCTGTATTTTCCGTGCTTCGCAATGGCAAAATTAATGTAATGTTTTATAAAATCCAAAATGAAAAAAATATATACCTACATTAAATCAACAATTCTTTTTGTTGCACATATTTTTATCCAAAATATCAATACAATCTCGTGCAAAGTCAGTGGCGTATACGAATATTTACTTTTTGTATAGTACATATATAATTAAAACAAAATCAAATTAGGCGCAGTGCAAATTATTTTTTGTAAACAGTATATATACAGGTTTTAAAATAACGTTCCAATGTGATTGTGACAGTGTTTTGTCAAATACTCAACGCTGCCAAAAATTCACAATTATTAAGGAGATTGTAAATGATGTATAAGCTGCCAACTTATTGTACTTAAAAGTGGCTACTTCTAAATAAAAATAAATAAATAATGTTTGTTGGTAGAAGCTCAATGCAGCTAATAATGAGACACTACATTTAGTATCTCCCACAGACCTTGGTTGATATTAAACAGGTGAATAGTCCTTTGTCAGGCCAATACAAAGTAGACATGTTTCAATGTATTACTATCTTTCTTATACATATACATATTATAAAACTTGATGTATGTATGTTTGTTCCACCACAACTCTGGAATACCTGGGGCAATTTTGAGCAAACTTGGTATTTGAATGCCTCGCTATCTGAAAACGAATACTGTGTGGTAGAAAACTCTGGAAATACAGAACCTTCAAAAATTTTGCTGATGAGTGGATCCAAGGGTTCTGTGGGGTATCGTATGAAAGGGCATTGGAAAAGAAATGCAGATCACAAGTCATATTTTGTCCAACTTAAGCCATCAGGAGACACCGAGTGATCGAGAGGATCCGGTCACCGCATACGGAAGTGTTTGGTGTCTCATTAAAGATCTTCACGAGTAGTAAATTTTGAATCAGTCAAGTCACAGTGGGAGACTAAATCAGAACGAAGGAATCCAAGCACTCAGAGAATTACGTAGAATCTCTAGAAGCCTATGGAAATTAGGTGAGCTTTGTAGAACCCTCTAGAAAATTGTAGAGGTTGATCGAACATTGCAGAACTTTCTAGAAAGTTCCCAGAATGAATTAACAGATGAACACGGTTCGGGTCATACTGTCAATCTACTTCACCATTCAAATTTGGCGTTGCAAAGCACGGGTAACTTAGCTAATTGAATTTAATAATGAGGGTGGCTACCTGTGATCATCCAGGAATTGTAGGGCATTGAATACAGTTCTCTTCATATAATGTTTCAACAGCCTGCCTTTGTCGCATAGAAAACTATCAGCAGCGGTATCTGTACTCTCTAGAAGCACTTCACGTGGCTTTCCCGTTATTCTACAAATATAGTAAGTTAGACAGGTACTACAGTACTAACTCTACAGCCTACAACACACAATGTACTAAATTACTTTTTCAAACCGACAACATCAGCCGCCATATCTGCTTTACAACACAACATGTTCTCCAACTTTTCTAACTGATATTCTAACTTATCATACACAGATAATCTCTCTTTCTCCTTCTTAACTTCAGGAACATCTATACTTGAATAACTCATTCGCCAATAATTAAAATCAGTCATTTTCTGATAATCTTCACTTTTCTCTTCATCAACAATCACTGGTTGTAGGAAGTGGTTTAGACTATCATGACAATATTCTTTGTGTATTGAATGGTTCACTGTACAGCATTCACTACTTTGGGATGATTTGAGTGGTGTATTACATGCGTTTGAGTCGTTTGATTCCAAAATAAAGTTATCACAATTCCATTGATTATAGAACTCAGATCTGTTGTTGATAAAATCATCATAATCCCTCTTTATGATGTTCTCTACGCTGTCTATATTATTATAATAATCCGATGGTGAATTCCCAGTAAACAATGGATAAGACAAAGCTATGATACGTGGGATATTCTCAACGTTTGTTTCCATCGCTTTGTGTTTTGAATATATGGACATTACCTACAAACAATATGAAATATTAAGTGAATTGAATATATTGTGTGGATTGTGAAATAGGTAACTATTTGTATTATGTGAAATACACACCTGTTGTAAACGTTTGTCAGACATTACAGAATGACATTCATCTATGATTAATAAGTTAATGAGTGATATATCTAAATATCTCTTCATTAACATAACATCCAAAACTGCTGAGACAACAACTAATACTTGATTATTCTGCAACAATAATGCCATCTCACCATCACTATAATCACAGTGGTTGATTGATACTATGTGTAAATCTGTTAGTTGGCGTAGCTCTGACTCGAGTGATTTTAATTTCCGGGGTTGCGTTACAAATATAGACTTTTTCTTGTTAGGTCTGAAAGCATCAAAGTACAGATATAATGTAAATCCACTAGTGGGTAATATGTAGGTTTCTGCAGTATATGTCTATTCCCACACACTTGCCAGGGGACAACACAACAGACTGCTGTATCCCTACACAGACTCCTTGACTCCATCACATCTATTTACAACATACAATGTACCCAACATGCCAGCAGTGATTCCCCTAGCCCTGCATATCGATTAAGTACCTATACCACCTACATAGAGAGGAGTTGGTAACACCGTAATCTCCTTCATGTTATTTAAACATGATAATACACATCGGAAAAAAAAACAAATAAATTGAAATCGGTAAGTAATATCCTCTACCGTAGTACTCTCGAGGAAGGCAGAGTTTGCAATCACAAGTGCCAACTGAATTTGAGATGTCTCGAGTGCTGTTCCATGTGTTTGCCTCCAGTAACTAATAGGAAGTAAATAAATTGAGTGAGTAGATACATACGGTCGTATTTGATACGCCATCTCTTGTAATAGTTTCAGAGCTATGAAATTCGCAGCTTGTTCTGGAGGGCATGCTAATAAGTTGTCTGTAAGACCAATGTCGATTAACTCCTGTTGGTATTCTCTGCCTGTGAAACGCAGAGTTCCCACACCCTCAGACCAATGTTGTGCCATTGAGAAGAATTATCTAAACAGAAAAATATTGCTGTACTTTAGACAACTTCCACGTTGATCTAATTACTAACTACTAACTAAACAACAAGCATAATGACCTGTCAAATTATTAGCACTCGCGTTTACCAACCAGTAATTAACAAATATCTGTCACTACTATCCCTTGCAGGATAGGCGGGGAGGAGGTCTATTTCAGCAAAAACAGAATTCATGTTACGTGAGATTGGGGGTCCACGAGAATGGATCCCATTTCAGCAGGTTGCGAAAGATAGGTATCTTACATTAATGTCATAAAATAGGCACACAAATTACCCACGAAGTAATATTTTTTTTATTTTATTTTAAAGTAAATGAATCTGGCTTTATCGAAATAAACCCAAATACATCTTCGCACACTTTACAGAAAGCTTAAAAGCTTGTGTTGTGAAGTGGAGTAGGTCGGGGATTGAACCCGCGCCCACTGGATTAACAGTCGATCAGTCGGCGTTACCAACCAGGCCACCTACCACCTTTTTTAGCATAGTTAATAATATTAATTAAGTGTTTATGTAACGAATATTTTTAGCCGAATTTGTAGGCTTTTCGCTTTGTGGTCGCCCCGCCCTGCATCCAGTGAAAACAATCTTTTTCAGAGCTTTAAAAAACAACCTAACAGACAGGCCAAACATAGGTATATGTCTGATGTCTGCTCGCGGATTATACCGTAATTATGCAAAATGGGAAAAACCCTGGAAACAGGATAATCATAATTTAAGGAAATTATATTGGACACCACCAGAACTAACAGATTATGTTTTATATTACTGTTGCCTTTAAAAATAAAGCAACTGTCAGGTAGCATAAAAGGATTTTGAAACGAATTTTACACTAAAGAAAATCACTCACTGTTAATTATTAGTAAACAAATATATAAATAAAATTACAGTACCACAATGCCTGCGTACAATTCACAAATAAGATATTGAACATATAAAATTGTGCTACAATACGAAAAACGCAAAACTACAAGTGGGCAAGCTTCTCTACAATTGTCTACAATACATTATTTCTATTTGACATTTATAATCAGTGTTGCCGTTCGACATCGAGCTAATATATTCTAGTATTTTTTGGAGAAAAATCTGGTATTTTTGCTAATTTTGAAACGGCAACACTGTAGGTAGTATTGCTAGAGTCAAATTCATCCCTTTTGGCTCGCGGTGGCAAAACGGTGAACTACATCGAACTACGAAAAAAAAAAGAAAACTATGAAAAACGGTCGATCGCTGCGCTGGGATCACGCGCCAAATAGGATGAATTCTACTCTAATGGCTAATTTACCCATATGGCTGGCCACAAACGTCCTGAAGTTCAGTTCCGGAATCGACCGTTTTGCAAAAAGGTTCCGACTAAAACCTCTTTCTGAATTTAAAATCGGGGTGACGCTGAATTCAGAGAGAGGTTTTGATCGGAACTTTTTTGCAAAACGGTCGATTCCGGAACTGAACTTCGGGACGTGTGTGGCCAGCCTATGAATTTACCCTAATCCCGGAGTTGTCGATAATTTAGCTTATCGTGTTGGCTTCATAGAATAATAATTAATAATATACAGGGTGTTTGGCAGAACGTTCGACAAACTGATATGGTATAATTACAGGAGACCATTTGGAACAACTTACCGGTATTCAGAAATTATATAGGTGTTTCCCAATTTTTTAAGAATTTTTGAAATTTTTTTCACGAATTCCCTAAATTTTACCTGGTAGCCTCTATAACATTTGTATTTACCAACCAATCAGATCCAATTAAATTTTAGTATTATCTCAGATGTATTTTTATTTAGAAAAAAAAATATCTGTCCCAGAAAGTGGCGGTCAAAAAAACTATAGTCCGACAAAGTCCCAAGAACGGATAGAGAAAAAAATTAACTTCACATTTAAGTCACTTTTAAAAATATCCAGAAAAAAGATTCAGTTCTTCAACTCTCCTTAAAACTTCTCTAAAATATCCTCTTTCAAACGGTATACAGCATGTGTACATAACATACCTAAAAAAGCAAAAAATAAATAAAAACCAAACGATAGTCGCTCTCTCCAGTACACTATTTTCAACAATATCAACCATTGTGAGTACGGCATAGTGAATTATTTTACTCACATCCGATGAAAAAGTTATACCTACCTACTTAATTAATTTTGTGAACAATTATTATTTGCTATTTTAATTAAATTTATAATTTTTTATGTTATTTTTTTCTGTTTATGAGTAAAAAGGCATTAATGGACGATTATGTACACGATACAAGACAAATATTCCACACACGCCCCTTTTTACTCACATACACAAAAGCTTGTGGACGTTCGCAAGCGTGTGGCGGCGACAAAATAGTTTCGGAATCAACTTGTAACTGAGGCGTTAAATAATAACAAAATAATAAATAGAAGTGACAAACAACAATAAATTTAACTAAAATAGCAAATAATAATTGTTCCCAAAATAAATTAAGTAGGTAGGTATAAATTTTTCATCGGATGTGAGTAAAATAATTCATTATCCCGTACTCAAATGGTTGATATTGTTGAAAATAGTGTACTGGAGAGCAGTGGCGGATCCAGGATTCAATTTTGGGGGGGCTGAATGTCGTTACATGGTAAAAACTACTGTCACTCAACGTTTTGGGGGAGGGCTAGAGGCTGAAACCCCTAGATTTGTTGTATATGGGTAAGGCCGTTTATTTTTCCACGTGTAACATAAAAGTACCATAAGTGGTTTTATGTTACGGTAACGTAAAAGTAACATAAAGGTAACATAAAATCATTGTAAAGCTGGATGCATCTGAGTAATGGACTCACACTGAACCCGGGTAAATGTAGCGTCATGAGGTTTACGAGACGAGTGGAAAAGTTTGTTTATCATTATGTCTTGAATGGTGAGACTCTGGAAAAAGCCAGTGAGATACGTGATTTGGGAGTGACTTTGGACGATAGACTTACTTTTGTTGGCCATATAGCAAACATCAGAGATAAGGCTATGAGAATGCTGGGATTCGTTTTGAGGGTGTGCCGAGAATTTCGTGATTTGCGAACCTTAAAGACATTGTTCGTAGCGTACGTGCGGAGCCAGTTGGAGTATAATGCACCAATTTGGTCTCCGTACTATGCCGTTCACATAGATGCTATTGAGACCGTCCAGCACAAGTTCTTGCGTCATATAAATTATAGATTGGGAATACCCATTGAGGAAATTTGTTACAACTCTCTAATGCTTGATTTGGGTTTAACTAATCTTTCTGACCGACGAATCGTTGCGGATCTGATAATGCTCTATAAAATTGTAAATTCTGTATTTGATTGTCCAGATTTGATTCAACTTGTGAGATTCCATGTGCCCAGTCGACCGACTAGGCAAAGTATTTTGTTTACGGAAGAAAATGCTCGCACCAACTACGCTCGCCACTGCACAATTAATCGCTTGCACATGTTAGGTAATAGATTTAATCATGTCATAGATATGTTCAATGATAGTGAAGTGATTACCAAGTGCAAACTCACATTGCACTTTCGCAGTGGGTTGGCTCCCGATATTTAATGTACTATTGTGTTTTCTGTTTTAAGTCTGTATTGTACGATTTTTATTTACTGTTTTTTGTCCATATTGTGTGTTAACATACTTAAATATTAATTGTTATTCCTTTGTCTGTTGTTACTGTGTATTGTATTGTATTGATATTTTTTAACTTTTTTTGTATTGTAACTTTTCAAAGTCCTTGTGGCCGTCAAAACAATAAATAAATAAATAAATAGTTTTATATAGAAATATGAGGAGCCCCATGCCGTTCCCCTTTAGAACATAATGAGCGCCGACGCCACTATAAACTTTTCCTCGGAAGTCAGAAGTTTTTGAAGCTAGGAATAATAATTACATTCCCAAAGTCCACATATATTAAACCAATCCTTAAAATATTATTTTCTCATACGAAAACAGTAAAAAACTGTACAAATTTCGTACGTACACTACCAACCTAAATATAAAAAAAGAGAGGTTGCTAAAAACGTAAAACTGCTAGTGGAGATAATGGAGAAGGTTTTAATGTAAAGGCCGACATTTTTGACAGTGCAGTTAAACTGCAATTTTAAAAATATTAATGCTCGGGTAGTTCTGATTTTTTTGTGTGGTGTTAATGTTGGCCCTCGAATAGTAATAAAAATAAACCTCACGCGTAGTGGGTAATAAAAGAACATAAAATAGTAATAAAACGTTGTTTAAATCTAATATTCTTATTATATTTGCAAATTCCAAATTAAATGTTCACAAAATATATGAGTATTAAAATTATTGAGAGAATTTAAATGTACTTTTAATATAAATGTGATGATCTTGTGTATCACCAGCTTTATAGTGAACTTACGTTACGTAACATAAGTACTTTATGTTACAGTAACGCGAAAGTAACATAAGTGTAACATAAAAGTAACATAAGTACATTTTACAACGCAGTAAATCGAGCATAAAATCCAAAGTAGAGGAAAATAGGTATTGCAATATATTTCATAAAAAACTGTATATACGTATACGCATAGCATAACATTAGAATTCATTGACAAAATGATATACATACTGTGATAACCACTTGAAAATTGTTGACCATTTTCTTTACTAACATGTGTGGACACAAAACCCTCAAATATAACTTAAATATTAACGGGAAATATACTTTAACATCAAGGTGAAGGATTACTAGTGTAGAAAACACAATTAGACTATTAATATTTCGATGTATTATAATAGAAAATTAATATCAAAAATTGGTTACGTAAAAGAACTGTTTTGGCACACTTTTTCAGAATCTGAAAACTACCCTATGTATTTAGACTAAATTGCTGAAATCAAAGGATATTATACCTTAGAACTACATGTGTTCCACAGAAAAAGAATTTTTCAATTATATGTTTACAATTTCTTACAATGAAGAAAAAAGTTCAGAAAATTTGATTTGCTACAAGGCGTTTTTACATTAAATCCCCCCGTTTTGTTTTTATTTTGTTGATTATTTATATTAATTGTAACCTTTATGGTAAATAAATTATTGAAATTATGTCGCGAAATAGACAAAGAATGAAGATATATCACTATTATAACACGGGTTTCCTGAAATCTGGTGGCACGTTTTTCATGCGTCAAATGTGGAAAAAAATACGGCCTTACCCATATAAAGTACTGTCACTCATGGTTTTGGAGGAGGCTTCAGTCCCCTAGCCCCCCCCCCCTGGATCAACTAGTGGTGGAGAGAGCGACTATCGTTTGGTTTTTATTTATTTTTTGCTTTTTTAGGTATGTTATGTACACATGCTGTATACCGTTTGAAAGAGGATATTTTAGAGAAGTTTTAAGGAGAGTTGAAGAACTCAATCTTTTTTCTGGATATTTTTAAAAGTTACTTAAAAGTGAAGTTATTTTTTTTTTCTCTATCCGTTCTTGGGACTTTGTCGCCGTCGGGCCATAGTTTTTTGACCGCCACTTTCTGGGACAGGTATTTTTTTTTTCTAAATAGACATAATTACATCTGAGATAAAACTACAATTTAATTGGATCTGATTGGTTGGTAAATAAAAAAGTTATAGAGGCTACCAGGTAAAATTTTGGGAATTCGTGAAAAAAATTCAAAATTCTTAAAAAATTGGGGAACACCTATATAATTTCTGAATACCGGTAAGTTGTTCCAAATGGTCTCTGTATATACCATATCAGTTTGTCGAACGTTCTGCCAAACACCCTGTATAGCATAGAATAATATTAGGCTGGCCACAAACGTCCCGAAGTTCAGTTCCGGAATCGACCGTTTTGCAAAAAGGTTCCGACCAAAACCTCTTTCTGAATTTAAAATCGGGGTGACGCTGAATTCAGAGAGAGGTTTTGATCGGAACTTTTTTGCAAAACGGTCGATTCCGGAACTGAACTTCGGGACGTGTGTGGCCAGCCTTATAGTATACACAGAATAATAGGTAATATAATATAGTTCCTGTTAGTGTCCGACCGAAACTGGATTTTTAGCCGAAACCGAAACCGTAACCGAATATTCGGCTCCCCTTCTAGTTTCGGCCGAAACCGAAACCGAAACCGAAACTTGGGAATTTCAGTTATAATTTTGAAAAAAAAAACATTATAGGTACCCTGCTCTGATATCTAGTGTTTCCCTAAGATTATTCATTAGGAAACCACGCTTCATTTTCGGAAATCAATGTAAGCACAAAAGGAAGGAACCCATTAAACTACAACTTATGTAGGTAGGTACATCAGTTATGTAGGTATCCATGGCATAGGTAACACTAGAGGGGGACATAAAAAATGCAATTTTTCTTCAGGGGGTTAAGTAACGGAAGTTGTGGTGTAGTTTGCTAATATGTATATTCATGGGCGTCGGCAGCCTCGGAGCTAAAGGGGGGCAACAAAAATTTACAAAATTGATATAGGATGAAAAACGCGTAAATAGCGCCACAGGCGAAATTTTTTTGTGAGACATGGTGAAGGATGGTTTGGTTTATTAGAAATTGTACATAAAATTTGTACAATATTATGTACGAACAATGTTTCATATAAAAAGCAATAAATAAATAGCGCCGCAGGCTTTTTTTTGTGAAACAATTGTGTTTTGATGGATTTTTTATAGTAATTTTACAAAATTTATGACATGGTGGGAAAATATGCGGTAATAGTATGATTTATTGTGAGGTCTTATCATGAAGTTTGGTAAAATATATAGTTATTCCAATCTCTAGGGGAGAAGCTGCCCCCCCCCCCCTCCTGCCGACGTCGACGCCCATGTATATAGGTATTATCTTTGAACTAAAATAGGTATGTAGAATACAAAAATAATTATGAGTATTTTTCTTTAGATGCACCTAGAAGTAGCGCCGCAGGCAATTTTTTTTCTTTAATGGACGAAGTGATGAATCTTGTTGTAGGTAAGCAAAACACTTGGTTATGTTGTATCAGGGAAACGGCCGCTTAAGTAGCGCCGCAGGCAAAATTTTTGTCATAAGACATAAATGATGTGTATACAAATAGGTAGTGATATAAATCTAGTTCACTTTTGTAAAATAAAAAAGGAATCTAGTGTACAGAATACAAACACAAAGTATGAACCTGTTCCGAAGATTCCCGACAATGCTCGATATAATACGGTTGCTAGTTTCGGTTTGGCCGAAGGTTCGGCCACTTTTTGGCCGAAACCGAAACTGGGGCCGAAACCGTCTATTTTGGCCGAAACTGGCCGTAACCGAAACCGAAACCGAATATTCGGTCGGTCTCTAGTTCCTGTACACAGAACACATAGGCTCTCCACACACGTCCGGAAGTTCAGTTAACTGAATCGACCGTTTGCAAAAAAGCTCCGACCGAAACCTCTCTCTGAATTCAACGTTACCCTGATTTTGAATTGGGAAAGAGGTTTTGGTCGGAACTTTTTTGCAAACGGTCGATTCAGTTAAATGAACTTCCGGACGTGTGTGGAGAGCCATATACTCTCTAGTATACATTATGGCTGGCCACAAACGTCCCGAAGTTCAGTTCCGCAATCGACCGTTTTGCAAAAAGGTTCCGACCAAAACCTCTTTCTGAATTTAAAATCGGGGTGACGCTGAATTCAGAGAGAGGTTTTGGTCGGAACCTTTTTGCAAAACGGTCGATTCCGGAACTGAACTTCGGGACGTGTGTGGCCAGGCTATTATACGGGGTCTCAGGAGACGCGCCTCCAGGCACTGACAAAATGGCGTCAGCCTCTTCAGTGAAATACACGACGGGAGATTTTCGTCTCTAGAGATGGCATCTCTAGTAAAAATGGCCGACAATCGCCTCCTGTCATCAAATTCTAAAATACACGGGACTATCTCGAGACGCGAGACTTTGGTCTGTTGCTGCATTCATTCTATTAGTATTTTTGGCGCCATAATGCCGCTTGGTTTTGTGTACATACTCTAATGTCATGTATTTACGAGTATTGTGATTAAAAAATATAATTATATACCCCTTTGAAATTATTTATCGATTCAGTAATGTACATATATCGGTCGGTGCTTTACTTACATGCGTAAGTGTATATTTCCTTTTCTACGTTTGTGAATGAAATAGAATACTTAATTAGACCTTCTTTTAATGTACACCATTCCTATGACATCAGTGACATAAGCCAAAGCAAGTATCGGTATGCACTACATACCCGAAACCGTTGTAAGTAGCGAAATTTTGTTTCCTCCTTATGTTCCTTCGATGAATATTAAAGGGTGAAATGGTAACTACATAGTTTGCTATAAATGTTGTAGGACACGAAGGGAATAACAAAACACGTAATGTTAATGTATTTCTCACAACTGTATTCATATTTCAAATGCAAATGCAACTCTGTTATTAATCCGCCATTATTTAAAAATAATATTATAATTCTAATCAACTAACAATTTTATGTACTAATATTGTCACAATCGCAGGAATGTTTAAAATTATATATCAATACAAAAACCACGTGCCCACGCGCGCCATTCTAATTCAGTTGTAAACATCTCCAAGAGACCTCAGATTAAAATTGAACATGTCAAAAGACCGGAGACGCGTCCCCTGAGACGAAAATATGTAAAATACACGACGCGAGACTTGCGTGCGCAGACCGTCTCAGGAGGCGCGCGGTATCGAGAGATATCTCGCGTCTCCGATGTGCATACACACAAGAGACCTGTCATTTTGGTATCCGGGAGGCCAAAATCTCTCGTGTGTATCTTCGCCTTTAGGAAGGAATGTATTATATACTCTTTGGTATACATAGATTAGATAATAGATCATTAATAGATACGTACAATAGTATATTGGCTTCGCTTCACATCCTTGGTACAAGTAAAAATACAGTATTTCGTTTTTACAATATTTTGAAATTCAAACACTGTAAAAGTTTTACATTTCTGGGTTACTAGCGCTCCTGTCGAGGTAAAAATGTTGCATTCTCAGGATCTCGTAAATCATTTGAAACAGCAAGGATTCAATATTCAAAACGCTGCTGTAGGCGGATCCTTCTTGGGGGAGTTCCAGAATGTTAATGAAAATCCGAAAAATAATCCTTTGATGAGTTTACCATTCACAAAAGGTATCACCAATGTGAAATTATTTAACTGTAACGTATGCAACAAGAAATTCGTGAGTAGCCAATTGTATAATGATCATTTTAGTAAAGTACATACCAATAATGATGATAGATTAGATATAAAGTTTGAGCCTTCATCAGACTCAGAAGAGAGCTGTACACAGTATGAGATATTTGATAGTGATTTTATGCCCACAAAAGCAGAGGAAAATAACTGTGAAGAGATATTTTATCTTGTCTTAAAGATTGATAATTGTTTTGATGGTCTCAATCCGAAGTCCATTCACACAGGAGAGCGCAGAGCTCGTAGACCTGAAACCAAACCTCGAAAAGTATATGATAGACCTTCTGGCTCCATCAAAAGGATTAGATCTGAAAGTGATAACGAGGTTCTACAGGGCCCTTTCAATTGTGTGCAGTGTGATGGTGTATTTATTGCTTGTTGCGAATATTCAAAACATTTCCATGAAGAACATTCTAAAAGAAAATCAACAGCGTATAAGTAAGTGTCAAAATATGTAATAAAAGTTTAAGAAACCCATCAAGCTAGGAAGCAATATATTATAACGTAATAAGAGGATCTAACAATGAATTTGTTTACCCGACAGGCATACCATAAACTTTTTGTTGTATGTGAATGTTACTACGTTAATGTTGGGCAGGTTCCCTTCTTTTCCTTTACTACCATTTCACCATTTGACAGCGCCGGAGCTCTGTAAATAATGTGCATCAAAATTTTTTTTTACAACGGGCGGGGGGGAGAGAGTTGAAAAACTCCTATGAAACTGTTTGCCGGAAACCGGCAACCCTAGCAATATACGACATTTCGATTCAATAGAAAGTTTATGTTTATATCGAGCTCGAAGCTGGACGCAACAGTATTATCATACAGGCCCGGCTTAAGTGACATTTGACGATGATGTCACCAAGATTGGGAGAAAATGTATGGGAAAAAATATTCCGTAGCCCAAATGTTTGTCACTGAGACAAGGTGTTTGTCACCGATACAGGTGACATCACCAACAAGGGTGGTGATGTTATTCATATGTCCAGGCGTGTTTACTATCGACGGCTTCTTCGAGCTAATAATTCAGAAATTATTCTTGTTAATTTTCTTCTCAATCATCATACTAATAATTGTCCAATGTCTGTCTGTGCGCAGCGCACGACGAAAATAAATAGTACCGTGATTATTATGCAAACTAATGGATCGAATCTATGAAATTTTGAAAATGTTCTCTACACTAGCGCATTACATCGGACGAAAAGTGTTGGTTGAACAATACGTTTAAAGTAAAGTGATTTCAAGAAGTTTCAATTTCGAATTATTGGTACTTGGTGAATACAGTAACTTATAGGTAGGTACATACCTACTTAATTTAGAATTGTTCCTACTGATGAATGAAAATAGTTTTGAAATATTTCGTTTGTGGAAGTAATATACTATACGGTACGTACTTATACAATATACATAGAGATTGCAAATCAAACTAAAGTAGGCACCTTCCATATGTTTGTAATTTGAAAAAAGTACCTATGTACGTAGGTAGACAGTGTGTGGGTGTGTACCCTATTTCATTTCACTTCCTACTATTACAATGATGTCAGATTGCGCATCAAGGTTAAGATGGACACGGGATAAGACGGAGCCTTGTGATCTCACTGTGTTTCCTCGAGGAACATTAGTATGTACCAGGTACTGGGGTACAATCTACGAGATGAATGGGGCAGCAATTATAGGCCCGAGCACTCCGTCATACCCGTCACAAGCCACACATCCCAACAGCCTGGTTTCCACCTGCCTCGTAGGCAGTGGACCGCATGCTTAGGACGGGTTATGGTTGTGATGTGTTCCACTGTGGACACCTGAACCATTGACAGTAGATACCCTGGTACCATTGACAGTGCTGCCAGCCTGTCTCCTGAATTTCTCCAATGGCTTAAGGCGCTGGATGTCAGACTTTAATGATGTGACAATACTTCCACGTTGCCAAATGATAAATAAATTGAATGAAGGAGTTGTTACGATAGTTATTTAACAAAAATTGTCTTTTACCAACACTCAAAAATTGTCTTTTGCCAATTTTCACGGGTAGGTAGGTACCAATTAAGAAATCTGGTTTTACGGACAATAATGATACTACGCAGCCTTTCATGATATTGGAGAGACGGGGAAAAGACGGAGCCCTGTGATCTTTTTGTGTTTACTTGAGGAACTTGAAGGAAGGGTGGAGTAGTAATAGTGGTTACACAAAGACATATTTAACCAACCCTGTGAATTTTCACGGGTAGGTACCCAGTAGTGACAACATATCCTTTAAAATGTATTGAAATGCAAGTACAAATCTCCCCACATGATTTTATCAATGTATACTTAATTATGACACATTACCTACAAATTAATCCATGACTGATTCAATATTATCGATATTCAAAATTATTTTTATTATTTCATACTGCTATCTTCTTACCTTAATTAATAACACAAAAGCTTTAGTACATGTTGAATATTTGTATCAATAATAATATAGGTACCTTCCTGATTGTATGTAAAAAGGGGAAGTATCACTAATAATTAATTCTTCACATTTTGCCATTCATCATCATCATCAGCACGACAGTCCTGGGTGGACCCTGGCTGAGTCAAGAGCCTTCCTCCACTCCGTCCTTCTGAGGGCCGCTGACCTCCAGCTCCTCAGTCCAATGGCACCTGCATCTGCGTTGACACCGTCCATCCACCGCAGCTTGGGTCTTCCCGCTCTTCTACGACCTTCGGGATGCGTGTGGGTTAAGCGTCTGGGCTGTGCCTCTTCGTTCATTCGTATTACGTGCCCAGCCCAGCGTAATCTAGCTATTTTGATTACTTGTATGACGTCGGGATCTCGGTAGAGATCATACAGTTCTTGGTTATATCTACGACGCCATACTCCTCCCTCGTTTACTGGTCCATAGATTTTGCGGAGGATCTTCCTCTCAAACACCGCAAGCTGTCGCTCGTTTGTTTTACTGAGCACCCAGGTTTCAGAGGCGTATGTCAACACTGGTCGTATGAGTGTTTTGTACAGCACCGATTTTGTCCTTCTACTGAGGTTCCTTGATTGAAGTTGTTTGATCAATCCATAGTAGCATCGACTGGCAGCCATTATACGTTTTTGGATTTCCTCAGTAGTGTTGTTATGTGTGTTGACAAGAGACCCAAGGTACACAAAGGAATTAACTGTTTCAAATCTATAGGTAGCGGCGATGAATGCGTTTGTTTGGTTAAGGCTGGCTGTTGGTGAAGAGATCATGAACTTTGTTTTGTCCTTGTTTACCCTTAGGCCCATCCTTTTAGCGCTGTTCTCGAGAGCCAGGAAGGCTTCCCGAGTGTCCTCTGGTGTTCTGCCAATTATATCAATATCATCAGCGTATGCGAGAATTTGAACCGATTTATGGAAAATGTTGCCCGAAGTATTAATTCTCGAGTCTCTCACAACTTTTTCTAGGGCTATATTGAATAACAGACAGGCCAGTGCATCTCCCTGTCGAAGACCAGTGCGGCTATGGAAAGGCGTCGAGAGATCTTGTTCAACGCGCACTTTGCTCCTGACATTGGTCATGGTTGCCTTAACAAGTCTGACAAGTTTATGTGGTATCCCGAATTCCACCATGGCTCCATAGAGTGCATCTCTTTTAATACAATCATAGGCGGACCGAAAGTCAATGAAGAGGTGGTATGTGTTGATATTGTGCTCAAGTTTTTTTTTTTTTTTTACTACTTTTCTGTAATCTGGCGGAGGCTGTGTATCTGGTCGATGGTGCTCCTTCCACTACGAAAGCCACTCTGGTAGTCTCCCACAATACCCTCTGCAAAAGGGGTCAGCCGTTCATATAGTACATTGGATAGTATTTTGTACGCAGTGTTCAGGAGGGTTATTCCCCTATAGTTATTGCAGAGGAGTAAGTCGCCCTTTTTGTGAAGGGGGCAGATGATTCCCTCTGTCCACTCCACGGGCAGGGTCTCCTGATTCCATATATCCACTATGAGAGCGTGCAGCGCTTCCAATAGACTGTCTGGGCCATGTTTGTACAGTTCACTGGGGATACCATCGGCGCCTGGGGATTTGTTATTTTTTAGTTTTTTTATAGCTCGTCTAATCTCTATTATATTGGGTGGATCATCATTATTGCTATGTGCGTTCTGCTGTAGTGGAAGTTCGATCTCTTCTTCCTGTTGGCCATTTTCTGTTCCGTTTAGTAGTTGGTTAAAGTGTTCAGCCCAACGATCCAGTACTTCGGTTCTTTCATTTAATATAAGGCCATCCTTGTTTCTACATGCAGAAGTTTTGGGTTTGAAGTCTTTCCTGATAAGGTTAGTCTTTTTATAGAAGCCTCTAGTATCGTTTTGACTATGCAGCAGTTCAACCTTCCTGATCTCCTCTCTCTCAAATATTCTCTTCTTGGCTCTGTGTATTTTCTTTTCCTGTTGTCTCATTCTTCGGTATTCCTCTCTTGCTGCTCTGGTGGAGCGTCGCTGAATCATGTTCCGGTATGCAGTATTCTTCACTTGTGTGATCTGTGCGCATTCATCATCAAACCATCCCTCAAACCGTCTGGCGGGTCTATTTCCAAGTGTGTTATGGGCTGTGTCTGTAATAACATCTTTGCAGGTTCTCCATTTTTCATCAATTGTAGATTCGTCAGTGTGCGTCTCAATCTGTGATAGTTTTTCAGATATGTGGTGTTGATACTCGTTCTTTGCTTCGGATTCGTTCAGGCGGTCTGTATTGATCCTTGATGTTCGTGTTGTTCTTCTTTTTTTGGCATTTGAGATACGTGCTCTTATTCTACTGATGACAAGGTTATGGTCGGAGTCTATGTTTGCACCTCTGTAGCTTCTGACATCGATGAGGTCGGAACGATGTCTTGAGTCAATGAGTAAGTGATCGATCTGATTAGTAGTTTGACGGTCTGGTGATCTCCATGTAGCTTTATGGATGTTCCTATGCGCAAAGAGTGTTCCTCCAATGACCATTTGTCGTGTTGCAGCAAATGTGATAAGGCGTGTACCATTGTCATTAGACTGCTCGTGCAAGCTGTGTTTGCCAATTGTTGGTTGATATGCCACCTCTCTCCCAACTTTGGCATTGAAGTCACCAAGCACGATTTTAACATCGTGTCTTGGGCAGCCTTTCCACACCTTATCTAGCTGTTCATAGAATTCATCCTTCTCATTTTCGCCTTTATCCTCAGTTGGTGCATGTCCATTTATAATGCTGTAGTTGAAGAACCTTCCTCTCAATCTTATTTTACAAATTCTTTTGTTGACTGCTTTGAAATCAATGACAAGGTGTTTTTTGTCTTTCTTAACGAGGAACCCAGTTCCAAAGCTATGTTCCCTCTTATCGCAGCTATAGTACAGGTCGTAGTCACGCTTCTCCATCACTCCGTCACCCAGCCATCGTATTTCCTGGAGGGCGGTAACGTCGGCCCTGTATTCCCTGAGCATGTCAGACAGTATTCTGACTCTTCCGGCACTGTAGAGTGTTAACACATTCCAGGTGCATAATCGTAAATCATTGTCCTTAGTTCGTTTGCTTGGTCGTTTTGCTGTCTGGCCGGCTATTTTTTTCTCTTGACTTTTCGTAACATGTGCTGTTTTACAAAGGTGGGTACATTTTGCCATTAGGCTTGTGTGAATCCTGTTTATTGTGTGTATTGATTACATGTGTTTGTTTGGCAGGTGCCAAATATGTGAAAAGAAGTTTGACTTAAGCATTAATTATCAGCATAAGCATACATCTGGCACAGTGAGTAGTGATGAAACCTCAGCATCACTGCAGACAGTAGCATGCAGTGAGTGTGAACTTGTATTTCAATCTGTAACACAACTCACCCAACACAGGCAGTTGGAGCATGTAAAGGTAATGCATATGCTTAAACAGGCAAATGTATTCAATAATATAATGAATGGCATTAGACCTACCCACTAGATTACCCACTGTTTCAGGCCAAGAGTATAAAATGTGATTATGAACATTGTAATAAGATGTTCACAACATACACAGCTCTCAATCAACACACCAAACTGCATTCAGGTTAGTCAATAATCATTGTAGGTACCTACTGTAACATATTGTGCTTACCCCATGAGACTTAGATACTCACAAGTGATTAGTTGGTAGACAAAGTAGTAGAGTACTATAATGTAAATAATAAAATAGGCGAGTCTTCTCCTCCTGAACTCTCCCAAGGCACCTACCCCAAATTCAATGTTCCCACAGCAAATATGTAACAACTTCTCACAATTCATTGTCTCCAAACATTTTTCTAATATTTGTGAATAAAACTAATACACATCATCGATAGATTTGGAATTTACTTTGTGGCACTTCATTTAAAAAATTAATGGAAGGTGGGGCAGAACCGGGTAGCATTAATATCTTCAATACCACAAGAATACTGACCAAGGTCAAGCTACCCAAATACACTTCAAGATGGTGTTAGTCGGTCTCCCAAATCTGACGGCTGTGACTTATTTTGTCTTAGAGGGAAGTATATTTGCTGTTTTTTCCACTTTCTTAATTGTGACACGAATGTGGAGTTTGTACGCATAAATATTCATTATTTTTAATACACATAATGTTAAATTGGTTATTTTTCTTGTGTTATTAATATTTCAATATGCATTTTATAATGCTTATGCAAATATACACGTGTTAGTTTTAAGAGATGCATGGGGCATAACCGGGTATACCTTGTACTGCAGGTTTTAATACAATATTAAGGCTGTATGGAAGGAGAATGAAGTCTGCCGACCGTGACGTCAGCGATTATTGCGTAATGTTTTTTTTATATGGACTTCGATGGGACAGAGCGATATGCTTTACACATCTACTCTTCCCAGACATCGCGGGGATTGTGATGATATTTTGACGATTTCGAGTAGCGTGAACTATTAATTATTAGAAATATACATTTCTCTTATTATCTGCAGATTACTATTAAATTAAAACGATTCTTATAAGTTGATTCTTTGTGTTAACAATAGCAATAATAGCCTATTTAAGAGACAAGTTTTACAGTCAAGTTTCGTCAATTTTTAGGTAATTTAGTACTGTAGGAAAATAATATTTTTATTAAGGAAAATGATATTAATTGAAAATCCAAGCAAAGCATTCCCTAAATAAGAAGTGTATTATTATATACGGCATAAATAAAAAAAACACGTTAAAAATAAATTAATTTGTATAACAATAGACCAATAAGTATAATTAGAAAATAATAATAAGCATATATACTGTAAAACATGGTACTTATATTTAGCATCCAAAAAAACATTAAAAAATCATTTTTTCTAACCTGCGGGAAATATATTTTTTTAAAGAATATCTAATTATCTAAAAAATCCGAGCAGGTCATTCCCTGGATAAGAAGTATATCTATGATTATAAAAAACAAAAAAAAAGATGTATTCCGCGTCACAAAATCCGCCTGGGGAAAGCTATTTTCTGCGAGTGACTACTTATTGCCATCACAATTAATTCGTTTCCTCAAAAAGTATACAAGTTATTGACTTTAAATTAAATGATTTATAAATTAGAATAATTGATATAGTAAAATATGTAAAAATATTTGGTTTATTTTACTTAGTTTCGACACTGTAGACACTTGAAACCCATCCATTTTACGAATTTTTGTCTATACGGTACATTTTGTGTATGTAATGCACAGCCTTAATAATTACATATAATTTATCGAAAATAGTATTTTTACACCATTTTTTTAATGTAATTTTGCAAATAATGCATAAAAACTGAACAAACAAAAAAACTACGGCCGTAGTAACGAGTTTTCCATATATAAATATATTAGAAATGGCTTGCATGATGCTAATTTTAAATATCAAATGTAAGAAAAAGGAAACTGAAAACAAAGGTCCTCTGAATGCAGTTAGCATTATAAATTAATGTATATTACATACCAACAAATAAATTACCTACTACTACGATTTTCTCTATGTTTTCATGGTACCCAGTTTTGCCCCATAGGTTTTGCAAGGCCGTGTTTTTATAGTACATTTTATTTCATTACACCCTTCAATTAATTTATATATTTGTGTATGCAAAGAAAACATTCCTATCTATCATATGCAATGTTTATGTAGTGAAAAAAAAAATGTGATTCGTAAACTGGCGTTACTTCCTGTAGTACCTGGTTCTGCCCCACCTTCCCTTACATATTATGATTAATTCACTCATTCACAACTACTAATATGTGCATTATACTTCAGTACTGTGAGTATCGGAATTAATGTCATCAGATGCTAATTGACTATGGTGGTACCTCTGTTTATAATCATTTGTGTTTTATTCTAGGAATTCGTCCATTTATTTGTTTAGTTGAATCTTGTTCGAAAAGTTTTTCACAAAAATCTGGACTAGAGCAGCATATTCGCACACACACATTACAGAGGCCATATTCTTGTGTCATCTGTTCATCATCGTTTCGTCAGCCCTCTCATCTGTGTCAACACATGAGGACTCACTCGAAGATTCATCCGTATGCGTGTCCACACTGCCCCAAGAAGTTTAAACAGTCGTCACACTTGTCACATCACATGCAAGTGACACATGCAGATATCCAACTCCAAGAGAGCTAACTTTAGCTACCTAATATAATGTCATTATATTTATGTAACTACAATTATTTTTCTGTTTAATGGTAGCATCAGTTGGATGGTAAACACCCTTTATTTTGGATACTTTACATTTCCCACCAATACTTTAAACTTTGTATGAAAGTGAATTGCTTGATGACACTTACTACAAATATTTTTACTCAAAGTTTAATCCTTTTATTGTAATAAATTTGTTAAATATGCAACCAAGTATTTCATTCTTAAGTAAGTAGTATATGACATTAAAAACACAGGAATAATACCTAATACCAGGCCCGGTCTGTTCAAAGGGCCAATGAGCCGGTACCTGGCCAAGAGCCCTCTGACCGGTAGCGCTGACTGATTACATCCCGGTAAAAAATATGCTATTTTATATAAAGGAGAATGCTCAATTAGTACATGGTAAAAAAACTCAGGCCTGGCGGAAACTAAATGTAACTCAAATGATAGGTGAAAATGAGTATTTAAATACTGCATATGGGGCATCATCGAAATCAATGGCTTAATGTGTGAAATACATATTCGAAGTTTACAGGGGTCATATAAATCTATTAGTGAAATGAGAATTACTACTACTACTATACCCTCACGCCACGTCCCTTGCGGGGTAGGCAGAGAGGACAGAGCGCCAGACATCCCTATCCTTACACACACTCTTAGCTTCCGTCACACTCATACAGTTTGTCATACACACTCTCCGATTCCTTTTACACAAAACGCGCCCATCCTTGAGGATCTGGTCGACATGATTGGTCCAGTCCAGTCTCGGGCGGCCGCGCTTCCTCACACCTCTTCGTTCACTCAGATATATCTTTTTTGTCATCCTTCATTCTCTCAACATGCCCAAACCATCTTAGTTTGTTCACTTTCATTCTAGTTACAACACCAGTCTTGCACTCATTTTGTCATCCTTCATTCTCTCAACATGCCCAAACCATCTTAGTTTGTTCACTTTCATTCTAGTTACAACACCAGTCTTGCACTCACTCATTTCCCTAATAACCTCATTCCTTATCCTATCTCTCAGCGTTTTCCCACACATTCTTCTTAGCGACCTCATTTCCACTGCATTCAGCCCGGATTCATCCTTCTTCAGCCATGTCCAAGTCTCGCTTGCATACATTAGGGTCGGCACTGAGAATTAAACAGTTACAGTGTCTCCTGAATTTGGAATAGGTATTTCACACATTTAGACATTGATTTCGATGATGCCTTCTATACGGTATTTAATTACTCATTTTTACCTATCATTTGGATTACATTTTGTTCCTGGTATTTTTTCCATACTTCATGGGCCTGGTTTTTTTTTGAAATGCAAGTACCCTATTTAGGGTTTCTTTGAAAAACTCCATTAGTTTGCAATATTCCTACAACAGTGTAGAAGAATTAAAGATGAACATTGTCGGGCTTACGACCAACCTCGGCTGGCTTAAGTGATCACTTTACACCCGAGAAACGTTCGCCATTTCAGTTCACCCCAGCTGGCATTCGAACACAGACCTTCGTCTCGCATAGTAGGGATCATATCCACTACACCACAAGGAGCGATGGCTGTGTTGTTGAATTTTGTATACATTAAGTACCTATGTATTGTTGCCATTCTTACTGTTGAAGGGAGGGTGGTATATTTTATACACCCCCTTTTTACGCTTTTTATTTATGTGGCCATGTTAGTGACTACAATAAAATTTAAGAATTGATACCTTTATCATGGGACCAATTATACAAAACAGGCTGCCTTGTACAGTGACAGATCCAGGAATCATTTTTGGAAGGGTCGGCTTCCTCTAGCTATTTCAGTAAATAAAAATAATTACAAATTTTGCTTGAACATATTTTAACAAATATGGGGGTCTTCAGCCGGGTCCAGTCCCTGGATCCGCCACTGGCCATGCACAACAAACTATCATCCAATCTACTTTGAGTGAGTCTTTATATGTTTACTTAAATTAGATGAATTATTAAAATCCTTCTGACATATGCTACACTTGTATGGTCGTTCTCCACTGTGAATGAAGGAATGTATCTTCAAGTCAAATAATCTGCCAAACCTCTTATCACACATATTACAATAATAAGGTTTCTCTCCACAGTGAATCCTTAAATGTTCCTTTAAATTAAATGGTCTATTGAATCGTTTATGACAAATATCACACACATATGGTCTGTCACTAGTGTGAGTTACAGAATGTCTCTTCAAATCACTCAAATACCTAAAACACTTGCTACACTCTGGACACACTAATGGTCTTACATTTGAGTTGCTACTCTTCCGCTGTCCTTTACAATTATCCTTTTTAACATGTGTTACACTTTGTTCGATTCTTTCACTTGATTGTACTTGTGTTGGAGATTTTTCTGTGTCCTTTATTTCACATTTTATATGCGTAATGCTCTCCAAATATTCGCCTTTACTTGTATCAACTTCCTCTTCAGAAACATTATCATCACTTGGCTCGGTTTTTATTTCTTCCAATGAAACTTCCACATAATCAGTAGGGCTTACTTCAATTTCAATCATGTGGCGCACTTCATTGTTCACGGATCTGTTTTCCATTTCCAAAATAACATAAAAACTGAAATACATATTAAACATGTTTTGAATACAATAAACATTGTCATTAAGTGATTAAGAGCGAGAGAAGCCAGAGTTTGTTGAGGGATGGTTGAGAGTATTTTGCGTGAAATAACAACAATAATGAATCGATCGAGTGTTAAGTATATTAAAGCAATAATATTATATAGAAATAGCTTTCAAAGTACAACGAATTCACTTACCAAATTATTGAGGAATGAACAGTGGGCTATCGAAATCAAACAATAGCAAAACCTCGCAACTCGAATCGCGGACACCCAAAAACATTATTATTATTTGACAGCATTGACGTTTTTTCGTCATAACTTTGACAGTAACGGACAGTGTTGCCGTTTCAAAAAAAAAATACTAATTATTTCTCGACGTCGAAAAGGTACTAAAAAAATACCATAGAATTTTTTCATCAACGGGGAGCGGGGGCTAGGAAAAAAAAACGATTTACCTTTACCAATAATATTGAAATTCCAAATAATATTGAAGCTTATTTATTGAGGCGTGTGTTACAATTACAATCGTGTTACCACAGTTACAACCACGAAAAATTTTCTGTAAGTACAAACTTTGAGAAAGTACCAAAAAAATTAAAACAAACCAAAGAATGCTAAAATTAGACAAAAATAAATACCGAGGAAATCTAAAAAATATACCAACTTTTCAAAAAATACTGGATTTATCAAAATGCCTCAGAAAATACTAGTTTAGTACTAAAAAACGGCAAGACACAACGGTGGTTCCCAAACTTTTTGGTCCAGGGACCCCTTTTCTCAGTCAAAACTTTCCGGGGACCCCCAAATGCATAAACTATATAGATATTGTGCACTTAAAAATCATGTGAATTGCGCCACATGAGAATTTTTTTATGAAACTGAATAAAGAAAGAAGGCTGTAGTGGAGATTGGTTTATTTTTTCTAAATAAAATATAAATATTAAATACTGACGTTCCACATAAGGCGCGTTATAAAATAAAAAAATTAAAAAATGTACGAAATAAAGCGCTGCAGGCGAATTAATAAAAATAAATTATATAATAAACTAATATAAGTGAATAAACTAAGACTCGAAAGACTTGGAGGATGAGGACTAGGAGAGCCGACCCCAAGTAAATGGGACAAAGGCTAGGGCAAAGAAGAAGAAGAAGTGAATAAACTAAGCGGGTTTGGGCATGTTGAGAGAATGAAAGATGACAAAAAAGATATATTTGAGCAGTGGCGGATCCAGGATTCAATTGGGGGGGGGGGGGGGGACTGAAGGTCGTCACATGCAAATATGACCTTGTGGTATTAAGAATGTGAATATTTCCTTTAAATTAAAAATGTATCAAAAAATAGCGCCACAGGCGAATTTTTTTTTAAAAAATGTGTGAAATAAAGAACCTGCTTGTCTTTCTATATATATATATATAGCGCCACAGGCGAATTTTTTAAAGAAAATGTGTGAAATCATTCGGGGTTCAAATAATGCGCCGCAGGTGATTTTTTTGGAAGAATGGATGAAGTGATATGAAATAGGCTTAATTTGCGCCGTAGGCGAAATTTTTGTTTCAATATCGGTTAAAAGTGATAAGATAAACGCAACGGGTTTAATTGGCGCCGCAAGCGAATTTTTTTACCAATCTATATAGTAGTTTTAGTAAATTCGTGACTGAATGAGAAAATGTGATTCTTCGGTAACTACTTGTATATAAAGTACTGTCACTGGTTTTGGCGGGGGGGGCTTCAGCCCCCTACCTCCCCCTGGATCCGCCAGTGTATTTGAGTGAGCGAAGAGGGATGAAGAAGCGCGGCCGCCCGAGACTGACCTGGTCCGATCGTGTCAACCAGATCCTCGAGGATGGACGCATTTTGAGTAAAAGGAATCGGAGAGCGTGTATGATAAATTGCATGAAAGTGACGGAGGGTACGAGTGTGTGCAAGGATAGGACTGTCTGGCGCTCTGTACTCTCTGCCTACCCTTCAAGAGACGTGGCGTGACGGTAGGGTAAGGCCGTATTTTTTTCCACATTTGATGCATGAAAAACGTGCCACCAGATTTCAGGAAACCCGTTGCACCCAATGTTATAATTGTGATTCGTTTTAATTCTTTGTCTATTTGGCTATATAATTTCAATAAATTATTTACCATAAAGGTTACAATTAATATAAATAATCAACAAAATAAAAGCAAAACGGGGGAATTTTGATGAAAAAATGCCTTGTCACAAATCAAAATTGTGAACTTTTTTCATCATTGCCTTAGCACATAATTGAAAAATTATTTTTCTATGGAACAGATGTAGTTCTAAGGGGGATCCGGAAAAACGGCCGACAAGACGTATGGCCGACAGGACAAATGGCCGACACAGACAAATAGCCGACATGACCAATGGCCGACTGGTACAAATGGCCGAAAGACGAAAGGCCGAAATCCAAATGGCCGACTTGGACATATGGCCGACAAGTACAATAGACCGAAATCCAATAGGCCGACAGGACAACTGGCCGACAAGGACGAATGGCCGACAGGACAAATCGCCGAAAAGACATATGGCCGACAGGACAAATGGCCGACACAAAAAAAAGATTAAAACAATGATCACATCACAAGTTTGAAGAACAAAGTTGCCAGTTAATTCTAACAATCCAAAATTTGGCTAGTTTTTTAAACAACAGTTCTGAAATATAATTTGAAAGTAGCGAAAAAATGTAACCATATCTTATCATCACATCAAGCAACATTAAACCAAGTTTGCGCGGTGAGACTTCTGAAAAAAAAAATAGACTGTAACAGTGGTAACACTGTTTTTACCATAGATTAGCCGCTGCCACGAATTAGATCACCACCACCAAGCAGACATGGGACATTACTTTTGAACTTTCCAACATTCCAACGAACATGCAGGTTCCCAATTTTTAGGCGCATTTGTTTCGGCGGCAGGCGCCTTTTAGCGCTCAATTTAGTAATATATTTTTAATAAATTTAATAATAAAAACCTTACAAGCACAAATAAAAAACAACCTAACCGGTCAACATTCATTTTTACGGTGTTTATTAATGTCCCATGTCTGCTGCATCTTGAAAACGTCATTGTCGGCCAATCAACCTGTCGGCCATTCGTCCTTGTCGGCCAGTTGTCCTTGTCGGCCATTCGTATATGTCGGCCATTCGTCCGTATCGGCCTATTGGATGTCGGCCTATTGTACTTGTCGGCCATATGTCCATGTCGGCCGTTTGGATTTCGGCCTTTCGTCTTTCGGCCATTTGTACCAGTCGGCCAGTTGGTCATGTCGGCCGTTTGTATCTGTCGGCCGTTTGTCCATGTCGGCCATTTGGCATTCGGCCATTTGTAGTAGACTCGTTCTAAGGTATAATATCCTTCAATTTCACCAATTTAGTCTAAATACGTAGGGTAGTTTTCAGACTCTGAAAAAGTGTACCAAAACACTTCTTTTACGTTACCCAATTTTCGATATTAATTTTCTATTATAATAAATCGAAATATTAATCGTCGAATTGTGTTTTATACACAAGTAATCCTTCACCTTACTGTAAGAGTACATTTCCCGTCAAAATTTAAGTGATATTTGAGGGTTTTGTGTCCAAAAGTGTTGGGAAAAAATTTGGTTACACAATTTTCAAAAAAATATCGAAGTGGTTATCACAGTATGTTTACAATTTTATCAATGAATTCTAATATTATGCTATGCGTATACACATGCAGTTTTTTATGAAATATATTGCAATACCTATTTTCATCTACTTTGGATTTTATGTTGGATTTACTGTGTTGTAAATTGTGCTTATGTTACTTTTATGATACTTTTATGTTACTTATGTTACGTAACTTAAGAAAATACTTATGTTACGTAACGTAAGTGCACTGTAAAGCTGGTGATACACAAGATCATCACATTTATATTAATAAAAGTACATTTAAATTCTCTCAATAATTTTAATACTCGTATATTTTGTGAACGTTTCATTTGGAATTTGCAAATATAATAAAAATATTAAATTTAAACAACGTTTTATTATCATTTTATGTTCTTTTATTACCCACTACGCGCGAGGAATTTTTATTGCCATTCAAGGGCCAATATTAACACCACACAAAAAAAATTAGAACTACTTTTCAAACTATAATTTAACTGCACTGTCAAAAATGTCGGCCTTTAAATTAAAACATTCTCCATTATCTCCATTAGCAGTTTTACGTTTTTCGTAACCTATTTTTTTTTTAAATATTTAGGTCGGCACGTAGGAAATTTGTAGTTTTTTACTGTTTTCGTATGAAGAAATAATATTTTATGGGTTGATTTCATATATGTGGACTTTAGGAATGTAATTAATATTCTCAGCTTCAAAAACTTCTGATTTTCGAGGAAAAGATTAAAGTGGCGTCGGCGCTCATTATGTTCTAACGGGGAACGGTATGGGGCTCCTCATATTTCTATAAAAAACTATCACTGTGCATCCAGCTTTACAATGATTTTATGTTACCTTTATGTTACCTTTATGTTACTTTTACGTTACCGTTACATAAAAGGACTTATGTTTTATTTTTATGTTACATGTGGAAAAAAATACGGCCTTACCCATATAATACTATGCACAAAAATATGTATGAAAAAGTATTTTTATAAAAAAGTAATTAAAAATAGCGCCGCAGGCCATTTTTATGAAACTGATGTATTTTCATACTAATTTTAGAAAAATTATGATATAATGAAAAAATGTGTGGTAAAAATATGTTTTTTGTGGGGTTTTGTCATTTCATATGAAAAAATATATACCTATTCCAATCTCTAGGGGGGCAGCAGCCCCCCCTGCCCTTCTGCAAGCGACCACAGAACACAACATATAAAAAATAAAAATACTAGGATATCCAAAAATACCAGTCACATTTTGCATAGTGAGAATGTGGGTTTCAGATTTTATTTTTCGACTTTGGCATGGGTAGGGATCCTGTATAAATGGGTAGGGAAAAGACCCAGTATATTCTAGTATTCTTCGCTATTAATTTAGTATTTTTGGCACTCCGCGAAATGGTCACACTGGTCGTTGTCTAGGATACGAGGAGCAGTGTGCGCGGAAACAATCGTCCAAAGATTATCAATCGTCCATCGATTTTAATTGATTTGTTGTGTGTCATTTTGGGAGGTTAGGGGTTTTTTTCAAATTGGGACCCCAATTGTTGATGTAATTATGTCGGTATGTTAAAGTTTAACTGGAAAACTATTAGAAACTATTGGAGTGCTGCGGTCCCATTTTTTGTGAAAAACTTTTTTTTTATTCAAAAGAGCGCTAAAAACGGTATTATTTACTCGCTCGGCTCGACTGCCGGTGGGGCCGGACGAGGGCACAGAAAGTCAAAAACGTGTTTTTTTTTAAAACAAAATAAGCTTGACTTTTAATGGGGCCTCAGCACTCCAATAGTTCGCCCGTTTGCAGGTTACGTTAGTTTTACCGCTTATTTTTTGCAATCGTTCAGGACATTTTATCAGATAATGCGTCTACGATAATTAATTAAGCACTTTTCCATTATTGTGACCAAAGTCCAAAACGTCATAGGCTGCTTTACCATGTTTACTGAGACTGCAAATCCTGTTTGTTACAGATTCAGGTATCGGAGGTGCGTAATATTTCCCGAGTGGAGCGTATAGGAGCACACTCGCACATCAGAGGGCTAGGGCTAGATGAGGAACTGCAACCTAGGGCAGTGTCCCAGGGTATGGTAGGACAGGGACCCGCTCGAAAAGCAGCTGGTATTGTCTTACAGATGATAAGAGATGGTAATGTCTTGAAATTTATTCTTTTTATACAAACAAACTCTTCTGTGTCAGTTGCATTTAATTAATAATCCGAAAAAACCGTTGCAAAAATTAGAATACTTACCAGATTTAGCTACTGAAAAAGCCGGACTTTTGGGTCACAGAGCCGGACACCGAAAAAAAGGTTTTTTGAATGAAAAATCTAATATAACACATTTTGTAACAAAGTTTTAATACGTATCATGTACTCGTTTTCCTTTAGCAGAAACCTGCTTTAAAAGGTTAACTTGCGAAGCCCGTAGTAACACGAGTAAGTCCTCCTTTCCCGCTTGTAGCCGATCGACTGATGGAACAAAACGTGAGACGTGTGTTAATAAGCGAAAATAAAAAGCTATACGGGCCAGATGTAGTCAAATTTGGCTGGACAAGAGGTCAGAAAGCCTAATACTGTCCGGCTTCAGCCAGACGGATGGCGTTGAATTTTAATATGTTTGTACTAATAGGCACGTCCAGAAAGTAAGAGTACTGTTGCCCTCTTGCGCTGCGAGGGTTTTTTTCTGGTTGGTTCTATTTTCTGGAGACCTCTGAAAAACTCTTTGAAGAGGGTATCAAAAAGCCAAGACGTTTGCCGATAGATGCCGATGCCGAATTCGGTTTTCCCGACTAATTGGCGACTATAGTCAGTGCATCTCTATTAAATACCTGCCATTTTCAAAAAAATATATAGAAATCGAGTACTGATAGTCTGGACGTTTGGTGGATTGGGTAACACTCGACATACATACATCTCCTAATAGCAAATATTTGGATTATTGTTTGTAGGTAAAATTGCTGGTCGTGCCGTTTTACTCGCAGGTCAGCCTGGTACTGGTAAAACAGCTATTGCTATGGCTCTCGCGCAAGCACTCGGCCATGACACTCCCTTCACAAGCATGGCTGGTAAGTGTTATGCTAATTGTACTATAGTTGCTATTAGACATGAGCGCCGTCGGCCAATTCCGCGGCGGCGGCGTAATGAACAATTTTTCACGGCGGCGTGGCCTTGAACCATAGATTTTTTGTTAAGGAAGTAAGGACATAAAGAAAACCACATTGTTGGTGTTAAATATAGAGCTTTATAAAGGATTATTCTTTAATAAAGGAATTGAAGACATAAACGATCATAAATAATTGAAAAAAAATATAAAGTTTTAATACCTGACATAACACTTATGCTTATGACTAGGGAGTAGGGACTGAAAAAAGCGGTGTTATTTTTTGCAAAATGGGGTGTAGTTTTTCACAATTGTGCAAAATGTGGTGTTAATTTTTATATATTTATAACATTATTTGGATGATTTTGCAGAATTTTTTAAAATTATTTTTATTTATTTTAACAACAAACATAATGAATACACAGTGGCGTAGCGTGGGTTTCTGCCACCCGGGGCGGAAATCAAATCCGCCGCCCCCTTATTTAGGCATATAAATCCAAAATTCCCGAAAATTTACAGGAATTATAAAGAACTTCTAGGCTGGAGTGGGATAACTAACATTTTGATATTGATATGGCCTAAAAAGACATAAAAATAGCGCCGCAGGCGAAGTTTTTTCAAGTGAGACAACTAACATTTAGATATTGAAAGTGCCGCCCGGGGCGGACCGCCCCCCCCGCCCCTCCCACGCTACGCTACTGTGAATACATAATTAATATACCTAATATAACAAAAATAATTAATGAAATAGGTATTACTCAAATTATGCATCAAAATAAAACAAAAATATTTGATAAAAACAAAAACCCTTGTTTTAAGATTTTTCAGCTTGGTTCTTCTTGATTTCAAAGCCACATTCCTTTTGATAATGTTTTCACTTATGATGTTTTCCAAAATATAGGTAAAATTCGCGTCAAATATGCGAAAATTCGCGTTATTGCTGTAAAAGAGTACCAAAATTCTCTTACGGCGGCGCGCCGCGTTTTTTGCCCGGCGACGGCGCGCCGATTAAACTCGCGAGCACGGCGGCTATCATGTCTAGTGGCTATACTTAGTATTTGAATTATCTACATATTTATTATATTGATGTTTTTATACTACCACTGTATTGCAGGTTCGGAAATATACTCTCTAGAGATGAGTAAAACAGAAGCTCTCACCCAGGCTATAAGGAAGTCAATTGGAGTTAGAATAAAGTAAGTCAGCCAACAAAAGCTAATAGGGTTAGAGAAATGTTTGTTAGACAGATCAATAGGGAATTCTTAGTACAGATACAATTAAAGGTCAAAATGTTTATGACAGCAGTCGTGGGAACTATTTGTTTATTTTGTTTGCAGAGAAGAGACAGAGATGGTGGAAGGTGAAGTAGTTGAAGTTCAGGTAGATCGTCCAAGTTCAGGTACTGGAGTGAAAATGGGAAAATTGACCCTGAAGACAACTGACATGGAAACCAATTATGACATGGGCTCCAAGATGATAGATAGTTTTGTCAAGGAGAAGGTGCGCATCTGTTGTGTGTCCACAGTCCATATGAGTGTAATCACCACAAGCATCCTTGATCTGAACCGATCATCATCACCTATTATTATGGTTTTAGATACAAGCTGGGGACGTGATTACTATAGACAAGGCCACTGGGAAGATTACACGGTTGGGGAGAAGTTTCACACGAGCACGAGACTACGATGCAACAGGTACACTGTACAGGGGAGATCAGATCAATCTACTTACGTGTACTATTTATTTAATGTGTCCCAAACCAGAAAACTAATCAAACTGTACTCCAGAGCCGTGCCTAGCACGTAGTACATTGAGATGTGGCAAAAATATTCTTCCTAGTCTTTCAATTTGTGTGGCATACTGGCATGGTCTGAGCCAGGAATTTATTTCGGGGGGGTTCGAGCTCTGGACCGGAGACAATATGTAACAACGGGCATCGCCAGCTTCGAAGCTAGGGGAGACAACTAACATTTTGATATCAAGAATGGATGAATTGATGAACCTATTTGACTTTCTATAGTAACGCATCTGGATATATTTCTGAGCTAAACCATGATAAAAGACTAGCGCCACAGGCAATTTTTTTAACCCTCACTCTTATTAGATATTTTTTTTTTTCAAAAATGGGTGAATAATAATTAAATAATCAATGAACCTGATGGATATAGGTATGTCGGGATTACAACATGACAAAATACTAGCGCTGCAGGCGAAAATTTGTCATGAAACATAAGAAGTTAGATAAAAATGAATCGTTTAACAGTGTGGTTTTGAAAATCTATTAAAAATTTTCTATATTTAAAATTTGTTTTGAAAATCCATTAAATCATAATTGCCTCATTTTCTTTAAAAGTGCGGCAGGTGAATTTTTTTTGTGAAACTTAGTGAAAAAGGGCCACGATATTATTTATGAAATTCGTTTTCTTAGAAAAGAGTACACCAAAAATAGCACCGCAGGCAAAAAATTTCAAAGAAAATTAGTGAAACGAAGGTGTTGAATTCCACGAAAAACATAAAAGTACAGATTTTACTAAGGTCATATTTCCATATTCAGGTCAGTTATGACTTGGTCTATCACCCCTCCCGTTGATTTGCGGGACTCCCTATATAGATTATTTGTATTCCTCTGAACTTGTTATTATTAGATAATAGATGAAATATAAATAATTAGTATTTTTATTTTAGGTGCATCATGTCGATTTGTTCAATGTCCCGAGGGTGAATTACAGAAGCGAAAGGAAGTTGTCCACACAGTCACCCTACACGAGGTTGATGTCATCAACTCCAGGACTCATGGTTTCTTGGCTTTGTTTTCGGGTAATTGTGTGTTTGGGGTAATGCATGAGTTGATGAGTCCTCTGAGTGTAGATAATATAGTATAGATGTGATGTTGATTTGACAGGTGATACTGGTGAGATTAAGTCTGAGGTGCGAGACCAAATCAACAGCAAGGTAGCGGAGTGGAGAGAGGAGGGAAAGGCTGAGATTATTCCTGGAGTACTCTTCATAGACGAGGTGATTTCTTCATATCTTTCTTATTCTACAATCTCTTGTGACATGCATACATGCACGCACGTACAAGTACTCACAAGTCTATCACTACTTACCTATTATATTTTTACAAATTTTCTTCTATCAGTGTCTTGGTGAAAACTATAGGCGGTGATAATTTTCAGAAATACTAATTGGGATTTTCTCTAAAAAATATGAAATCAGCACCAAATTTCTCAAAAAATCTTGTATTAATTGTGTTGTTGTTTATATAAGTAATATCTACATACCTAGATGTATTGTAATGCTTACGTCTGTGTGTGTATTAGGCTCATATGTTGGATATGGAGTGCTTCTCCTTCTTGAACAGAGCTCTAGAGAGTGATATGTCCCCCATAGTCATCATGGCCACCAACAGAGGCATCACCCGCATCCGAGGGACACATTACAAAAGTCCACATGGTGAGTCCTTATTATGTCTACGTATGTGCCATCTACATACATTCAGATGCTAACTACTATTATAATTATATATCTATGTTGCAGGTATTCCTATAGATCTCTTGGATCGCATGATCATTGTCCCAACTTCCCCCTACTCACAGAACGAACTTAAGGAGATTCTTAATATTCGGTAATTTCTTATAATTCTTACTAGCCAAGTAATTCAATGATAAGTCTGATTCCTGTGAAATAAAGGAGAATGCTCATTTACTATGGAAAAGAAACCCAGGCCCAGCGCGAACGACATGTAACTCAAACAATAGGTGAAAATGAGTAAATACTGCATAGGGGGCATCATCGAAATCAATGGCCTAATGTGTGAAATACCTATATCTCATGAGCATTTTCCTTTAGGCCTATATCCAGCTGAGGGACCAAGGCCGATGAAGTAGAAGACGTCCTACCTTATACTCGACCAATTCCGGGTCAAATCAACACACTCTTTGAACCTCACCATCTCAGATTTTCATGAAATTTGGTACATTTGTACTATTGATAGATATATGGAAAAATACCAAATTTCATTGCGATATGTCGACTCATTCCTGAATTACAACTATGTAAAGTGCTGAAAAAATGGACCAAAAGACTGCGACCATCTATTTTTGAAGTGCTCTAGGAGCTCTTCTAATTGAGCTAGAGAGCTGGGAGAGGTGTCATTTTACAGCATTTTTAATGGCCTTTTGAATTATGTACAACACGCAGTGGGGTGCGCAACATTTTTTTTTTGAAAATTTAATTTTTAAAATTTAAATTTAAATATTTCTGAAAGTACATATTTTAAAAATTTCAAATAAATTCCATGAATAGTTTATATTCACACAAATCATCTGGCAAAATATGAATTTGGGACGGCAATGGGTTCACTGTTAAAAAAAACTAAAACTGTTGCATCTTTCATTAATTCCCTGTATAATACAAGGAAACAGAGGAATCGTTAGTACGAAGTCATGGGTTTTTGGTATATTTAGGTTGGTGGGGTAGTGGAGAATTCAATTTGAGTCACATTTCCTCCCCCAGCCCCCCCCCTCCCCCCCGCCACCATAATGAAACCTTCTAAAATCAATGTTTTTTTTAATATTATGCGATATAACTTTATTGATTCGCATTTTAGGGCAAAAAATATATACGCAGATTTAAAAATCATTAAATATGCTGCAGATTTGCCATAGAAAGTTTTGCTGTAACATAAATAGCAGCGGAGCTATCAAGCTCAAAAACTGGCCAAAATTTGTATTTTTGTAGCTACGAGTATATTAATTTTTGAGTTTCTTGGCATTATAAATCATGATAACTTCAGTTATTCAGGCATGTAGCTAGGCCTTTAGGAGCCCTCACAGCAAAAATTATATTTGGGGCCCCTCAATGAAAGTGTGATGAGAAACATTGGCCTAGTTAGGTTTATACTTAATTTCATCGGTTATTCTTAGAATTTTAGGGGCCCCGATTGTAATTTTTGTCCCAGGGCCCCTGAAGGCCTAGCTATGAGCCCTTATAACGAAGTTATCATAATGTATATAATGGCAAGAAACTCAAAATTTAATATTGGCAAATACGAAATTTGGCCAGTTTTTGAGCTTGATATGGCAAATCTGCAGCATATTTAATGATTTTTAAATCTGCATATATATTTTTGGCCCTAAAATGCGAATCAATAAAGTTATAACGCATAATATAAAAAAAACATTGATTTTAGAAGGTTTCTTAATAGTGGCGGGGGGGCTGGGGGCGGAAATGTGACTCAAATTGAATTCTCCACTACCCCACCAACCTAAATATACCAAAAACCCATGACTTCGTACTAACGATTCCTCTGTTTCCTTGTATTATACAGGGAATTAATGAAAGATGCAACAATTTTAATTTTTTTTAACAGTGAACCCATTGCCGTCCCAAATTCATATTTTGCCAGATGATTTGTGTGAATATAAACTATTCATGGAATTTATTTGAAATTTTTAAAATATGTACTTTCAGAAATATTTAAATTTTAAAAATTAAATTTTCAAAAAAAAAATGTTGCGCACCCCACTGCGTGTTGTACATAATTCAAAAGGCCATTAAAAATGCTGTAAAATGACACCTCTCCCAGCTCTCTAGCTCAATTAGAAGAGCTCCTAGAGCACTTCAAAAATAGATGGTCGCAGTCTTTTGGTCCATTTTTTCAGCACTTTACATAGTTGTAATTCAGGAATGAGTCGACATATCGCAATGAAATTTGGTATTTTTCCATATCTCTATCAATAGTACAAATGTACCAAATTTCATGAAAATCTGAGATGGTGAGGTCAATTTTGTCATAAAATTGTGTTGAGGTCACTTCATCATATTATACCCTTTTAAACCGCAATTATAACTGTAATGCTCCTTTTGCTAATACATTCATGTGACCCCTGTGAACATTGAATAGGTATTTCACACATTAAGCCATTGATTTCGATGATGCCCCCTATGCAGTATTTACTCATTTTCACCTATTGTTTGAGTTACATATCGTTCGCGCTGGGCCTGGGTTTCTTTTCCATAGTAAATGAGCATTCTCCTTTAAAAGTACACGCCTTAAACATTAATTGATAAATGGACTTCATGTTAAAGGAAGGGTAGTTTCACTTTGAATGGACTTATTATTCAATTTATCTAAGCATGGTCGGGTAGCCGAGGATTAATGTTAATTTACACTGAGTAATTGTTACGTGTTTGTATACAGATGTGAGGAGGAAGACTGTCAGATGTCAGGCGATGCTCTGACAGTATTGACTCGTATAGCTACTGAGACTTCATTGAGGTACGCCATCCAACTCATCACCACAGCGTCGCTGGTCTCCAGGAGAAGAAAGGCAGCCGAGGTACGTAGCGGGTAGCAGTGTAGTAAGTAATACAATGCAACGGGGGTGTAATATATTAATAAGTTTTTGTTGATGTTCAGGTCAGCATGGACGATGTAAAGAAAGTATACTCCCTCTTCCTGGATGAACATCGCTCCACGCAATTTCTCAAGGAGTACCAAGATGAATTCATGTTCAATGATCTCGGAGGTATGAAGGCATATGTGACGTGCTTGGCTTGTTGTGTGATCACCAAATACCAACCAACTTATTGATTTTATTATTTTGCAGATGAAAAAGGATCAACTGCTATGGACATTGGAAATTAAAAAACGAGTATTCATACGAATTTAATTCCTTTTTTTTTGTTCAACTCGTTATATACATAAAATTTTATTTATATATGTATTTACTTGCTAATACATATAAAAAATACATTGCTCTAATTTAGTCACCATGTAGAGGCCAGTGGACCTGGAGGCTCCCATGCAGACAATGAATAATATTACATGTAATATATTATACAGTACAATTAGTACACAATTTACACTAAATTCAATACGTCTTTCAATACATGACATTATCATATATAAATGTGTTTTATTCTTATGGAGATTAGTTGATCAACACAAACATTTATTACATCACTCATATGGGAACCATTATCTGATCAGTGCTCCCTATAACATTCCCATGACTTTACAGTAATCAACCAATAATCAAACCTTCACTGTACTAAATTTATTCTTTGTATATTGGAAATTCCTTTGACCTTATGTGTTATGTTTTCTATTTTGTCACAAAATAAAGTATGTGTGCCTAACCTGGTTGATGAGCCATTGATGTATAGTATACACATGCATTCCCAATCTTACATCACTCCTCTCTCTGTCATTCCCTATTTGTCTTTCATGCATGTTGGTTATTCTTATTAGTTATCTCTCCCAATCTATCAAAGTATCTAATTATTCATGATTTGTCCTCACACATATGTTTGTGTCGCACAAGTTAAGGGTAAAGGTGGACTTCAACATGAAATAAAAATAATATAAGTAATAGGAAGATAATATAACATTTTAATAAAAATATGATTTGATCCTAACAAAGAACATTGTTCACAAAGCAAAGGAGGGGGTCAGAAAGATTTGTATAATAGAACATTACATGTACTTTACATTGTATACAGCAATTCAGTAGTAACTAATGACGCATCACCAGACAACCAGATACCAAAACCTAATACATAAACTTGTATGTTTACACTTTGTGGCGACAATGCTAGGTGAGGGTTGTTTAGAGAATGCTAGATGGCCATCTATGTGGCTGTTGGATAAGATAAGGGGAGCTTGTTCGTTAAATTTCAACAGCCGTTTCAAATCAAACTATGCAAGAAAATGTAACATTAATCAGTTGTACAATGCATACTTACTGTTTATAAATAAATTCGTATTAACCAAATATCATCTAAATTAATACGTATCACAAAAACTTACATATTTTATTGATTAACAAAATTGCAAGTATTTTTATTACTCGTAGGCGGTGTTTCGCTTTACGCAGTATACAATACTCATATTTCACCATACATAAGTACACAGGTAGATACATGGGCTTTGTGCTGTTTTGATGGAAAACAAAAACTACCATTTTCAACCCTTGCCCTAAATTTTTGACAAAAGGATGAAAGACATATTTTTTTTTATTTTAAAAGAAGAGCTAAAATGTATAATTACACCATTCTATCTTAATTTATTACTGAGATATGGTACTTTCAAAACAAACAACCCCCACCCCTTTAATTATATTTTGACCCTTTCTGAGTAAACCGTTTCTTGGAAATTCCTACAAATTTAGTTTTTAGCTTATTAAGAGACATTCAAAAATCATCCCTTTTCTTTGAGCCCATTTTAAATAAATAAATCAATAAAATCTTTATTGGATATAAAACATTATACCAAATGGTGGCATCATCCCTTTTAATAAAAATTTGGAAAAACGGCCAAACACTATATTACCTACTACAGTGAAACTCGGATTTTACGTTTTTCTGGGGACCACCGGAAAAAAACGTAAAATAGGGGAAAACTTAAAATGTGGGAAATGATATTTTAGTATGTCCTATAAAAACGTAGTTACTTTTCACTGTTAACTTCATTGTCATGTAGTAGGAGTGATTTCTTGGCAGTAATTATGTTTACAAGAAACAAAAGTGAATTATATCACTAAAAAACTAAATTGAAGGAATTGAATTTTCAGAAAATACCCCATACAATAAAAGTCCGTTAATTCAAATTCCAAAGAACTGAAAACAGGAAAAAATAGAATTACGCGACACGAACATTTGAATTTCGCGCCAATTTTTAATTTTAAAATAAACTGAATAATTTTATAAGGAAAACTTGCGATTTTTCGGAAGCAACCCAGGTGGATGTCGAATATTTGTCACAAATTTGATTCTCGGGATAAGTACGTAATTTAATGCGCACGACATGACGTAGGTCCGCGCATTTCACATTACCTAATAATAGCACTTCGTACACAACACAATTTATATCGGAGTAAACATTGAAACAACTATTTATTACTTTTAGATTTCAAAAAGTCACTTTAGTTGTTGGTTTTTATTTTGACAGAGTTTATCATTAGGTACATGTCCAATGACCTAGTTAAAACTTTTGCAAATATCAAATGGTGTGTCGGGCCTTTCCCGAGTTTCTTCTGAACACCTATTAAGGCTGACAATACACATTTGTATTTGTGGAAATATAAATTGGAATAACAACCAAACTTAATGTAAATTAAAAAGGAATCGTTTTTTTTTCAAATTCAACAAAATTGGTGCCCAAAAATTTCGCGAGAAGTAAATCACAAAGCACTGTTTGGAATAATATGCACGTGTAGGTAGGTATATATTAAATACCTAAATAAAACGAGTAATGTGTATGTTGCACTACAATGAACTGGATAAAAAACTGAAACTTTAAAGTTATACTAAACACTTCCGGCGATTAAAATTAACATGTTACTATGCGCTGCACATGTTGACATTCTCTGTAAATCACCCCACGCATCAAGACGTAGCGATGTACTGAGGTGTTATGAGGGGGAGATAAGATAACACCGCCCACCACGTGGAAGTGTTGGCATTAAGTAAAAAGGTAGCAATGTGACTTTACACACTTTCTTTGCGTAATATTTTTTGTCCAACTTTTTGACAAACAATTAAATTTTACGTGTACAACTTTACAGCCGAGAAAAAAACGTATAATCCGGGAATTGTTTGGGCGCCTGACGTAAAATTTGGGAAATTTTTGTTCTGGAATGTATGGGGGTGAAACGGGACCGACAAAAAAAAACTTTAAATCCGGGAAAACGTAAAATGCGGGAACTTAAAATCCGAGTTTCACTGTACTAATTTCGATGGAAGAATCTATGTGTCAAATCTTAAATTCGTACCACGTCTGGTTTCCGTGATAAGTTGTATACTCTAAAAAACTTTCAATTCTATTTTGCACCCCCTAGGGGCGGAATTTCCAAGTCTTCAAAATTTTACGTTCCTAGGATAAGCCGTTTGGGCTTTGTGTTGATGAGTGAGTATGTCAGCCAATCAGGCACTTAAGTTTATTAGTTTAGAGATTAATTGTTTGTGCTTCCTTTTAAATGCGTTAGTGCGAAAAGAAAATGAAAGAGACAAGTACAGTATTTGTGGCATTTATATTTTCACTAAATAAATCTAAATTGTTAATATCATTCATTATGGGCTACACCTGCTGCTAATTCTAATTCACTACCTCCCGGTCCCAAGTAAATTCACACCTCACCAAAGACTCGCTGGCAGTTGACTATTCCCTTTATAAAAAGAGATAATAGTACTAGTATATACCAATATAAACAAATACATTTAAGAAAGTTGTTTATAGTAATATTTTTTAAAATATAGGATACTTTTAGGTAGATTTCCACAAAGGAATTCTACCTATTCGTTTCTCCCGTGATGTCGCAGAATTGAAAAATTTCTACTTAGTATCACTAATTAGGACCAGGAGAACCCGAATCCGAACTTGGTTTAAAAGTTTATATATATAAGCCATATATATATATGTCCCTTTTCTTGTGCGCACGTTTGAGGCCAAACTATGCGTCGCAGAAACGTGAAACTTGGGTGGTAGATTTTTAGTAAGGGGTAGATGAACTGATAGGAGATTGGGTGAAATCCATTAAGAGGAAGGTTCACTTTTTAAGGCTTTAAATACAAAAACAATCATTCTGAGGGGATCCAATGATTGTGAGGGTCTGTGTCTGGTATCGCATGAAAGGGGATTAAATAAGGAATACATATCAAAAGTCAGATTTTGTCTAGCTCAATTCTTCGGACGACACTGATCGATCGAAAGATCTAGTTAAGTAGTTACCGCATAGGTACTAGCGTGTTTGTTGTCTTAGAAAAGTGCTTCACGATACGAGTAGAACTCACATCTTTTTTTCAAATTTCTAGTACTTAAGTACCGATACCAATCCATATTATGAGTTGAATGAAAATTGATTGATTGAAAATAATTTGATTTTTGGATTAGGTACTTCGATAATCAAAGAATAAACTACATCCATACTACTTCATCACTTCGCTGGTTTATTTGCTGATGATATTGTGATTGTTTTTATTATATGTACAGATGTACTCTTAAAATTAATAAAATAAATAAATCAATTGAAATCTACCTATGCCTGTGGCTTGCCAAAGGATTTTTTGATTTGAAATATATATGTATATGTAAATATGTATACTAATTAAAAAAACACACGGAGATACAATGTGATAATATCAAAATACAGCGCATACCACCTAGGGCTATCATGGCTCTGCTATATAAAGACTAGGAGGGCAAGCAGCCTGTTGATGTAGTAAGCAGGCCACTGGCTGCCCTCCCTCTACAAGAGTAGGCAATATGCAGTAGAAATGCAGCATATAATAATCTCACTAATATAGTAAGACTATTATTATAACATGTATCTACCTATAGTATGATTCATTCAAACAGTGCAACGCACTAATAAAAATGCACCGTATGGCTCTGTCATTTAAGTTGGAATAAAGCAGGTAGTCGTCCCTTCTCGGTCACATTTTATGACTGTGTTTGAATTAATCATACTATAACTATCACTACCATGCGTTATATATATAAATATATATTTAATTAACAGTAGGCATTAACTGATTTTGCATCTTGAGCATATGTTCGTAAGAGAATATATGAGTCAATATTTTAGATCTTGTCATTTGCTCAGAGTCACAAACTTTACATTGGAATACATTCTTCTTCACAATATTTACAAAGTTTTTGTGTAACAACATACGTTCTTCAGTTTTCATTTTATAATCCTCACCAGACTTGTTGCCATTGCGCTCATCTTCCATCTTCTTAGCCTGAGCCTTTGAGAATGAAGGTGGTGTTTTGGATTCGCGACTTGGGTTTATTTTACCAGGTGGCACAACTTGTTGTCTATGCTTTTGACTAGTAATGTGTTGACCGACATTCTTTTCGCCGTTTATCAAAACACCACAATACTCACAATAGAACTGCGTACCCTGCAACATTGATACTCCATCAACAGATGCAGTCAAGTGGCCGGGCAAAAGCACGTGGCGATACGCTGATGAGATATCAACCAATTCACAACGACAACTCAGGCACCAATAATTAATACCATTTCTATGTAAAATTACATTAGTCACAACGTTTGAACGCCGTGACTCCACACCACGATCAACTTTGGAATGTTGAGCTTTCTGTTGATGCTGCTTATGTGCGAGCATGGTCACATGACTGTGGGAGCTTATATGATCCATGGCACCTTGCGCTCCAGCAAAGGGTGGAGAGTGACAAGCAAAGCATTCAAAGATCAATGGAAACCGTCCGTAAGTCACACTGATCATGTTCTTGACAAACAATAACTGGGTGTCAGGATCTAACCCCCCACGCACTTGCTTAGCGTGTTCCAGATTTGTCTTATGTGGACCACCATGAAAATGTGAAATCAAATTCTGCAAGCTGGTGATTCCACGTGCGTCACACAGGAGACACACAAATTTACCATCGAGGGATGTAGCTCCATAGAATTGATCCTTTTCTTCAATCTCATGTAATGGTTGTATGTTTCCACTGGAGCGGCGATCTTGTTGAGTACGTTGCTTAGTGATATTGTCACAATATTCAGACGCAACTGTATAGTTAGTAACATCTCCACTACTTGTATTACTCTGCAGCTGGTGTACTTTAGATACTTTTCCCTCCATAGAAGTCAACAACAACTTCTCGTGTCCTTTAGATGTTATATGTTCATCAATGTTCATCTGCTTAGATGGCAATTCTTTTCTGCATAATCCACAGTAAGAATATTTGGCCAGAGGATCGACAAATATTTTATTCATAACAATATGTAAATCTGTCAAATGGAATAATTTACCAGGACCAAAGACATCGGGATATTTAATAATTAAATCCTTCTGAAGTCTAATGTTGAAATTATTTAAATGATCTTTGTGCGTGTTGGTATTGACATGATTAGTGAAAGCTTCTACTGGCATAGTTTCTCCACACGGCTTGCACGATAGTATTACTTCACCATTTATTGTTTGGGAAGTCACTTGATTCAACATCATTTGACGTGACTGCGTATGATTCAATCCATTCTGCCTTGGTACTTTCTCTACAACCTTCTGTTGTTGTTTCATACTCTGTTCTCCCGTATTCACTGAGTTTCTATGGTCTGGTGAAGTTGAATGTCTTTCTAAGGCGCTTTCCAGATTCTCTCCTTCCCCTACAAATACACATATGGATACATTATTATACTTACCAATGAGGGAGTCTAATGCTACATTTCACTAACTTCTTAGGTAAGGAATAGCGGAGATAGGATCCACCTATCAAAAATTTTGTATGAAAAGTAATGATAAGCGACTCCTATTTCCGGTATTCCTCACCTAAGAACTTGTTGAAATCCAGTACATGTGTAGTATGTGACGAGAAGAATCGGTGTCAGGATAGAATTAAACGGAAAAAAATATCACAGGGAAGAAATAAAATATAAGTTACAAAATTGAAGTAGGCATTTGGTAGGGTATTTATTTGGAGGTAGAAATACTTCCATATGAATGCTGTTACCTATTGTAATATATCGAGCACAGTCCACACACTTGTGCAAAGAATTGTCAACATCCACATTCTCTAGACACAACTCAGCCTTGGCCTCCTTGGGCGTCTTCTTCTCTGGAGCGTGTACATACTCTACTTGTATCTGAAAACAAGTAGTCACTTTATTGTCAGTTGCTGTCACTCTACCCTAGTATAATTATATATAACACCAACCTTTGCAGTGGGCTCACACTTTACAGGTGGCTTCTCCCTCACATCACCATCTAAAGAATCAGCAACAAACTTATCTAACACAATCTTTAAATTCTCCACTTTCTCTCTAATCTTTTTACGAGTTACTAAAACGTCCTCACTCTTCATCATGTATTCAGTGTCACGCATGTTGCCACCAATAACATCCAAAATCTTTTCAAAGTAAGTCATTTCACGCATAACTTTGGATGAGCAAGCTACATATGTAATGCATTTGGTTTGGGCATCAGCTTTATCATACATTTTTGTTAAGTTCTGTGATATAAACATTGTTTTAGAACTCTCTCCACTCTGTTTCTCCATACCTTCCCGCCATATTTTATTACAATTATCACCAGTGGAATCTTTCTCTTCTACATAAGGCGGTTTAAGAGCACTTTTTGAATCAACATGTTTAATATTATTATCTTCTTTATTACATTGGATAGACTCATCCACTGTATTACTAGTTTCTTCATTAGTGTTTATCAGATGATTGTGTGTCACAGTGTTTGCTTCATCTACTATAATAATTTGTTCTGTATTATAGTTAGTACTGGGGCTTTCCTCCCCATGTTCATCTGAAATAATCTGCATAGGCGATGGATCACTCCCTACAATCTTTACATTAGATAATGTTGCCGATATGAACTCTTCAGCTTTGGAGAAAACCAATGGAGTATTGGATGATGATGTCCCGGGAGAATCTCCGTGAGAGCTTGATGTCTGCGACAGTGATGGGTTAATGCCTACAAGATGAGTTATTTTAATATGTAATGAACATTACGTAACTATTATTTAACATACAAATAAGTGAGGAATAATGGAGCCATACTCTTACTCTTACCAGTAACAGGATCATAAAGCATTACAGGAGAGAAGCCGCCTGTTACATCCACATTTCCTGTATTTTCTTGTTCTTCATTCAAGCTACCCACACCGCCTTGGTGACTTCCCACTATACTGGGCTGAGGCTGAGGGACATCCTCACTGCCTCTGCTGTTTGCACCCAAGGATGACAGAAACTGCTTGAATGAATATGACATGCTGCAACAATAAATAATCATTATGTAACACATTGTTGTACTACAATAATAAACTAACAAACACCAAATGGGGAGCACAACTAGGCACGCAATACCCAAAGGTTTTTTTTGTGAAAATGTGTGGAATAATTAACATCCTTCTTTCTATAGGTAGTAGGTAAAGCATCTGATTATATCGTATGACACAAGATATAGTGTTTATCGTGATGTAAACGTGGGCATATCCGGCTTTGGAGATAGGGAGGGGCAATCAAAATTCTAAACTTTGATATAATATAAAAACTGATAAATAGCGCCGCAGGTGAATTTTTAAATGTAAACAATTGTACTTCAATGGATTTTCATACCACTTTTAAAAAATTTTGATATGATGGGAAAACGTGTGGTATAATATGATTTTTCGGAAACTAGTTGAAAAGTAAAAAAAAATAAAGTACTGTCACTCATGGTTTTGGGGGAGGGGGCTGAAGCCCCCTAGTTTTTTTTTTATAATACGCATTAAAAAAATAGCGCCACAGGCGAATATTTTGTCAGGACAAGCAAGAAACCACTAGCGGATCCAAGGGGGGGGGCTGAAGCTAGGGGGCGGATCCAAGGGGGGGGGCTGAAGCTAGGGGGCGGATCCAAGGGGGGGGGCTGAAGCTAGGGGGCTTCAGCCCCCCCCCTTGGATCCGCTAGTGGTTTCTTGCTTGTCCTGACAAAAAATTCGCCTGTGGCGCTATTTTTTTAATGCGTATTATAAAAAAAAAACACTTAATAAATATTATTATTGTGGAACTTTTTGTGTTTTTTCTTTAAGAAAATACACCAAACTGCATCCACAACCTTTTTCATTCAGTCTCACAATTTTTATTTATTTATTGTCCCCGATTTGATCCGAAACTGGCAACGACCATGTTCACATAAGTGTGCGGCCCGTCGTGATACCTTATATTGTCCTAGGTGTCCCCTAACCAAAAAAGTGACGATCGCTGTTATAGAACAATGCCCGATACCTACCCACGTTAGCTTGGACTCACCATTTATATTGCATACCTATAATTATTATATGTTGTACAAAAAATATTAGCATTTTGTGGCCACTGTAGTAAATATCAGAAAGAAATATCTTCAAAATGTCATTGACTCGTATTGTATTGACACAGTGATATGCATTTATGCAAACATTTAATGAGTCATCTCATGACAGAGTGAATAATAATCCAACACCAGACTTCATCACCACTATACAATGTGTGGGAAATTAACATCACTTATATTTGCAAATGTTAACTGTTAACCTTAACTTCTATATTATCTTATTTTAGTCCAATATAAAGCTACATATTTTCCCTATCAATAATTAGGGAGTCTGAATCTCACATTCCTTGGTTCACCTATTGAATGTTGCAATTAATTAAAATATTTCGGTTTTCATTGTTCAAGAGTTAACCTATACAAAACTAGTTCAAGAACAATTCAATAATAAAAACGATGCATTTTGTATTTATTTTTCATAAGTTTTTATTATAAAATACCTATACTACGTTAAAAAAATATATGCGGAAATCAGCTCGAAAGCACGAAAAATTGGGTTGACAAATCGAATCTGACTAGAACGTGAGTTGCGAATTTATATGTTCATTAATGCCTATTTAGTTTCTTGGAATGTGATGTGGCTAATAAATAGTGTGTAATGTTATTCCAATAAAATGTGTATTTACCTTGTTACGAGATACAACCAACTCGTTAACCCACGGACCGCTACCAACTCTCACTTTTGCTGTCTGCGACGGTGAATGACAAAAGACAGGTTTGCGACAATGAAATATATCGTGAATATGTGTAAAAATATAACATGGAAAAGGACTATATAGGAATTTAGACTTCGTGCTTTATTTTTCAGTTTGAAGAACAAGAGATTATCGCCAATTCAATGTCCTAAAAACGAAAAACGGATTTAAAGCACAGTCCGGACTCGACCCACAGACATGGGACCACAGAACACATATACTCTGACCAAAGACGAGGGAGAGCAGTGTTGCCAACCCGACAAAGTCAAATGTCGCTAAGCGGAGGTTCAAAAGTCGCCAGAAGTCGCCAGATTCGTTTTTTTGTTTTTTTTTAATAAGTTTTGCAAGAATGCTGGTCCGGGGGGGGGGGGGAATTGAATACCATAAAAAATTGAATAATAAGAACGCACGACACCGAAAAGCCAAATACCTAAGAATATTGGTTTACGTCTCGGGAATTCCCAGCATCGAAATTCGCAGGGAAAGCAGAGTGCAAGGTTACTTAACGTTGAGCATGGTGTATAGTGTATGTACGAGTATGTATTGCTATAAACAAAACACTGTTCAGGTCTATCGGAAGAAAGAGTGGATCTAGCTTTGATTAATTTGTACATTTCTATTAAAATACTACAAGCGAAACCGAAAAGCGCCATGGACCTAAAAGGCGCTAGAAAAGTCGCTAGAATATTTTGTCGCTAAATGAAAATTAAAAGTCGTTTTCCATGTCCAAATGTCGCTAGATCTGGCGACAAAGTCGCTAAGTTGGCAACACTGAGGGAGAGATCCAGTGTTGCCGTTTCAAAAATAGAGAAACTACAAAACTTTTCGCGAAAAAAATACTAGAACATACGAGGTCGACGTTGAAAAAGTAGTAAAAAAATACCAGATATTTTTTTCGTCGACAAGAATACAAGGGGGGGGGGGGTTTCCTAGGAAACGATGAAAGGCGAAAACTGTTGACCTTGACCAAGAAAATTCGTCGACCGGGGGAGGGAGGGATCCCTGGGAAAAATGTTAAACGTAGGGAACCTGTATAAATGTTAAACGGTTGTACAGGTTCCCTAGCTTATAGCTTATAACCATAGTATTATAGGGGTAAGGCCGTATTTTTTTCCACATTTGACGCATGAAAAACGTGCCACCAGATTTCAGGAAACCCGTTGCACCCAATGTTATAATTGTGATTTATTTTCATTCTTTGTCTATTTGGCGATATAATTTCAACAATTTATTTACCATAAAGGTTACAATTAATATAAATAATCAACAAAATAAAAGCAAAACGGGGGAATTTGATGAAAAAACGCCTTGTAGCAAATCAAATTTTCTGAACTTTTTTCTTCATTGTAAGAAATCGTTAACATATAATTGAAAAATTATTTTTCTATGGAACAGATGTAGTTCTAAGGTATAATATCCTTTAATTTCAGCAATTTAGTCTAAATACATAGGGTAGTTTTCAGACTCTGAAAAAGTGTGCCAAAACAGTTATTTTACGCAACCCGATTTTCGATATTAATTTTCTATTATAATACACCGAAATACTAATCGTCTAATTGTGTTTTCTACACTAGTAATCCTTCACCTTGCTGTCAAAGTACATTTCCTGTTAATATTTAAGTGATATTTCAGGGTTTTGTGTCCACACGTGTTAGTAAAGAAAATGGTCAACAATTATCAAGAAATTTTCAAAGTGGTTATCACAGTATGTTTACCATTTTATCAATTCTTAATTCTAATATTATGCTATGCGTATACATATACAGTTTTTTATGAAATATATTGCAATACCTATTTTCATCTACATTGGATTTTATGCTGGATTTACTGCGTTGTAAAATGTACTTATGTTACTTTTATGTTACGCTTATGTTACTTTCGCGTTACCGTAACATAAAATACTTATGTTACGTAACATAGATAGATAGATAGATAGATAGATTTATTGGTCATAATATATAGTGTACAAAAACATAGGTATTTCAATTCATTTTGTGTTAATTAATACGCGTGCCCGGCTCATCTATGCTCATCTATGCCCGGCATAAGTTCACTATAAAGCTGGTGATACACAAGATCATCACATTTATATTAATAAGAGCAGTGGCGTGGGAGGTCATCTGTAGTCGGGTAAGCTGATGAGTGATCAATAGGAAGTACTAGTGGGTACCAGTGTAATTTTGCGAAATATGGTTTCCCACTATGTACTCTACATTACAGTACACTAATGTACTCTTCATACCTAGATACTATTATTGAATAACAACTAGATTATTTTTAAATTAAGGCCTTGGTACCAAGAATGACGTCACAGTAATTTCCCACTGCATTAAGGTTCAAAATCGCGTGAACAATCGTATGATTAAATATGGTAAAAATAGGGTTTTTTCCATTTTTTGGGCTTAATTTTGCGTCTATCAAAAAACTTTTACGGTTATTTCCTAGATTTTAATGCATATTATCAACACAAAAAAAATTACTCCGCGACTTTCGGGAAACGAGTTTCCGTCTTTCGGAAAAAAGATCAGAGGTGTTTTTCAAATTATTTTTTGAGAAATCCATACAAGATATAAGAAATCTTTTACGGTTATTCCCTAGATAAATGTTCAATGCATCTACCCTATTTTGTTCCAACGCATATTTAGTAACGGTTGTCGAGATTTTGTGAGAGAAATTTTTGAAGAAAGACAAAGACGGGGTAATACACTATCTCTTTCACTCTTCAACATCACGACTCACTAGAGTGTGTGTATGGTAATCAGTAGTTATCACTACACTAACGCACATCACACTAATACCATTAAAGAATCTCTACGAATGCGGGCACATTTTTACTTCATGCAGAATATGACATATACACACCTACCTAGATCTAAGCTAGGATATGAATAGCTAATTTTACTATCTGAACCTGTGCGTTAGAGCGAGAGGCGTAGAACATTTGGAGAAATAGCATTAGTTTTTTATTATTCTTCCAATACTACGACGCTTCGATCTCCGCGACGTAATGAGTAGAGAAATTATTATTATTATAATAAAACAGCATTGTCCACGTCGCGCGCGCGAAGTTTAAATTTCTTTCCTCTATTGAATAATATGTAATTATCTCCGCTATGAAAAGCAATATTGTTAGAACATATTTTTTGTTGTTTGTTGTATTTCTCATGGGCAAGCCGGGCTTATGTACATGTATTACATAATCGCCACTGAATAAGAGTACATGTAAATTCTCTCAATAATTTTAATACTCATATATTTTGTAAACGTTTAATTTGGAATTTGCAAATATAATAAAAATAATAGATTTAAACAACGTTTTATTACTATTTTATGTTCTTTTATTACCCACTACGCCTGAGGTTTATTTTTATTACCATTCCAGGGCCAACATTAACACCACACAAAAAAAACAGAACTACCCGAGCATTAATATTTTTAAAACTACAGTTTAACCGCACTGTCAGGAATGTCGGCCTTTAAATTAAAACCTTCTCCATTATCTCCACTAGCAGTTTTACATTTTTCGCAACCTCTCATTTTTTTATATTTTAGGTTGGTAGTGTACGTACGAAATTTTCACAGTTTTTTACTATTTTCGTATGAGAAAATAATATTTTAAGGGTTGATTTTATATGTGGACTTTGGGAATGTAATTATTATTCCCAGCTTCACAAACTTCTGACTTCCGAGGAAAAGTTTATAGTGGCGTCGGCGCTCATTATGTTCTAAAGGGGAACGGCATGGGAGTCCTCATATTTCTATACAAAACTATCATTGTGCATCCAGCTTTACAATGGTTTTATGTTACCTTTATGTTACTTTTTATTCTCCTAACTTGTGCATACTACCGTTTATGCACTAAATCTGTCTTCAAACTAAGAACTTTCAATACTGTTATTAAAAAATAGGTCACCAAATACTAGATGGGCAAGGCCGTATTTTTTTCCACATTTGACGCATGAAAAACGTGCCACTAGATTTCAGGAAACCCGTTGCACCCAATGTTATAATTGTGGTTTATTTTCATTCTTTGTCTATTTCGCGATATAATTTCAATAATTTATTTACCATAAAGGTTACAATTAATATAAATTATCTACAAAACAAAACCTAAACGGGGGAATTTTAATGAAAAAACGCCTTGTTACAAATAAAAATTGTGAACTTTTTTCTTCGTTGTAAGAAATCCTTAACATATAATTGAAAAATTCTTTTTCTAATGAAGAGATGTAGTTCTAAGGTATAAAATTCTTTAATTTCAGCAATTAAGTCTAGACACATAGGGTAGTTTTCAGACTCTGAAAAAGTGTACAAAAACAGTTCTTTTACGTTACCCAATTTTCGATATTAATTTTCTTTTAAAATACATCGAAATATTAATCGTTGAATTGTGTTTTCTACACAAGTAATCCTTCACCTTACTGTCAAAGTACATTTCCCGTCAATATTTTAGTGATATTTGAGGGTTTTGTGTCCAAACGTGGTGGGAAAAAATTTGGTTAACAATTTTCTAAAAATTTTCTAAGTGGTTATCACTTAGTTATCACAGTATGTTTACCATTTTATCAATGAATTCTAATACTATGCTATGCGTATAAACATACATTTTTTATGAAATATATTGCAATACCAATTTTCATCTACTTTGGATTTTATGTTGGATTTACTGTGTTGTAAAATGTGTTTATGTTACTGTTATGATACTTTTATGTTACTTATGTTACGTAACGTAAAAAAATATGTACTCATGTTACGTAAGTGCACTGTAAAGTTTTTTTTTTTTTTTTTTTTTTTTTTAAACGGCAATCCACCCGTCAACGAGTGACTTATGCCATACACGATATTCTATTGTGCTACAAGTTTAAAAGATTCAAATCGGGGCAACGTCCTATTACATTATCAATAATATACTCACACTCTCCTGTTATTATGTTTAAGGCAGTTGACAATGCTGTGGTATATACGAGGAGAGTTTGTGGATAATAAGCATTCGATACTCAAAGGAAAAGTCGTACAATGTTCCTTAATCTCCTCCAGAAACAGAGAGTTATCAATTAACGGACAGTTGAAAAATACATGATTGAGGGATTCCTCTTCCTCTCCACACTCGCACATGGGGGAAGCAAACACTTTGATTCTGTGCAGATGAACTGCCACACAGCAGTGGCCGATTCTCATTCTACATACTTGAGATATCTCCACTTTCTTATACGCATTTCTTTCATACCAAGGCCTTCCGGGAAACTCTGACTGTATACGTCTATAATGGGATCCGGCAATCGATTCTCTCCAAGCGACTTCCCAGCTTTTGTTTATTTCCTTAATTATAACTAGTTTTCTGTCGTTGAAGCTCGGACTGAGAGTGGGTATGGTATATCCCGAGTCACAGGCCTCCTTGGCCAGGCAATCCACAGTTTCGTTTCCCTTTATTCCAACATGAGATGGTATCCAGGCCACAACTATTTCAATATTACGATTTTTTGCGATATAAAATAGGTGCTTTATCGATGAATATAAATCGTCCAAAGGACAAGCCTTGCCGTTATTCATAAGTCTTTTGACCAAACTAAGTGAATCTGTCAGAATAATAGATTGTGGAATAGATCTGTTTATTACTTCCGTTAATGCTTCTCTCAGAGCGACGCATTCGGCCGAGAAGATTGAAAATTCACATGACAATTTAACTTTTTTTTCCACTCCCAAGGAGGGAATAATGAACGAGGCGCCACATCTATCCTGATACTTTGAACCATCGGTAAAAATTTGGATGTGGTTTGGCCATCTGGACTCCATTTCTGAGCAAAATTTTTGATTCACGAAGGAGGGGTCAGTCCACTTTATAGATCTGTCTAATCCTAGTCCTACGGACTCGAGAATAGTTGGAATAGCCACTGCTGCATTGAATGAAATTGAGAAGAGAGGAGGGACAGCGTTAGAAGAGATGGTAAAGTTTGCATTGAAATATGAGAGACATTTTACCAAAGTAGGCGGGGCTTTGTTACGCCAGAATCGATGTTCATTACATAAAATGAGAAGACGATTAAGAATAGCTTTAATTGGATGAGTTGGGTTGTTTATTCGTTTTATAAGATAATTGTAAGGGAGATATTCTCTCCGAAGCGATAGAGGCATTTGGTTGCACTCCATCTGTAGAGAAACGATGGGTGAAGAACGCATCGCACCCAGAATAAGACGAAGGCACTTGGACTGAATTCTCTCTAACTTAAGAGTAAGATAATTTGGTAAGGGCTCCAAGACGATAGAAGCGTAATCTAGGTGACTTCTTACAAGGGCATTATACAGAAGTTTCATTGTTGAAGGGTGGGATCCCCACCATACTCTCGATATAGATCGAAGAACATTAATTCCCTTTTCACATTTTTTAATTACGTGCTCAATATGTATGTTCCAAGACAATTTTCTCTGTAAGAAGACGCCGAGGAACCTTACATGATCCTGAATCGTAATTTCAGAGTTATCAATTACGACTGAAATATCAGGGATTTTATGTTTTCTGGAGAAGATCACAATTTGGCTTTTGGAAGGGTAAAGGTCCAAACCATTGTGTTCGGTCCATGATTTCATTGCTAGAACGGCTCTTTTTAAATTAAATACAGCAGTGGTGATGGACTTGTGACTACAGTACAAAACGAAGTCGTCCGCATATTGTAGGATCTGGCAGTTAGATGGGATAAATATTTGAATATCAACGGTGTATATGTTAAACAATATAGGACTTAGGACTGATCCCTGTGGAAGGCCTTTGTAAATAGTTCTTGTATATGTTCCAGAAGAATCCTGAACCACGATCTGTCTTTCGCATAATATATTAAAGATCAGCCTGGTAATCGAGCACGGAATGTTTAGATCTAGTAATTTGTTTTGAAGAGTAGGAAGTAAAACATTATCATACGCGCTTGCGATATCCAAAAAAGCCGATGCAACCGTTGACCCCTTGGTATGGGCCAAGCGTACGTCAGATACGAGTGTTGAGATATTGTCCATACATGAATATGTCCTGCGAAAGCCGAACTGCCATGGTGGGGCCAAAGAATTACCCTCCATATGCCACTCCAGTCTTAACTTCAACATTCGTTCCAGAATTTTAACGAAACACGAAGAGAGAGCTATAGGTCGATATGATGAACTTAGATCAGGATCTTTTCCTGGTTTCGGGATAGGAACGATCAGTTGTCTTCGCCACTCTGGTGGAACTGACCCAGATTTTAAAACTGAGTTATATAATTTCAATAGTAATGACAAAAGTCTTTCTGGAGCGTTGCGGAAGAAGGAGTAAGGAATATCATCTATACCAGGGGATGAGTCTCCAGCGGATTTAATAGCCGCTAGAAGTTCGTCATAGCTAAAAGGTGATTCTATTTCTGATATTCCAAGAGGTAGAGATGCTGGAGATGGTAATTCCCGGATATGTGGCACGTAGGGAGGTGCCAATCTGTCCACGAACCCATCGAGCCATAATTTATGCTGAGAGTGACTCGCGACTGAAGACAATGATCTACGAAATCTTTTTATGGATTCCCAGACACTACCGATAGGAGCAGCAGGGGACAGTGACTCGCAAAAATTCTTCCAACCTTGTCTTTTCTTTCTTCTTAGAGTTCGTTTCGCATTAGCTTGCGCCTTCTTGACATTCAAGTAATTCGTCTGGTTCATATCTCTTCTGTAAGTTCTCATTGCTTCTTTTCTTTTGACTATAACCTCAGAGCACTCCTCATCCCACCATGGAGGGGAGTTGGCTACTTTAAAACCTGGTCTTTTCTTTGGAATCGAAACATCTGCGGAGCGTTTAAAAATTGAACATATGACTTCAGGCAATTCATTGATTGAGTTTTGGGATTCGTTTAGAGACAGATTATCCAATTCCTCCTCAACTTGCGCCCCGAAGAGGCTCCAATCTGCTCGTTTGGTATTGTAGCCCCTAACTTGACTCCAGCGAGAGGTTAATTTTTCAATATTCCTATCAACAACCATAATAATTGGATAGTGGTTACTAGAGTGGGAGTCCTCTAGGACTGACCATTGAGAGAGTGGAGCAAGGTCGGGAGTACATATAGATAAATCCACTGCGCTAGGTTGTTGATTGGGTAGAGGAACAAGAGTGGGGGAACCGTCGTTCAGAATACACAAATTGTTATCGTCAACAAATTCCAGCACTCGATTGCCGTAAGAATCATTGCGATGATTACCCCAGGAAGTGGAATGAGCGTTAAAATCGCCAAGAATATAATAGGGATGGGTAAATAGAGGCAAGATTGAATTCCAATAATTCAGATCGATTGTTGTTCTCGGTGGGATATACACTGATACGAAGATCGTATTCGATATTAAGGCTGCAACAATTTGAAAATTATTATTTTGAGGAAGGGGTATTTGAGATACAGGGAGGTTAGAAGAGATTAGTAAGGCGGCACCAGCATAGCCATCTGCGCGATCATCGCGCAAAACTGAATACCCTGGGACTCTAAACTCGGAACCAGGATCGAACCATGTCTCAGAGATAGCCGCAATTGATACTTTATAAGAATTAAGGATATGAAGAAGTTCGATTTTATGTGCAACAGCGCTCCTGCTGTTCCACTGAAGTACGGTTAATTTGTTACTTAGATTGATAGGGGCCATTTTGAATAATTAAATTTTGTAACAAAGGAATAATTGATGCAGCGTTGGACGGTAGGCTAGATGAGGACAAAATTTGTAGGAGAAGTTGAGTAATTAAATTTATGGTGGATTGAATATCACTCGAAGGTTCGGAATAAGAAGTAGGTACATCTAATGAATTAGACGGACCTGGGAGAGCACATCCATTTTTTGAGTGTGGGATCTCACCGTTTGTGTAAAAAAGTTGTGCGTTATGGTTTTTCAAATCGATGGATGGTGTCGTTGGAGGAGATTTACGAGGAGAGCGGGACCTTGGACGAGAGTAACTGACTACGACAGGGGTTGAAGCAGTTTTTTCGGCATAGCTTGCAATAGCAGGAGGGTGAATAATAGACGCTTGCTTATATGAAATGTTATCCATCGCCATTGAATGTTTGATGTTTTTCTGCCTCGTAAACTCAGGGCAGTTTAAGTCTGACGCTGCATGTTTGCCCTTACAATTTACACAGGACCGACTAACTGTTAAGCATGTTTCGCTAGCGTGAGAGTCTCCACATTTATAGCAACGAGGTGTGGAACGGCACATATTCTTCGTATGCCCGTATCTGCAGCAGTTGTAACATAAAATTGTAGGAAATATGTACTGCTCAACCTTAAGTGAATTGTGGTAGAAGTAAACATTTTGAGGGAGGGTTTGTCCCTCAAACATTACCACTACGGAGCGTGAAGGTTTCCACACTGGTGATCCAGTCGTGGAATCCTTATAATTTAACCTTCGCACTTTTAACACTTTCATATTTCCAGGAACGGCCAGATTAGCGCATATCTCTTCCACCTCGAAGTCCGTGGAGATATTTCTAATTAAACCCATTTTTGTAACCTTAAATGAAGGCACATAAGCTTTTAAATTATTTTCAATTATGAAAGTAGAAGAAATAAAGTTATTTGCTGAAGCAGGTGAATTAAATTTTATAGAAATTTTGTTGCGGCCCTCTGCTTGCACTCCACCCAGGGAAATTCCATCGACCTTATTTTTAAACAATATACTGCCAAAGGTCATAGAATGTAGCGGCTTTGCCTCTACATTGCTCTGTACGAAGACGATGTACGGTCCTGGAGAACTATTACTATATTTTAGCGAGTCAGCAATCGGATTGGGTCTTGGATTCTTAAGTGCGGAGGGGTCCTCCGCCGACACATCACACGGCCTCCCCCGTTTTCTGGGGTCGGGGGGTTCCAACGAACCCTCCATCGCCCCCGCCACTCAGCCGTCGTACAAAACTAATAATATAAAATATAAAACGGTAATATATAAAAAGAAAAATTAAAATAAAATGGAAAAACAAAAATAGGGGATACCAATCACCCTTAATGATTTTTAAAATACGAAAATAATAATGTTGATTCCAACTTGTATATTCTTGTAAGAAACACAAAACACTACTACGATACGACAACACGATGCACGTGTTCACTGTAAGAACAACCTAGCGGGAATTGCACTGTAAAGTTGGTGATACACAAGATCATCACATTTATATTAGTAAAAGTACATTTAAATTCTCTCAATAATTTTAATACACGTATATTTGGTAAACGTTTCACTTGGAATTTGCAAATATAGTAAAAATATTAGATTTAAACAACATTTTATTATTATTTTATGTTCTTTTATTACCCACTATGCGCGAGGTTTATTTTTATTGCCATTCCAGGACCAACATTAACACCACACAAAAAAATCAGAACTACCGAGCATTAGTATTTTTCAAACTACAATTTATTTATCTGCACTGTTAAAAATGTTGGCCCTTAAATTAAAACTTTTTCCATTAGCAGTTTAATGTTTTCATAACCTATATATATTTTTTAAATATTTAGGTCAGTACGTAGGAAATTTGTATAGTTTTTTTACTGCTTTCGTAAGAAGAAATAATATTTTAAGGATTGATTTCACATATGTGGACTATGGAAATGTAATTATAATTACTATTCCCAGCTTCAAAAACTTCTGATTTTCGAGGAAAAGATTATAGTGGCGTTGGCGCTCATTATTGTTCTAACGGGGAACAGTATAGGGCTCCTCATATTTCTATAAAAAAACTATCATTGTGCATCCAGCTTTACAGTGGTTTAATTTTGTTACTTTTTGTATGGATGTTACTTTTACGTTACCGTAACATAAAAGGACTTATGTTACTTTTATGTTACATGTGGAAAAAGTAGGGCCTTACCCAGATACATTAAATTCAAATTAATCACTGATAAACAAAATCGCGTTTCTTGCATAACCTATCTTGATCCACTGTCTTTCTTAGAAATGTTATTATTCTTTTTAATGTTCAGAAATATCTCTCGTTCTTGACTGTGGTCATTGGCAATCCGATTATTATTGACAATACTTTAACGCACAATCTTTATTTTCATGCTATGGGTGTAGAATCACTAATGCTGGATTTCACCAGCTTTTTAAGTGAGGAATAGTGGAGATAGGAGCCGCCTAGCACAAATTTTGAATAAAAAATAATGATAGGTGGCTCACCTAGGAAGTTGGTGAAGCATAAGTCTTCAGAAAAGCATTTATCAAACTAAGGTCGACGCATTAACAATCTTCTAAAAGTATTAACAAAAACATAAAACGAATAAGGATATCATAGGATTGATCTACAGATTATGTGCCGATACAGAAACGTACGGAACTCATACGCTATAACTATAACCTATAAGTCCATAACTAATGAAACCATACTAATTGGTATCGAGGACTTTTAATTCATTGTGATCTGAAAGTTCGGGAATACGAGTAGGTACATTGTTTTCAAAGCAAATGCCCCATATGAACTGCAAAAATTCCACAGTTTTACGAATTTTGCAATTTTGGAAGTAAAAGTTAGGCTATTAGTACGCGTGCATTTGTAAAAGCATCATCATTGTATTGGATCTAAGAAATTCTGTGTATTCTTTTTGTTTATGACCATCTGCTAAACCTTGTACAAAAAATCTGGAGACCCGCACGGGTGAAATCCCTTTTGCCCAAGGCTGCCCATACTTTTCGCGTTTGAAACCACCATGAGGCAGGTAATGTGTACAATCACAGTACAATACAAATTCGTCGCCCCGTCGGCAGTATTTATTGCATTTCTCAGGTAGTAACACATGTTCCACGATGCTGGTATAGTTACATACGTTACGTATATAAAATACACATTGTTTACAGATACAGAACAGAGCCATTCTTTGGAAATGTTTTTCTGTTTTAAAATATTATATACCTACTTATAAAAATGTGATGGGGTGATGCCCCGTTGCCCTGTAGGATGAACCGGCCCTGGAGAAAATATTACAGCCTCTCATCGGACTACCTACCAACTTCAGGTTCAGACCGATCTTAAAGCGACTAGGCTAGCTGACGGAATAAGATACACTAGGGAACCTGTATAAATGTATAGGTGTTTTTATTTTTGCAAAATAGGTTTTGTCGCGCTAGATTCACAAAATACCCGTTCGTCTTCTGGTATCTTCTAGTATTTTTTTAGTACTTTTTCGACGTCGATCTAGTTTATTCTAGTATTTTTCGAGAACAATTTAGTATAGCTATGTTTGAAACGGCAACACTGGTTGTTTACTGCATTCTGTGGTTATTTTGTGCCCTGTCTCTGTGGTTCGTTTCGCCCGTTTCAGTGCATGGCGGAGTTTAGTTTGGTTTAGTTTTTAAAACGTTGTTGATAATACTCTCGCGGTTGAAGCGACGCTATGTTTTGGAATTAATTCGTACATAACACTATCGGAATGGAAAGATTCTATAACTCCAAACGGCATAATATGACCAACTATTTGGACATATTCAAGTCATGTCGCCTGTGTGGATCGGGTGGTGGTTATAAAATGCCGATTATCCAGAAATTGCACAACGATGATGTGATAGACGTAGAAGCGGAATTGAAGCAGAAGATTAGAGAATGCGTTTCGATCGATGTAAGTATTAGTATTGGGTATTTTGTTTGAGAACGAAAATCCGGATTTTACCCTCCAAAATGGTCATCCAGTAGTTGCCATTGGTGCCAGTAGTGAGTAGCCCCGACATGTCTCCATTCCAATGCTTATTAATTTTCTCCTTTTATCGTAAAGGTATTTCAGGGTGCGTATTTCGATCGACAAAGCTTTTCAGAATTTCCATATTTTTACCCTTAAGTGGTATGATTAATTTAGTGTGCGGCAAGGCTGGCTGCAGGATATTGCTGAAGATGAATAAATACAGTGAAAATGAGATTATTGAGAGGAATGTGTGGGAAAACATTGAGGGATCCAATAAGAAATGAGGTTATTAGAGATGTGAGTGACTAACTTGGGTGCAGTGACTAGAATGAAAATGAATGCGATTGGATAGTCTGGGGTGATGTTGCGAATGATATGAGTGAAAGAAGAGGCAAAACAAAGTGTGGCTGTCCAAGATTGATCTGGACCGATCACGTCAACTATATTCTCAAGGACAAACGCAAGGCATCGGATAGCGTGTATGATTGCACGAATGTGATGGAAGCAAGGAGTGTATGTAGGCACAGCATGAGGAGATAGGGAACTATAACACTATTGCAGCCCCACTCAAGGTCAAGCTTATTTTGTTTTATTAAAAAAGCGCTAAAAACTATGTTTTTTCGCTCGGGTTTGGAATCGTGCCCAGCGAAAGAATACCGTTTTTATTGCCTTTTTAAAACACAAACTTTTGTGTGAGTGACATTTCAAGTCGAAAACATCGTAAATATAATAAATTCTTTTTAAAAACCACGTTATGACTTTCTGTGCGCTCGTCTGGCCCCACAATAATAGTTTTAAGAGCCAGATCCCTGGGTTGATTGGCAGAAATCGCCAATAGGCGATAAATCCGCCCTTTGTGTGTATATTTATGTGCAATAAAGTTTTTATTTATTTTATTTATTTATTTATCCCTCTCTTCCCATTTCTGCAAGTATATCTTTAATGCAAGCCACTGTAAATTTAGTGCCACAAACATTTATTTGTGTAGATTAAAACGGTGATTGTTGAATTGCTTTGGTTTTAGGTACATCCAGATGACCGCATGCCACCATTAATATGCGAGTTGTGCGTTGACAAAGTTAATGACTTCTATGAATTCAGAGAAATGTGTCGCGCAACTAATGCCCGTGTTCGCGCCTCATTGGGCCTTCCACCACAAAATTTATCGCAAGATGTGAATGAAGATTGTATATTGGGAGTGTCAGGTCCATTGTTTCACAGTTCTATTGACAATGACACTTCCTCTAAAAAAGAAAAGCTCAAAAGCAACAAGAAAGGGAACAGTACTGATAAGAAATCGCATGGTTCTCACGAGCCATCCCCTCCTCCTGCATTAGAAAGAAGTAGTCGGAGACGACACACAGACTCTCCATTACTTGGTAGCTCTTCAAAAAAAATGAGGTATGTTTATGGGTTCTTGCTAAGGCTGCCACCTCTCCGGGTTTGAATGGTGTCCTTTGGGCTCCGGGTTAGCATCGTACATCTCCGGGTCAGACCGGGTGGTGAGACAGTGACTTAACTATCACTGGGCGGTCTCCTCCCGACCTATATATTATGAAAATCTGTTAAATCTCATTAAACATTAAACCGATTCATCAAAAAAATTTCCTCTGAAAACCTTTTTAATGGATCTAGTATTGTCATTTCTTTTTATAGAAAATAAATCACTTCACACCACAACATTCTTTGCTCAGTCTTAAAAAAATTTACTCAGATCATATTCTGAGTAAATTTACTTTCTGACTTGATTATTAAACTTGGCAAAGTAAGATGTAGGTGTATGAAATTAAAGAGATTGTTATATGTAGGTATTTGTTTTTTAACAGGCATCTTAGGTGCCTTACAACTTTTACGCTGATAATCATAATTGTAGGTATTCATCTTCACCTTCTGGATCACCTTTGCCAGAGAGAAAGAAGCATGGCAAAGGTTCTGAATCTCTGGCAGCTGAAGCTAAGAGACTCCGTGGTATTTCACGAGATAATAAAACACAAGACGCTAAGAAAGGTAAATTGTGTTATATACAAGTGGGCACAGGGAATGTGTAAATAAAGATAAAAAACTGATTTTCGATATGTTTTATAATTTAGGTAATCTGTTACAAAAACAGAAAGAGCTTTTGGCTCACAAAGCTAAAGAACAGCGCGAGGCAAGGGCAAAAGAAGTGGCTGCTAAGGCTAAAGCTATCCAGAAGGCTAAAGAAGCTGCACAAAGGGCTAAAGAACTGAAGGAAATACAAAAAGTTAAAGAACAGAAAGCTAAAGATGCAGCTCTCAAAAAGAAACAGGCTGCCGCAGCCGCAGCTGCAGCTGTATCTGTAATTAAATGCCTCCACTGTACGGAGACATTCTCTAAACAGACTGAATATAGGTGAGTGCCACTCAGTGTATTGTAATAAGTTAGTGCCTTCTGCTGTAAATGGTCTGGACAAACTACCAGACACTAGTGAGTACAGATAATATGTCTCCATTCACTCCAGATAGATTGATTCATTTTAATTTCAGACAACATGTGAACTTGTTACATTCCCCGTCATACACGGATGAGAAACTGGCGTGCACTCCATGTGGAGAATGGTTTGTCTCCCTAAAGGATGCTGATGCGCATCACAAGTGGCACAAGACATCTAACACCTACTACACCTGCCAGAGGTGCTCCACAGACTTCAAGGTGCTCATGGGATTTACCAAGTAAGTTATCTCTTGTCTATGCCACACCCACTTTGTATAATGTCACCAAATAACAAATTGCCAATACATGGTACAAATAGAGATTGGCAAACATTCACTCATTATTTATTTTTATTTTTTAATATTTTATTAGATACAACAGCTTTTGTAAATATTTCATTAAAATAATAATATACAATGCATTTTTTATATTGCCAATTATAGTATCTATCTATTGGCTGATACTAGTTCAATTCAGTGTGATTACTAAAATAGTATAAAATTTGAAGCAGCTTGCTAGGTAAGCTTGGCACACAGCGCAGGGTTGAATTCAGCATATAAAAAAAATTAACTAAAGAATCGGCCATGTAATATTTTTTACCGAAATGTTTACCACTATTTGTTTTATTTTTTTCTGTCATCAATAGCAGGTTGCATAACAAAAATTGTTGTAATCTCTGTGCGAATATTTATAGGAATGACACTATTAAGCAATGGCAATGACAAAGGAGTTAATTTTCACAAAATTAATAAAGGTGCCAATGTCTAAAACACTAATGATTTTTCTAAAAAAATGGAAGAATATTATTATATCAAGCAACACTACATACTTAGGAATAAGTGTTTTGTATCTATTAGTGACCGACCGAATATTCGGTTTCGGTTACGGCCAGTTTCGGCCAAAATTGCCGGTTTCGGCCCCAGTTTTGGTTTCGGCCAAAAAGTGGACGAATATTCGGCCAAACCGAAACTAGCATCCGTATTATATCGAGCATTGTCGGAAATCTTCGGAACAGATTCACACTTTGTGTTTGTATTCTGTACACTAGAGTCCTTTTTTATTTTACAAAAGCGAACTAGATCACTCTCACTACCCATTTTTATACACATAATTTATGTCTTATGACAAAATTTTTGTCTGCGGCGCTACTTAGGCGGCCATTTCCCTGATACAACATAACCAAGTATTTTATACTAACCTACAACAAGATTCATCACTTCGCCCATTTAAAAAAAAAACAAATTTGCCTGCGGCGCTACTTCTTGGTGCATTTTTAGGAAAAATACTCAATTATTATTGTATTCTATATACCTATTTAAGTTCAAAGATAATATACACATGGGCATCGGCAATCTCTAGGGGGTGCAGCTGGCCCCCTCCCCCCTAGAGATTGGAATAGGTATATATTTTTTCATACTAAATGATTAGAACTAACAATAAATCACACTATTACCGCACGTTTTCTCACCATGTCATAAATTTTGTAAAATTAGTCAGTATGAAAAATACACCAAAACTCAATTGTTTCACAAAAAAATTGCCTGCGGCGCTATATTTTATTACTGTTTACAGAGAACATTTTATGTACATAATATTATGCAAATTTTACATTTTAAAATAAACCAAACTACATCACAGCCTTCTTCACCATATGTCACAAAAAAATTTCGCCTGCGGCGCTGTTTACGCCTTTTATCATCCTATCTCAATTTTGTCAATTTTTTTTGCCCCCCCCCCTTAGCTCCAAGGCTGGCGACGCCCATGAATAGACATATTAGCAAATTGCACCACAACTTCCGTTACTTAACTCCCGAAAAAAATTGCATTTTTTATGCCCCCTCCTAGCCATGGATACCTAGATTACTGATGATATAAGTTGCAGTTTAATGGGTTCCTTTCCTTTTGTGCTTACATTGAGTTCCGAAAATGAAGTTGTTTCCTGATAAATATCTTAGGGAAACACTACATCAGAGCAGGGTACCTATAATGATTTATTTTTTTCAAAATTACAACTGAAATTCCTAAGTTTCGGTTTCGGTTTCGGCCGAAACTAGAAGGGGAGCCGAATATTCGGTTACGGTTTCGGTTTCGGCTAAAAATCCAGTTTCGGTCGGACACTAGTATCTATACAATAAGTTATATGGAATAAAGGGTACTCGTGGACAATGTAGATTGTCTTTAGTTTATATTTATGTTCCTTGTATATGCAATGTTCCACCATACATTATAATTTTAATTTTAGGCATTTCCAGCGTAAACAATGCATCCCATATGAAACAGTTCCTGATGTTAAGTGCAATATCTGTCAAGGAATGTTTGCCACAGAGAATTGGATGCAGTTACACAAGTGTCCCGGGCCCCCCAAAGACATGTGCAAGAGATGTATGTCTGTATTCCAAGGACGTGTTGCACTCAAACGACATGAGAGGCGATGTAAAGGTTGGTCTTATCACACATGTTGTGCTGGATGGAGTTTCCATAGTTCCGCTCTAGGAGATTTAGAGCTACCTTTTACGAGTCTGTATGCCAAGAATCCTCACTTTATTTATCGTATGGTCAAAAGAAGTACATATATCACATCCCCCGAAGGAAAAAGTGTGAAGGTTGGGCATTAGGCAATGATAAATTTCGCAAGCAAGCTTGGTCGTCAGAAATAAATTGAACGTTCTTTATATATTCATTCGCTGACTCATTTAAGTATAGGAAGTCATCGAAGGTCCCTTCGTATGCTCGTAGGCCGCACTCAGTCACAATGTGGCCCACAGTCTGCCTCTCCGCCCCACAGTCTGTACGGATTCTGTTTAGAGAATCCTCACTAAAGAATGTCCAGTTCAGCTTGTGTGGATTTTTTGAATGGCCGTTGATTTGTCTGCTCGTGGGTTTTTATCAGTGGGTGATTCTCAAGAGTAACGCGCTGCAAGTACAAAATTTTTGCTTGTTGCTCAGAAAAAAGACACAAACTCTTGAAATGTTAAAAGTAGCCTATAATATTGATGCTTATGAGAAAACCGTTGAAAATGTTTAAAAAATGTGGAATCGTCCCAAAAAATCGGTTCTGAACCATTGAAGAAGTTGTAGAGCTGATGTGGTGTGACTTGGAGTTCAGGTCAACAAATTGTAAAGAAATATTTGGGGATGAACTAGGTGACTGAGCAACTGAGGTGGAGGAGGAGCAACAACGAACACACGAGACAATCTAGAGACTAAAAGCATCCACAAAATCTGAATAGAAGGTTGTTTAGTGACAATATTTGGCTTGCAGACTTGTGTAAACGTAAACTCTCTTAGCTCTCATATGTCTACTTGACAGATTATATTGTTTAGGTGTAAGTGAATGTAATCAATATTGTTATCATCTACAGGTATTATTGTTCCGTTGAATCCTAACAACCCACATTTAAAGGATTTACGTCCCCTAAGCATTGCTGTGGACAGGTGTGATGACCTTATCAGAAGAATTAAGACAGAACCAGGACTTTTAACTAGTTTCAAACAAGAGCCCATGGAGTTAGTATCTATAGTTTGTATTAATATACCCCCTGTTATCTTCAATAGCAACTAGTAGTTCTTCTATAAAGAGATGTATACAGGGCGTTTGATAGATACTTTAGAGGCGATAGTAGAGGTCTTTTAAAATCTTTTGAGCCAAACTTAGCTTAGTCCAAAGTCGCACGGTTTTCGAGTCATTTGAGATTTTAATTTTTATAGAAAAACCCCGAATTATTCGAGTTTAACCCCGATAGCATCGTAAGTAAAGGTACCTATACTTAGTTCTATCATTCTTTTTTATTTCTTGAATATGTGTTTAGTCTATTTGACTCATTAGTTTCAATCTGAAGAAACAATAGTAATAAAAAATATCAGATTAAAGTTTCGAGAAAGAGATGTTTCAAGAACAAGATACGACTTTGGAGGGGATTTTTGATAAAAAAAAAGTTGTCTAAAGATTCAGAAATCTGGAAAAAACTTATCTGGTTTATGCTCTTTCAGATGATATACAAAACATAAAAAACATTAATTTCATAAAAATACAATAAGTACAATAACTTATAGAGATCGCTACTAATTTATGCAAATTTGCATATAAATTCTGAAACGGGAAAAAGAATGATAGAAATTGAAAGTTCAATATGCAATCTGTACCTATGGAAAATATGTATGGAAATTTGCTAATATTAACAACAATCTCTTTATAATCCGAATAAGTTTGGCTGAAAAGATTCTAAATGAACTCTACTATCACGTCTAAAGATATCTGTATACTATATCTATCAAACACTCTGTGTATGTATAATTGCTTAAAAAAATGTACTTAACACGTTAAACACCGTGGGGGTCACCGGTGATCTCACTCAAAAATACACTTCAAATGCTTTTTGGCACCAACGGTTACGCCTCTCATTTATTTCGCGTATGTAAGTGACCGTTGCGGCGCTCGAGAGTCATCCTTTGCAGTCTGAAATAGCTGCTCAGCAAATTTTGGAAAATAGTTCCAAATTTCAAAAAGTTCTGAAAAATGTACATTCAAAACAGTTTTTTTTTATAATTGTGGAATCTTATGCCCAATTCATGAATAACTTATTTTGGGTACTTTTCGCTTAGTACATCAGATACCGAAAAATAGTTTTTATGCAAATTTTGATATTTGTTCCTATTTTATTGATATTATTAACTAACTGATTATTTTTTACAGTTTCGAAGAATCTACAATCAATATTAAACAGGAGATCAAACAAGAATGTGAAGATTATGGTTCAGACTATGAGCAGTATGGAGGAATGGATGATGGACAATATTCTAGTGATGGCTCTGTCTCTGAGACTGATATACGACAAGCTCCTAACCTTGTTCTCAATCCATTTGCCAGGAAGAATACCACTCAAGTGGATACCCTTAGTATTATATCTTTGCGAACTATCTTTGGTGGTAAATTGCTTGGCAAACGTACCAGGAGGAAAAAGAAGAAGAAGAATCCCAAATTAGAAGCAATGAACTCCACTGTGAATACATCAGCCTCTGCCGATCAATCAGCATTTGACAGTTTATTTTCTAACAGTGATACACTGGTATATGATAGTAATGTGGAAAACCACCAAACAGCTGAAACTGTAACTGAAGAGACTTCAGTGGATAAAGAACATGTAAACAATGTTTCAAGTGATAATAATCTTCAGATAGATGATCCACAGCAAGTAGAGCAGCCCTTGGTCAATCATTTTGAAGGACATGATGAGACCCTTATGGAGAATGTTCTTAATGAAATTGTGGAAACAACTGATGCTCAACTAGATGGTTTAACTGATATGCAAGTAGATGGTTCAACAGATGCAAAGGTAGGTGATTCAATTAAGGGCCAGGCAGATGATTCAACAGATGTCCAGGTAGATGGTTCCACAAATATTCAAGTAGACGGTTCAACTGATGGCCAGGCAGATGATTTAACAGAAGAACCAGTGGATTCAAGGAATGTTGCTGTGATAGGTGTTGGTAGTAATGAGTTAGCTAGTCAAGCAGATGACAATATTATGAGTGCATCGGGTGAGATAGAGAGGGTGTCATCTGTCGATGAGACTTCAAGTGTGAAAAGTACCAAGACATTTGTGGAAGGGTTTGCACTGGATCCAGAAGTTGAAGCATTGCTGCTAGAGGATGAGAACATTTCTACTAATACATTGCCACTAAAGGACACTGAAGAGTTGGACTCTGAGATTAGCAACATATTACATGGGTCTATAATGGATAAACATATAATTCCATTAAGTGAATCCAAAGAACAAGATGTAGTAGCACTCCAAACTACTCAAAATCAGACTGGTGAATGTGACATTGATAAATCTCCCAATGTACCCAATGCTCAGACTCAGGATGCAAATGTGGAAAATGTTCAAACTCATGCTGACCACGATCACAAACATGTTGGTGAACAATGTGAAAACCTCAAAGAGAACAGTCCAGTGAACGATGATTCAAATGAAAACAGTGATGAACATGTTGGAGAAGTAATTTCCAATGATGTACAAAAGAAACAGGAGGGAGGAGATGGCAATGGCAATGTTGCTACATATGGGGACACAAAGAGGCCAGATGATGTCTTGGATCTAATATCAGATAGTGGTGATGATTGCAATATTGTCGATTCACCAGAAAAGACGAAACTTGCGGAGGATCAATCAGGTGACTTAGTTCAGGGATCATTGGAAGCTGACAAACAAATTGATGAAGAATCACTCCTATCTTCTAAGGATGAGGGCAATGTTGGTGACTTGGAAATAACACAGCAAGATGAAGATATGCTCTTGGCTTCGGAGGATGTCCCTGTTCATGAAGCTACTGCATCCGGTGAGCTTCACATGGATCAAGACTTAGAGAAAGTATCTGACGATGAATTTAATTTGGATTAAATAATGTAGATGTATGTATGTATATGTATAATTCATATATAGTGTGAGGAGTGTACAGAAATATATGAGACCTCTGTAACCAATTAGTCTGGTAATATGGTAGTATATCAGGACTAAATGTACTTTTTTTTCCCATTTTTTGTTAATTTGTAATGAAACTTATATAATTAAGGTAGAATCTAACTTGTGATGAGTGTTTTCACATATTCTGTGGTTCATGATCACTGTCTAACAATATATTGGTCTTGGTATTGTGATGTTTCTTTCAGTCGGGAGATCATCAGTTATCTGGCATACTCATTCAGTGTTACGGGTGCACCACTTCAGTCAACCCACTTCTATTAATACGTATTATAATTTAAATACAGTCCAATTTGGTTAAAGCGAACACGAAGGGACCGCATATATTTGTTCCCTATAGCCGTGAAGTATGTATAGTATGTAGCTACATCACTTGGGTACTGACCCTGGTTATAAGCCTATATATGTGTACTAATACAGAGTGATTGTGATGATTTTTAAATTGGAAAGCCTATCATTATTATGCCTGAAACGGTTTTTTGTACAAGGCTAATCTGGACTGACTATGTCGTCTAAGGATTTACGTAAGAGAAATCGGAGAGCATCTATGAAACACGGCATTAATGTGACGGAAACAAGGAGTGCGTGAGAGTATGAGGCGGTCTGGTGTTTTGTCCTCTCTGCCTATCCTGTAAGAAACACGACATGCGGGAATAAATTAGATAGTCGAGGGTGGTAAACCGTTATTTTGCGCCCACCAACAGTTTTCACTCCATGTTAAATATCAAGAAGACACCTTTTTTTGGGTCTCAAAGTTGCGAATTGATAATTTAAACTGATTGGCTATCTAAAAATGGCTTGATTGGTAAAAACAGAACAAAGGAGTGGGGCGCAGAAGAAAGATTACAATTACCCTAAACATTAAATTCTTCTATTCATAGGTGGGTACAGTGCAACAGCCAATAAATAACCCAGGTATTCAAGTGTTGTTTTGAAAACAATGACAACAAAACGCCCTTGAACTTCTCAATGCCTAATGTAAATAATAGGACGGAAGAGTTGAAAAAGGTGGAGTTTACCAAAACAATGGGCGGAGTTAAGATTAGATTTAAAGAAAACTTTTCTTTTGATTACCACCTCATAAACATTGCAAAATAAACAAATGACTATGATGTAGCATTGTCTTCCAATATGGGATAATTGCCGCAATATAAACTAAACTGTTTATGATGTTTAAGCATCTCATATGAAACACAATCCCACAATACTTTTGTACCCATCTTGTGATTTGGATACGTTCTTTTCAATGGTAGGTACCTGGTACCTATCTTGTGATTTGGAAACTAGACAAACATTATGATAATTTAGTTTTCTGCCCTTCCAAGAATCTCAATAATCGGTAAATAACGGGCATTGTAACATACTAAGACAAAAATAACCGAACATTGTAGAAATTTTTGGGTTTTTTGAACGAAAATATTGTTCCGAGTATTCAAAATTTGTTCACTATACCTACCCGTGAAGCGTCTTTGCTATAGCCTTGACAGTTTACTACTAATTCAAACGAATGTCGAGCATTTGTTCACTATTGCCGAGAATTCACTATACCTAACCGTGATCGCTACATCCATGTTCGACTGTATTAAAATGACGGATAGGTCATGAAATGTATACGAAAAGATAGAAAGGCAAAGAGCCTTCGGTTAGGCCGTAGGGCGAATACACAGTTGTCAGTAAGAACTGAGTGGGTTTTAGCCAGTAGAAGTCGGCACTACCCAAGCAGTGTCCATGAAGGATTTCCCTCTCACAAAAAAAAGTAGATAGGTCATGGCGGCATAATGGCCACCATATAATACCTACTTGTGTGTTAATTGCTTTGCAGAATACTTGACTGTAATCACATATTTTTTTCATATACATATGTACCATTATAATAGAAACTAGACTATATATTATTTGTAAAAGGATAGAAAATATTTCTTTTGGATGTTGAAATATTTTTGTAAATACGTACTACAAATAGCCCGGTAAATCTACGAATCGTTATTAAGGAGACCCAACATTAAATCAGGTAGTCGTGAATTTTTGGTACGTTGTGTAGGACAATGAGGTAGTTAGGAATCCAAATTTGCAAAATTTTCCTCTCCGCCCCCGTCACCATCTTGAAACAACCTTAAAAATCGGCACTTTTTGTATATTATGCACATTTTGTATATTAGTATGTTTATTTTTTTAACAAACGGCAAAACACCCTATTACTATTTTCGATAGGAGAATCTATGTGCCAAATCTCACGTTCGTACCACGTTTGGTTTCCGAGATATTGGCATACTCTAAAAAACTTTCAACCCTATTTTTCACCCCCTTAGGGGCGAAATTTCCAAAAATCCCTTCTTAGTGGAAGCTTTTGTATTAAAACCTATATGTCTTCAAAATTTCGCTTCTCTAGGATTAGCCAATTGGGCTCTGCCATGATGAATGAGTATGTCACTCATCAGTCACTCATTCATTCACTCAGGACACTTTCCCTTATAATAAGAGATTAAGTCAAGTAAGTAAGCAAGTAAGTTATCTTTATACATTTTTGAACAGTATGTGAAATCAGAAAATGTATAGGAAATCTAAAAAATCACTATTTCGTTTTTTCTAAATCTATTCCAACGTCGTTTTGAGCACAATATGGATAATAATATTTGTAGCAAATTGAACTCTCTATAGGATAATCCTGTGATATCCGTGATATCTGGATAGGTGAATTTTTCCCAGTATTAGGCTGATGAGTTTATATGTGAATCATGAATGATAATATGTAGACTCTTCTGGCTGATAATACTTAGAAGTGTGTTGGCAAAGTCATGCCTCCGCGTAAAAAAACTATTAATTATTATAATATTATGGATTATGGAATATAACTTTGTTATTTCGCATTATAATATTATGCAATATAACTTGGTTATTTCGCATTTTAGGTCAATATTCTATAATATAGGGAAAGTGGCGGTTTTTTCAAGATGGGGGAAGGGGTGGAGGAAGGAAAATTGTGCAAATTTGTATTCTTCACTACTCCATCGACCTACACGACATACCAAAAATTCACGACAACCTGATTTAATGTTGGCGTAATTGGTCTATGGATCTTACTAATAGTAATAATGTGTTGTAAGTGGAAATATTAATAGTATTGAGACATTGTATTAGTTTATGGAGGTACTTGAATAAGTGCTAGGTGCGGATACAGCAACAGCTGAAGGGAGGTACTGCAATGCATTGCACCAACGCCTCCTAGAGTAGGTACTCTAGCCATGCTGTAACAATTGGCAACATAGCAAAATGATCAAATCGGACCACCACTCCTGTCAAATTCCATAATAGAATATATGTAATGCGTGGTCCTATGATAATAAGTAATGAAGTCGCAAATATATTTATATAATGCAAATATTTCTTATCAAATTTCACCTCCTAAGATATCATTATTACAAAGTTATATTCAAGTAAAATAATCATATTTACATTAAGATTGAAATAGGTAGGTATATAATAGTTTCATAGTTTAAAAACCCTCTCATAAGCAGTTCTGTCAAACCTCGTAACGCAACAGAGTAGGTAATAGGTATATGATCTGCGCTGGTGCAAATATAGTCACAGAATATAATGAAATTCTCATCAAATTAAACTCCAACAAAGGTATCATTCAAAACAAAGGTTTTTTCAAGTAAAAGAATCATATTTATTTATTGAACCATAATGTTTAACAAAAGTAATTAATAAAATATAAAAATGCACAAATTATGCTATGTATTTCATATACGCAATAAGAAGGGATATACTTTTTCACCAGCCTATTTATTTGCTATTGGTGAAGGAATGTAGCTTCAGGATATATTCCTTGTCTTTCAGTTGTGTAAGCTGTAAAACCATGTGACACTGGCTTCACAATATAAATTGTCATTGGGATTGGAAGTTACATTTTATCGTCATGATTTGATTGCATCATCTGACATCTGCAAAAATATATACATATTACTTATTAATTGTGAAGTGGATATTATAAGTAGGTACAGGTGATTTCGATTGACCTTGAATATTCTGATATTTATTGAAAAAAACATTAATTTCGCAATGTACATAATATATAACAGTGCTTTGGAAAGTCGCACAAACTCGAGAGAAGTACACCACAGTAAATAAAATGAAAATATCCGGCCCTGGACCGGTGGTCCACACACCACTGATCCACAATGTTCAACCAACTCGAACAAATGTCATTTGGTAGGTTTTGGTAAGGTAGAGAAAAAGACAAGATGGTAAAAAACTCTGCTTTTCTTCAGTTATATCCCTATTTATGTATAATTTCTTATAACTATAGTATTTATTAATTCAGTCAAACAAGTTAAAAATCACAAGACTTCAGCTACACATCATAACATATTAGGATATTAGTATACGAATAAATACCTTAATAGAGATCTTACCTTTATCTTAACTTGATTGGGAAATATAGAGATTACATTTATTTTATATATTGTAAAATATATTTATTTAAATATACATTTATTTTAAATATTGTAAAATAACACGGCAGATTCAAATTGCACGACATTACGACTTTTTTATACGTTGTTAAGCAGTTGTTATTTTCTGTCATTATGATATATCCTTAGCAACGAAAAGGGCAACGCCGCAACGAAGCGGTGGTCCTAAATTTCTACAGCATGGCTAGAGAAAGATCATCTAGGTGGCAGTGATTGCACCCAGGACTGCTTGCAGCTTGCCTCTGTTAAACTCTTCTTTCTCCATTGTTTTCTGGATTCGCATCTGATAACTATTTACAATGATGAGCCATGTTAGATCTTAGACAGAGATAGAGCTATCATCAGTTATCATATAAGGGTAACTGAAATATCATACATGCTGATGCTATACTATATTCAGCTAGTATAATTCCCATTTCCTTGTATAGGAATGAGTGAAATCAGGAAGGATCCCACAAATACAATTAATTTTTATTTCAGTTAATGTTTATAAATGCAAATTGTACGCCATTATGGGCTACTTTCTAGTGCAGTCGTGTGCAAGTGGCATGCAATCTTATTATATAAACTCACATCAGGAGGAAGATTCAAGCAAGAGAGCAGTAACTTCGTAATAATAATAGTAGGTAGATATCAATCCATAATGCGACAATATCTCTCAGACTCAGTACCTATACACACTACAAGTCTATTCCTAGAATTAAATCAATCATTTTAGTACTTGGTGCAATCAGATAACTGTATTTCAAATGCTATCAAAATGAATTAGGACACGGAGATTTCTTTTGATAGAATTATGTGAAAGTTATTTAGCAACATAATGTGTGTACTCTAGTTGTTAATGAATCATATTGTATTATATTATACTTACTACTGGTCGGAATAAATTTGCCAATGTTCATGGAATGGGAAATCTTTCAATCTCTACCTGAGGCTTACGTGAATACTTATTTCATAGAGCTCCGCACACTTTATTAAACCAATATGACGACACACCCAGCAAACATTATAGGTTGTAATTTGGAGTTAATCACCTTTATTATGTCACCTATAATACTTTGGTATCCTCACCTAAATCAGAAATAATGACATGGATTCGATGTTAATTCAACCAAAATTGCACGCGGGAGCACGTGCCTATGACGTCTAATCGAGGCAATCTAAGTAACACTAACCAGACATTTTACAACCAATTTGGTGACTTTAACCAGTACGATGTAAACTTTACCGATCAATCGACCTGTTGTCGGTTTTATGACCCGAAGCGCGCATAATAGAACACAAAACCTTATTATATCACACGCATCCATTTACGTTATAATACTTTGACAATGGTGATTATAATATTCATCAAACTGTATAATCACACTTTTACCCTCCTATACAACAAAAACGACGTTCGGTACAAATTTAAAAATATATTATGATAAGCAGTTATATCTCAACAGATACACAGCAAAGGATGGACCTTCCATCAGGCTTATGACTGATCGTCGGCTGGCTTAATGTGATCCCTTTACACTTAAGTAACATTCACCAATCCATCGATTCACCAAACATCTCGGCCTTTATGATCAAAAATTGGACTACAGCCGTACCCCTCTTCACATTCTCAAAAAAAAATTCATCTGAAGTGCTATTTTCCTCTTTAATGCCACATCTGTACTGCCGCCCTCCCCTTCCCCCATAGTCCTTGCGAATCACATGAAACTTAACATCAAAGTCGTAATTGCACATAAGAGACTGAGTGGTGCGGGTCCCAAGTATACGTGCCAGTTGTCAGAATTTTAGCAGCACATCACTACTATTTTTATTCAATTTCAATTTATTAATCTTTAATATGTCAACATTTGTTATAAATGGTATAAAGTTAAGCTAATTACATGTGAAATATTGATTGCCATTAAAGAGTTAATATGATATTTATGAATTTACAATGTAAAGACTTTATATACAATATGAATTGTAAAGTAACATACATTAGCCATTAATAACAACAAAGTCTTTACATTGTAAATTCATAAATATCATATTAACTCTTTAATGGCAATCAATATTTCACATGTAATTAGCTTAACTTTATACCATTTATAACAAATGTTGACATATTGAGAGTGGCATGGGTTTACGGGGTATCGCAGAGCCAACTCACTTTGCCTAAAAAATACTAATACTAATAATGTTAATAGGTAATTGTCATTAGTGGTAGGTAGGTAGTGGTAAAGAAGCGTCCTGGCTTGGAAATGTTGGGCAGGGGTTTGGAATATGGGATACCCGATGCAGAGATACATCAGATGGGTCCAGGATCAAGAGTTACGGGTGATGGTCAGCAACCTACAACAGGAGTGGCCACAGAACACTTGCAGTCTGGAAGGGGCACTATAAGAAGTCAGTGGTGGTAATAAATAGTCTTTAGTCCTTTCTACTGTTTACAAAATAATGCCCAATATTATGTTGTAGGTAGATACGAGGGTAGGCTGAGAACTTCGCGGCCTTGAGAAAAAAATGTATAGAGTATGTTTGGATTTTCTTATTATTTTTTTTTACGATCTATTTGAAGTTGAATACAATTTTGCTAGCCATGTTTCAAAGCTAGGATACTATTTTTATTGAAGAAATTGTAAAGGTCTTCAAAATATAGCTCCGCGTTCACTGAAACACTGTTAACTGAGTAAATTTTTTTCATACTGAGATTTTTTGGGCTTAAAGATGAGGGGAAGGTCTGACGATTCCATTTTAGGTAAATAAGGCAGATGTTTCACCAACTGGAAGCCATTGGCATGCAATTTGGCTATACTTACTTTCCGTGTCCGGAACACTATCAAATTTTGTATCTCCAATGTTCGGCCACCCGGACACCCCCGGCATTCGCCAGTAGTGCGTCCTAAGGGCGTGCATGTCACTCCTGTTTGAGGACATGAAAACAGGTGACTGTGATCCTGTACAGCACCACACTCACAGGTGTCTTCCTCTTTGTAACCCCATTTTTTGAGGTTACTGTAACAACGGGAGACACCTGAGGGGGTACTTTGTAAGCTTTCTCACTCAAAACACGTAGATAAAATGTTTATGGAAAATGACCCTTATGGCGATATACATAATGGCGTTTTTCGTGTGCATTTTATCTGCGTGTTTCGGGTGAGAAACCTTTAGAAAGTTTCAGTACTGTTCTCAGTCTATTAAGTGACCTCCAGGTTGGGTACGGCTAGGGTTGCCACCTTTGTAAGAGCGTAGACCCGGAGATTTGTAATGTGTAATAATAGTTGACCTTTTTTTTTTTTTTTGGTCCACACAATAATTACAAACCCGGAGATTTACTATGCTGACCCGGAGTCCCCGTTTTTGTATGGGGGAAACCGGGACCCCGGGTATTTTCCGTTTTTTTTTTCGTCCACACCATAATTACAAACCCGGAGATTTTGTATGCTGACCCGGAGCCCCGGTTTTTCGATGGGGGGGACCGGGACCCCGGGGTTATTTTCCTTTTTTTTTTTTAGTCATGACAAAAATTTCCCACCCGGAGATACACTATGCTAACCCGGAGCCCGGAGAACGCCACTCAAACCCGTAGACTCCGGGTCAAACCCGGAGAGGTGGCAACCCTAGGTACGGCAGACTGTGACCAGCCGCCATACCCTCCACTGTAGGCAACTGTGTGGGCCCAGCGCATTCACGCCAGAGGTGCACCCGTCGGGTCTCCGGTGGACCTTCCATCGGGGAGGTGGACTCCAGGAAGCTCTTCCTTGACTTAAGTCTGCAGGTGCGTGTCTGAGAGCCATGCATCGGATGTCTTGTATCAGTGATCTGCTTTCCTCGCTCCACTTCTGCTGCAACACGTCTTCTGATCGTAGGAGGGGCAATACCAACAATAGGGTAGATTTCCTTGGTAGGGGTTGGTTTCAGACAGCCAGAAATTATTCTGACTGTCGTTTACCGCCACATCCACTTTCTTTGCGTGTGCTGAGTTATACCACACTGGTGCAGCGTATTCAGCGGCCGAGAAGCACAATGCTAGGGCCGAGGTTCGAAGTACATGGGGTTGTGCTCCTATAATTTGGCTATGAAAATAGTTTTTCTGTGAACTGGCTCAGAGTCGCAGTGAAAGATCACGACTGGCCAATTTTCCGGGTCTTTCCACGTTTGTAATTTAATGCAATTGGATTATTAGATTAGCATAGTTCTCCCACTTCTTTTTTTGCCAGTAGTCAAGTGGTCTATTGTAGTGCTAGCCCTAAATTCCAAAAAAACTAATGCCATCACTTTTCCAGTTCACAAAGGAGACATCGGTTCCTTTGAAGACGGAAAATCTCCATCCCGCCACTATTTTGGTTATTTTTGGGCTCTGTTAGATCCAAGTCTCATCCGTGGGGACAAGACGAAAAAGAAAATCTTCAGCATCAGCTTCAAACCTGGCCAAAAATCGATAAACGAACACATGTTTGTTCGGCCTTAAAAAGGAGTCAAAGGCGTTGTCACCCTGCGAACAGAAAGCTTATACAAGCCCTGTTCTGAAGTTAATATGAAATCTATTCATTCACATAAGACCATTAGGATCTCTGCTATCTACCAGGCACTAATTTGGCGATCTTTCTGAACCACATCTATGATTTTATGGACCTTTTTCGAAACGACTGCAGTTTATTGCCTTCCACTGCGAGGGTTTTCTTCAACACCTTGCTGATCATGTTTAAAATCTGCTACCTATTTCATGACTACCGCATATGATAGAGCAGACTCCAATTATGTATCTGACATCTTTTAAAAAGTTTGTTTTGATGTACAGCCTGTGATAATAAAACATTTTGTCATGGATCATGGTTTAAAATTTCTCATTTTCACAAAAATCTTAAACACGTTGAAATAAAAATGGTGCCAGCTTAGTCCTATTGATGCCAAATTTTGCCAGTAGCCTTGTAAAGGTTTAAATTACCCTTATCAATAATCAATTGAAACTGGTCAGTACATTTTTTTCTCAAGGCTGCGAAGTTCTCAGCCTACCCTCGTAAGGTGACCAACTGCCCTCCTTTTCTAGGTTCTGCCCTCCCTCGACAATTGAGTGTCCTTTTTGTCCTCCTTTTTTACTTTGACCATTTTAAAACAAATCTGTTAATCTCGAAACCACACGTTCTTTCATCATACCATTAATTTACTAGTACCTACTCTTCCTGAGTGATTTGGTCCTACAAATAGTACTTAAAAAATCCCACATGAATGGTGTTGGTACTTTATATTGCATATATGGAAAATACACATTTTCTTTCCAAGATTTTTATAAATATTTTTTCTGGTTACCCTAAGATCCTATATGCTGTAATGTGGCTTCGGCGCCCTGAATTTTACTCAGCCAATACTGAGGGAATCGTCTTGAAACTGAAGACAGTGATAGATGAAAGTATAGACTACAGATCGGTTGTTTTAGAATTACAGGATTTGGAAAGTCCTTGGAAAAAATATTCCTAAAGTACCCCTAAAATTTACGTGATCTGAAGATTTTCCGTTGAGTTTTTCAGATACAAAAGTGTAATTTAGCCAAAATACTGGTAATTATAATCTTAACAAATCGGCTGTTTTAGATTTTTAAATTTTTTCCCAGGTTTCTTTATAAAGGTAAAATTCACATTGTCGCTTATGTTACTCGCAGTCTCGCGCTAACATTGTCATACAAAATTTGAAAAAGTTGAAGCCAAAATATAACGATTTTTGCTCAGTGCATATGCCCCCTTAAGGTCTATAAAATTCACTCCCCAAAAATTATTGCTATTAAAACAAAAATATTTCTCAGCACTCAAGAGGATAGTATAAAAAACCCAGCGACATAATATATTAGTACTTAATATGTTATCTCTTTGAAAAAAAAAACATTAAAATGCAATTGTTTTATAGAAAAAATGACTACGGCACTAATTACCTTAAATTACCTATTTTTGTGAAACCTCACAAAAAATCACATTATTATCTTATCACACCTTTATCACACATATTCTACCCAACATCGGCTTGCAGCTAACGTCCGCCGCCTGCCAAGATATATAAATGCACTGTATCTATCATTGTACTGACAAGTGACAATTAACAACAAAAAACGCAGATCGAGGTCCATATTGCGCTGAAAATAACGGTAAAGGGATATATTTTTAGGAAACAACTTAACGTGTCAACTGACGTACATAGAACACGTTGAATCGCACAACTGGTTGACTCGCATCGATGGTATAACGGAGAACCATTGACATATTATCCTATGGACTGATAATCTGATATTTGAAGGGTGGAAACATCGCTTGCCAACGAACACGTGTTGCCGCCTTTCTTACCTGCATGTTAGGGTGGAGCGATTTTGTGTGGGGAAAAAATAAAGTTTTCGACATCGATTGAAGCAGTATCATGCTAGCATTTACAATGTGAAATATTTTCCAAAAAAATATGACGTTTAATACTGCCGTCCGGTCCGTGGTATTAAATAAATGTATTGATTAGCAGGTACAATTAAATTTGTATTTTAGATATTTAAAACAATTATTTTTCTGGTATTTGCGGATTATTTGGACAAATGGACTACATAGTTAATTTTTTAAATTTAGTTTTCAAAATGGGCATTATATGGAAAAAAATAATAAATTTGATCCTTTGGGGCGGTACTAAACACTAAAAATTAAAATGCCTTCATACTACATTTTATTTATGTCACCATCTTTCCCGCACCCCGCCCAACCGGATTTAAAAAAAAATTAAAACGGTCCACCCTACCATCCTGCCAACGGTCACGTGACCGATCCAGTACAAACGATGTTTCCACTCTACTTTGTTCCTGTGTTAGCCCAGACTATTGGTCCATGAAGATAATAAGTCTATGCGGAGAACAATAGCATTACCAGCATTACAATACAACCATAAGCAATTGAGCGAATCGACCGTAAAAAATTTACGGATCCAGAACGCCCCCCTGGCATAAATTATCTAGCTTCACTAGGTATATGTGTTCTGTGTTCACTAGCTTCGTTTTCTGTGGACAATCTCAATATGTTGAAAAAATGTCACCAAAATAGGAAATTGTTGAATGTCGTCCCAAAATTGAATTATGTCGGGAGAATTGAAGGCTCGTTTTGACTCTACCGGACTTTAGTGTGATTTTTATTTTCATCTGTACGATGCGAACGTCGCAAATTGTATGAAATCTAACCCTTCATTTCATTGATTGCACTGGTGAGTTTAACCTAACACCTACTTTATTGAATTTGATTGTGCGGTGTATGCATTGCGGATAATATATTGATTAATTATTGCAGGTGTAGTATACCTGCTACACAAAGTGTTTTTCAAATCATCCCGACAGTAAGTTCACGGTGTTATGGATTACGTTAAATAAAATAATCTTCAAGGGTTCTACATTTACTACATCGAAGCCGCCAAAGTACGGCTCATAAATTTTTGACTTGGCAGCAGCCAGTAATTTTTTATTCATCAAAATTTGCACTTCTGATCACAGGATGGTAGACGCTTACAGGAGATTTTCTGTCACCATTGCAGTCCCATTTGCATCTGACTGAAAAATAATATTTGGTCATTTAGAGCCAATTGCTATGACATTTTGCTCGGCTGCGGATAAGGCTTCTTAAATTTTTATGGGGGAATCTAACTTACTGAAGCTTGATACTAAACGTGTGTGGCTCATCCATACCCCCTTTATTTTCTTTTTCTAAAGTCAGGGTCAATCCTAGGCATTGCATGTCAATTATGCTGTTTTTTATGTTTAGGCTGTAAGAATTCTAGTACGTAGTAAATACGTAACTGTAAGATAGTATATAGGAAATTGTATTAGTATATAAGGACTTTTTGTGAACGTTGAGGGTTGTTTTAAATCAGGGAGGGATTTGTCGGGGGGAGCCCTTCTGGGGAACCCTGAGCCCTCCCTAGAACTATTTTTGCATAAATATTGGATGACATAGGAACTAGCGTTCCTTCATCATCCAGGGTAAGTGGGAGGGAGCAACCCTTAACAGGTTTTATTCTCTGCAACTGTTTTCTATTTATTGACTTGGTAGTTTTTGAGACGTGTCACTAATGAGAAAAAATATACCTAACCTAACTAGAGGAGCTTATAACGCAGAGTTGACTTGACAATGATTACTAAACCTTCTTTACATGGGTGACCGTCCACTATACGATGACAACATTCTGCACCTATCCCCTAACGCTGCGTCCCTTGCAGGGTAGGCAGAAATAGTACAGTACTATGTCCTATTCACATAGTCACGTGTGGTCAGTGGTCACTGCTTATTCATTTTTATTAGAAATGTAACAAATATTCAGTCACTATGCAGTATTCGGCCCCTTTTTGGAGTATTCAGTATTGTAACCAGTATTCGGCCGAATACCTAAAAATAGGATCAAGAAATAATTAAAACACACGGTAAATTAAGGTTGTGTACCATGTCTAGGAAAATTTGTATTGGTGACGTAATAGATTTTGTAAATGTATGGGAACGTATTTTTGACTAAGTATTAGCAAAAACCTCAGAGTAGCAGACCCATCACACACTAGCTGACATTTAGTCAACTGAATGTTAGATTCTAAACTTCCGTACGTGTGTGGCTCTTCTTCTCAGGTTTCAATCCAATGGATTTGTTTGCAGCAAAGAACACCTCGCTTTCCACTCCCCCCGGTCCTCCGCACAACGCTTCAGCTCCAAGTATGAGGAGCAGCTCATATCCTGGAGAACCTGCTCCATATATTCCTGTCGGGGTCGCCCTCTGTGAGTTGTCCCCTCGGTCATTCCCTCCATTACGGTGTGGAGGAGGTTTTCGTGTCGTATTGTGTGGCCTATCCACTTGGCCCGTCTCTCTGAGATTGTTTTGAGAAGGTGCCTTCCATATTACGTGGCTAGCCGTACGTAATATGTAATCTCTTTGGGCTAGCCATCTTAATATCAGATGACTATCTAGTACGATCATAGTCTCGAACTATTTTCGAAAATTGCTTCCTGTTTCTTCTTCTTCTAATTTATTATTACTAATAGTGATGTAAATGCTCAACATTATCATCGATATTGAATACCATCGACACTATTATTTTTTAACTTGTGAACATGTTGTACTTTTTCATTATCAACAACCAAAGTTTTCGTTGAGTTTCATCCTTTGGAAAGCTGTAAATATAGTACATATAATAATCGGGTTTACATTAAAATTCTACTGTGTGTATTTATTTGTTGTGAATTGTAAAAAAGCTGTTGTTAATGCATAAAAAGGTTTACTGATATAATAAATTAATTCAAAACATGTAAATGGATAACTTAAATAAAATAAAATTAAAATGAGTTAACATTTATAACTTGTAATATGGATGATCAAATCAACATGCCTGAGAGACATGTATAATGATGAAATTATGCTGATTAGGGAATGGCGCTGTCCTCTCTTCTTACCACGCAAGGGATAAGGCTGGGTTTGATAAATGGATTCTTATTCTAATGATTTTTAACTCACACCATATAAAGCAATATCTAAATCACTCAAGGATCAGCTTATTTTAACATTATTTATTTATTCAACTAACAAACATTTTATTTTAATCGCTTTGAAAATCAAGCGTTTTTAAGATTTTCAGTTTTACCTTATGAACTTTTTCCTGTAAAGAATAATGGTGAGTGAACTTTTTTAATTAATGAATTAATTTACAGATGGCTGTACAGAGCAGATTACTGTATGCGTTTCGTGGATGGTTGGCATTTGTTGCCTTCATGGATTTGGGCACAGCGGGGAGGTGTTATATAGAGAAACGATCATTTTTAGAAGACAATAACAATGACATCAGGAGCAGCTCACATCAGGACTATGTGGTGTCCCGTATGCTTGGGATGTACTTACTGTTGAAAGCTCTAGCCCTCATCCACTGCACTCTCTATATTCATTATCGGCCGTAAGTTATTCTCTATCATATTCCTACATTATCAATACCTACTTAGTCATAATTGTCATCTAAATAGCATTCTACTTCTTTTTTTTATCAGCCTTGGTCCCTCCACTTCCAGATATAGGCCTCTTCCAAGAGTTTCCACTCCCTCCTGTCACTCACCCACTCTCTACCCGCTACCGAGCTGACATCGTCCGCCCATCTCTTCTGTTTTCCCATGGTCTCCACTTTGTTAGTCTGGCTGTCCACCTACTATTATCTTGTCTTGCTACATGTCCTGCCCATTACCATTTAAGTCTAGCTGTACCATCCATGATGTCAACAACTTGGGTTCTGCATCTTATTTATATATTTGTTCACTATAGCCGTGAGTAGGTACATCATTTAGGTACTTACCCTGGTTATATCCCTATGTTTATTATGTACTAATACAAGCCCATCATTATTACACCTCAAATGGTTTTGTCTGCAGGCCAGTCCGAGGCTAACCTGGACCAGCCATGTCGACCATATTGTTATATCAGTGGCGTAACTAGCATTAGTGCCGCCCGGGGCGGACTCTGAAAATGCCGCCCCACCCCACCCCTAAAATACCTATACAAGTACATACCTACCCATTGGCGTCTGCAGTTTTGAAGCTAGACGAGAGCAACTAAAATTTTTATATAGATGTGGCATAATAAAGCACGTAAATAGCGCCGCAGGCGGTTTTTTTTTGTAAATGAAGGTCATGTTGTAGTTTTGTTTACTTTCTGAATCTGGGTTTACACTTAAACTTAAATACACCTTTATACACTTCACAGTAAGCTTGAAAAGCTTGTGTCGTGAAGTGGAGTATAGGTTGGTATCGGGAATTGAACCCACACCCACTGGATTAACAGTCGAGCGCGTTACCATACAGGCTACCGACCGCCTTGTAATAAACATATAAAACAATAAGTACATATCGCAAAAAAATATCAAAAAAGAGCGCCGCCGGCGAAATTTTTCGGACAAATAGGTGAAATGATAAACCTAGCTATCTTTCTGTAGTAGGTAACACATATGGTTACAGGTATTGTATAGGGGAAGCGACCATGCAAGAAGTAACGAAATTTTAGTCATAAGGTATCGAAAATCTATCTTATTTGAGCACCTATAAATAATATGTACCTAAGACGCGAATGGGATTAATTAGAGCCGCAGGCAAATTTTTTTATGAAAATTATTGTAATGTAATAGATTTTGGAATTTGGATTGGAAGATTTTGGATTTTGGTCATGTGGAAAGAATGAACGATGAAAGAATAACGAAGAAAGTTTACCTGGGTGAAAGAGGAGGTGTAAGGAAACGCGGCCGTCCGAGAACCACCTGGCTGGACCATGTCGACCAGATACTCAAGGACGGACGTGTTTTGAGTAAAAGTAACCGGAGAGTATGTATGAGGAACTGCATGAATGTGATGGAAGCCCGAAGGGTGTGTCAGGATAGGAAGGTCTGGCGATCCGTTCTCTCTGCCTACCCCGCAAGGGAGGTGGCGTGAGGGTATAGAATAGAATAGATTTTCATAATAATTTTAGAAAATTCAGAGATTTTTTTTAATTTGTGTGTTTTATCAAGATGTTTTTTATATGTTGTGCCATTTTGCCGCCCCCTGAAATGCGCCGCCCGGGGCGGACCGCCCCCGCCAAGTTACGCCACTGTGTTATATCAGTAACATTAGGTGATTAGGTATACGTTCATGCAAGACCAACGTGAAATTACAAGGCCGAAACATTTAAATAGCATCACCATGGCAAGCAACCGACAATGTCAGGCCTGTCCTGGTGACAAACACAGAATATTTCCACCCATACATTTTGTTAGGACAAAGTGTCACTTGATGGTTTACCAGTGTGGGCACATGTACTGTATGTGTTTCTTGTTTCAGTGTTGTGTCTCTTGGTTACTGTTGCTTGGTGCTTACAATCCTCCTCTACACCACAGAGGCTTTGTACTTCCAGTCTTCGGGACTCTCATTCTACGTCATCTTCCCTTGTATATTAAATGGTAGGTACTATGGTAGATACAAACAAACTATGTTCATATAAGACAACTTGTGCAGCCTTATTCCATACTAAATATCTTCTAACCAATCCAACTTAACACAAAATTCATAGAAGTTCTAATATCTTGAACATTTACAAGTTTTCACCAAGGTCACTAATTGTTTTTCTCATCAGTCATGAGTTGTTTTATCGGCCCTCTAAGAGTGACGTTAACTAAACATAGAGATTCCCTAAACGTATAGTATATATAAATATATACACATACATGTGTTCTGTTTGTATAGCTAATAGTTTATGAAATTCATACATAATTTTAGCACTAAACCTACAAGGATATGAAAATATTGTATTACATTATTATTTCACAACAAAATTGATATGTGAAAAGATATTTTCGCAGAGAATGATTGAAAAAATAACATAAATAGTTCTGAGAGAGTGTTGGTTGACAAGCCATAGGCATGCAGGGTAATGGCAGTGTGTGCAGTACCCAGATAATATGTTATTGTATTTGCAGTACAGATGTTTGTTTGTATTTTAGCTTTAACACTGATTGGATTGATGTACATCCCTGGAGCTGTTAATCTCTGGGGCCAGCACAATGCAATCAATATGGGTAATGGGGCCATGAGTTCAACTAGCGAGTTCAATATGGAGGAAAATCAAGTGCTCTTCAGACAACTAGTCAAACATAGAAAACCAAGACAAAGATGAATATACTAATAAATAATAATTATAATGTGCTTATTACATTACATTACCTATATGAGTATTTAACCCTCTTGTATCCCATACTATTAGGAATGGTACCTATATTAGTATTTATAAGATAACAATATCCTTCAAAATCTACTAAAGCTGTTGTCCCTGTGCCATAAGAATATTGTGGTATGGACTGGGGGACACAAAAGCTATCAATGTGATTTAAAGAAATATTTTTTAATATCGATATTAAGTCGTCGATTAATTTGTTTTGTATTACCTACAAACTCCGTTATTACTATTATTAATTTTATGCTGTTATTAACTACTGCCCCATAGCAAATCTACCTTTCTTGTCCAAAATTTTGGAAAAAAATAGCAAGTAATCAACTCATTGATTACTTGAATGCAACAGGTGTTCTTGCTAAAAACCATTCAGCACACAGGAAGCAAGAATTCACGCTGATGAGGACTCAGTGGAGTAACAAGCCAGCTCGGGGGCCCTCTGACCAAAAGGGACTAAATCAGTCATGTCAAAGATACGGCCCGCGGGCCGCATCCGGCCCCCGGGCAGTATCAATACGGCCCGCGATCGCAATGTATCACAGAAAGAAGAAAAAATGGTAAGGATTCACATAAAATCATATTACTACAACACATTTTCTCATCATAATTTTCTAAAATTAGTACGAAAATCCATCAGTTTCATAAAAAAAATTGTCTGAGGCGCTATTTCTTATCACTTTTTTATAAAAAATAAATTTACATGCATAATATTGTGCAAAGTTGTCATCAAATAAACAAACTACATCATGACCTTCTTCACTATGTTTCACAAAAAAAATTCGCCTGCGGCGCTATTTACACGTTTTTTGTGCTATATCATTCTTTTAAATTTTTGTTGCCCCCTATAGCTCCGAGGCTGGCGACGCCTATGTACTATAAATTAAATAAATAAAATGTTGTAATAATTCAGTACATTTTTTTTATTTGATTCAGGCCCGCCTACACATTCTAAATTTAACATATGGCCCTCTGCAAAATTGAGTTTGACACCCCTGGACTAAATATTTTAATATAATTATAAACGCCCCAAAACAGTGATTCTTTTTTGCTTATTATTAATAATAACCAAATTTTTCTTCCTCACCTTTTTCATCGCCACATATTTTTCATAAAATAAAAAGGGAAGTTTGATTCTTAAAATTCCCCTCTGTCGAGCACAGCTACCAATGGCCCCAATTTTCTTCCTGCCAAATTTACTTCTCTGTGTTGAAACAACTGATTTTCTCCAATCCAGCGATATTTTTACTAAAAATATTCATACATACAAGTAGTCTCGCTAATCTGACATCTTCAGTAGTCTGGCACCTGCTTTTTTAACAGGTCCTAATTAAATCTAAGAGCGTTCATTAGTACAAAGTGATTTTTTAACTTATGGATAAGTTTGATGATATTATGAATCATGTTCACAAAATCACGAATTTGATATTTTTTCAAAAGATGTTGATATACCGGAAAGTATTAAATAGTATATTCGCTTTATTATTTTATTTTTATTAATAGCAACAGCATTTATGGGATATGTACTTCCTTGAGGCCAAGCTGTTTTAACTTAAAGATAGCAACATTTTTGGTAGGTACATTAATTTAGGTAATTATTATGTACAACATTGTGTTAGAAATATTGATAATATGAGTGGAAAATAATGCGTATAATTTTTTTTCGTGAATGTTGATAGTTACACAATAATTTTTTGAAAGTAGTGTCTTTCGTTTCAGTTTCCATAGACGGTGTTGAGTTGCGTTTTGATTGTGCGCAAATTCAAAATCGATTATTGTCATGAAAAAGTGAAATTAAAAGTATTTGAGCGAAAATAAATATTCATTTCTTCTTATTATAATTTTTAAATAATAATTTCTATTTGCAGAGTGATTGCATAATTCGTAAAATATTGTATAAAAAAAAAACTTTTAGAATTTAGGTAGGTAGATGAGTTTAATTAATGCCATGGATCAGGAGCGAATAAAGAATTTAACTTTGAACATCATGATCCATGTAGATGGAGTAGAGGAGGACTAGGTAGCAGGGGCAAAGATTCCTAAGAATACAATTCCCATCAAGCAATCTTTTTAATTTAGGATAATAAATAACAGGTCTAGTCTGACATAATGCAAAAAAAAAAACATTTGTCCCGGCTTCCCTCCTACAGAAATCCACCCTTCGCCACTGCGGATTAGTGAGGCTCTATGGCAGCCATGTCAAACTCAGTCACTGGTGCGCCATAATCATGAAGACCATGGACTACAGGCCACAAAACCTAATTTTAAAGAAGACAAAATACTGAAAATTTAAATGAAAAAAAAATACTATTTCCAATACAAAGATTAACTTCTTTTGTCTTTAGGTAATTAAGTTGTGTTCACCTGTTTTAAACTCACGTGAACATAAAATGGGACATTTTAAAAATAGTATATACACATCCTATTTTTCCATTTTATACCAATCGTAATAGTTCTTTATTTTCGGTTTTTACCCGCAGGAAAACGCTCAGTGGGCCACATGATGGCTGCTCTACGGTATATTCTTTCCCCATTACGTATGACATGATGCCATGACTGATGAATATTTATTTAAGATTTTATGACTGAAATAAGATTTTATTGTGTAAGTTAGCCTGTACGACCAACACAGTGTTCCTAATAATACAAATGAAGGAGTAGTACAAGGCTTCCCTCACTCTGGAACTTCTATTTTAATATCTCGAATGTGTTTTGGATGTCCAGAGATTTGGTGTGTTTGCCACAACTGCATATCATTCACATCGGCTACAGTATTACTAATTGTTCTAGTTATGACATTAGGCTGAAGATCAGACAGTTGCGTCTCATCTTGGCTCCATTCACCCACTTCACGTTTCACATTATTCACTTCAATTCCCTGTTGCGGCACAATGTCTCTATGTATTGCCATATGCTTTTTCAAGTCACCATTTCGTAAAAATGGGCGTTGACACAGGTGACAGGAAAATTTTTTTTCTCCACCATGAATTATTTTATGTTTCTTTAAATCACCTCCGCGTATAAAGTTCTTGTGGCAAACATCACACTTATAACGCTTGACTGCATTGTGTATTAACTGATGATGTTTCAGATTACTATTTGATTGGAATACTTTAAAACAAACATCACAGAAGAAAGAGCGTATGCCACTGTGTGTCTTCCTATGTTGGTTGAGATTGCTGGCCTGGGAGAAGAACTTCAGACATATATCACACTGGTATGGTTTCTCCCCGCGGTGATACATGAGGTGCTTCTTCAGATCTCCCGACTGGCTGAATCTCTTGAGACATATTTCACATTCGTGAGGCTTAAGTCCGCTATGTAATAACTTGTGTCTCCTAAGTCCAGCGGATCGGGCAAACTGTTTGGGACAATCTGTACAAATATACTTCTTACCGTCGCAATGCATAGCCACATGTTGATTCAGATCTCCTACACGGGCAAACTGTTTGCTACATTCGTTGCACTGGTAATGTATATCTGCGCTATGTTGCCGTTCTTTGTGAATGAGCAGCGATCCATATTTTACAAACTGAACATTACACAAATGACATTGGTATTTCATTGGTAGTCCTTGGTGTTGGGCTAGAATTGTACTATTACTACTACACACATCAGATGCATTAAGAGGCTTTTCCTTGATGTCACTAGATACTACAGACATGTCGATAGCGTCGCATAATTTTTTATATTTCTCAAACACTTGTTTAGATATTTCATCTATAATGGATGTACTGGCAGACGCACTCTCATCAGAATCATTCTCATCTTCATTGTCTACTGTTAGTTCACTAAAGTCTTCGTCTCCTTGCTTTATTATCTCCTCGTTGTTAAAACGAACAACGTTCAAATTTGGTAAATAATTAACCTCCACTTCAAAACATGTTGAATCTTCATTATTCTTTTCTTCCTTTATTTTTAGGGACTTGTATTCATTTTTTATACTAATTCTAGACATCGTCGTCACTCCGTCATGTTCTTTGTCTGCATTTGTATTTGCAGGTGAATTTGTAACAAAAGCCATTATACATCTCTTTATAATACTACTTTGTCTACAATTCCATTGGAATGATGAAATTTCCACCTGAAATAGAAATGTTCAATTAGGAATATCATTATGTTTATACTACTCTTATATATAACAGGACCACAGTCACCTGTTTTCATGTCCCCAAATAGGTGAGACATGCACGCCCAAGGATGTGCTACTGGCGAACTCCAGGGCTATCCGGGTGGCTGAATATTGGGGGCTACAAATTTAATGGTGTTCCGGCCACGGAAAGTAAGTATACTACTCTATACTCTGGATGATGGATGGATGAAAGCAGTGATTTGACTACACAGGAGGGCATGGGTTACCATCTGACCGGATTTATCTGATCTCCACCAGATTTTTAGAGCTTAGACCGGACTCCACCCGGATTTCATTTAAGACCGGATTTTTTGTCAACATCAAACGTGATATGTGGCGAATTTCAGTAATATACTACAAAGACAAACTTTTAAAATGCTGTCAAACTTTTTAACGACTCTTTTTGTCTACCATGCTATGTTTTATGACACAATTGGCAACCTGCTTTTTGATCTGAATACCTGGTAACCCTACGTTGGGGGGAGGCATCCCACTGTACCCCTCAATATCAATTTGGATATCAAGGATGTTCGTAATTCAATTCTTTATCAGAGGTGTGGTGAAATACAGGGATTGACATACATAAAACTCTACTTAACAGCTCATTATTATTATTCAGAAGATTCCTATTAACTCTTGTCTCACAGTCTTAATGTGATTAGAATGCCCATTGTAATTTGATAGTTTTACAGATTATTATAATAATAATAATTGGAACATTTATATAGCGCCGTCTTTGTGCCGGAGCACCTCGAGGACGCTTCACAAAAAAACAACATTAATATATTTCTTTGTGTTTCATCATTTAGTGGTCCTTGCTGTAAATCAGCTGCTAGTTATTATATGTTATGCTCTGATCACATCATGTGACATTCACTGCAGATTTTCCAATTGTCAGTGGGCACCTGTACTCTCAATGAGAAGCTTAAGAGGGTCTGAAGTCAATGCGGTTTGTTAAAGGTTTCATTAGTTTAAAATACATATTGATATATACTGGTCTCCCTAGGGAAGCTAACCTTAAAAAGCAAGCACCAGCAATATTTACATCGAAATCATCTCTAACTCTAGCAGGCACTATGGGTTGAAAGTTGAAACGTGATTTGACTAACTATTTTATTTTACTCCGAAATAAAAAGGGGAAACGTACCAATCGCAAATCTTCCATGTCCATGACAAGACAAGGAGTTTACGAAAACAGAATTATAAGTTACATAATGATTTTTATTATGCAAAAAAAACTTACAGGTGACATGCATACTTTGTTATTCACGACATCTTTTACAAGTTTGTATGAGTGCACATTACAAAATTACAATAATACAAAAGTACGTATGCCTGACAGCCACGGTCTTCATAGACATACAGTCATAGAATAATAATATATAGTACACATACAGTCTGTTTATTTTCAGAAGGGCAAGCCTTATTTCTACAGACTTTTGTTTACAGAAAACCATAGATAAAATTATCTTTTTGTCTATGGTAGAAGAAATTTTAACATCATAGACATGTATTGTTTATCGTAGAGATAAATTGTGTATCATAGGCATTATTATACACGCGCTCTATGTTGTATTAGTTCGATGTAACTTGATAATAAACGGAAAAACGCATGCGCAAAAACATTGAGCGCAGTGATTGGTTGAAGTATTTTAGTTGTCCAGTGTTGCCATATATACAGATTTATGTGTATTTATACAGATTTTAGGCTACGGGAACAGACAAATACAGATAATAAATTTTACTCTGTTTTATAGAGATTTTTGGAATTGGAAATTGTCTATGATAAATCAGAAGAATAAACGGAATAAAGTACAAAAAAAAAACAGATTAGATTAGTAATAGGTAAATAGATAAAAATCTCATTTGTAAAATGAGTAAAAGTACTTATGTAGAAAAAGAAATTAATATATTTTATGCACTATTATTTTATCAAAAAGATTAGTTTTTCAATAAACTACCATATTTTATTGGTTTTAAAATTTCATTTATACAGATATTTACCCTTTTTGTACAGATTTTGGGTTATTATACAGATTTTTAGACTTTGAGATACAGATTTTCATTTTTGGATCATGGCAACACTGCAGCTGTCAGATGAATAATTGACGAGTATTTTGTCGAGATAATGGCTGAAGTTTTGTTCACGAAAGTTTTTTTCGTTAGTTCTGTGGTTGTGCATACTTAATTCCAATTTGCTGAACTTTTACACTATTATGTACATTAAAGCAATCCTAACTTAATCCATGGCGTCGAAGGACCCAAACCAAGTATTAGTAAGTATACAAATCTTGTAATTCTGGTACCTACCTAGCAATTTTGTTTTCCATTGAAAAACCTACATCTCTGATTGAAATGCTTTACAGAAGGGGTGCCTGATACCTATGGAATGAGGAGGAGAACTTTTAGCAACATAGATGCATAATTAAGGTGGTGGACACTTGAAAAAATTCGTCATAGCCTTTATTAATACAGTCCAGCAGAGATCAGTTTTCTCAGCAATTCAGGGGAACTGTTGATTGTGGAATCTTGATGCCTCATGACAGTTGGCGAAAGTAAGCTCTGCTTTTACACTCGCACAAGTGTTGGTGCGCTGGAAGACCCTCTTTCCCTGAGTGTGCCCCTTGGAGGATGGCACAGGAGAGATTGCGACTTTCTGGGAGTGGATGAGGATATAGATTAGTGCTGACCAACATAAAAAGATGAATATTGTATAATACCTAGTTGTGCAATTTACTATTACGTAATATTTTATTGTACATTTATTATTATGCAATGTGCATTAAGACAAAATTATTGGCTTACATGTTCATGGACTTACGAATTTATTGAGTACATTAAAATATCTCATTTTTAAATATCTTGTGTTTGCTTTGTTTTTGCCCCGTCCCGAAGCTTCTTATTTAAAATCATACTTTCACAGTGTCTTATGTTTCATTGAAATAGTATTTAATTAACAAGTAGGTATCTCAACAGATATACAGCAAAGATAACTACCTGTTACATTCAACTACGACATGTAGAAAATTCAGATGTTCTCACCAAACATAAATTGTGATTTTCAAAAATAATCTGGTATTTAATTACTTTGTACCATTGGATCAAGGAAACAGGTGGGTACATCATTTGACACTATACAGGTAATTAAAAATAAGAAACTATGGCTGTAGACCACATGCGGCCGATACCCAGGTAGTCGAGCGGTTTTGAAAAAGGTTATCTTAATGCTGTAGGCCACATGCGGCCGGTTTGCTCAGGTAAAATTAATAAAAATAATGTGTGAGACAGCACTCTGCTTTGAAAGATGAAAAAGGAAATTAATGAATTAAAATGGTGTGACAAGAATAACTGGTTCTTCCACTCCTTTTGTGGAAAATTAATTGTCTCTCAATTTTTAAATATATTAAAACATGGTTGTGGAAAACACTGTAATGTTTTTTAGTTAACCTCCAACATATCTTTCCTCTGCAAATAAAAAATATCAAGACACAAATAGGAGTGGCGTGATGATGCCTGCAATGTTCCCCTGTTTCACACAGGACAGTAACCCAGTTGACAATTGTAATGGTCAAAAAAGGATTTAATAATAAATTGATATATTTATTTATTTTTAAATATTTTATTGAGCTTTACAAAATATTTCATTAAAATATACATTGTATACCTACAATACAAATACAAACTCAATCATAGCACGACTTGATCTTCACCTTTTCGAACGGTGGATCTTCTATGCCTACATGGGCCGTATTTAGGGACTCCGTGGCCACAGATTTTTTTCAATAGATTTTTAAAATTGCAACTAACCTTGCTACCAGAAGAGCATATAATATGTATTAACTTGTTCACTGCCGCTAACCCTTAATGGGGTTATTTGGCTCCTCAAACACAATGCCACGAACCCCAATATGGGTTTTCGATTCGATGCATATTGTATTTAGCAGTATACCTGTGACGTCTCAGTTGAGATATCCTGTGTATAATTGAGGCTTATATTTTATAGTACTTTTGGGTACTTATACATACTTTATATAGTACTTTGACTGTAAGATATTGTGTTTGCAGTAACTCCGCCTTTTGGCACACTATGATTATTGTTCTCTAGTTTCAATCCAGCGGATTGGTTTGCAGCAAATTCCTACATCTTGTTCTCCACTCCTCTCTGTCTCCCGCAGCTCTTTTCAGCTAGACATATGTGGTGCAGTTCATGTCCTCGTACACCTATGATTGTTTAACCTAAAAACAATGATTAAACGAGACCAACGCAATATCACTGAAAAAGTTTGCACATTGTGCTGTGTGTATGAATGTAAACTTTGTGTCATCAATTAATACAAGACTTTTAGATTATATAGGAGAATGTTTCCCTTATACCTAATTCTATGACAAGATTATAATTGTCTTAACCATGCAATGTCAGAGGTTGAAAGATCTAATTTTAGTGTACAATCTGCATTGATCACTCTTAACTGCAAGGAAAGGCTCTCTCTGATACTGTTCCAGGAGTAGGAAATAAACTAGAACTAGTTATCAATCCACCCGTAAGTAATTTTGAGGTTACACCTGCACTTTGCATATTTGGTTAGTACTGCATTTTACTGAATATTATTACTTATTTATAAAAGTAAAATTATAATCGAAACAGACCAATTCTATCAGTTATATCAACACAAATACACAAACAATAACTACAGAACAATAAACACAAACTGAAAACTAACACATAAATAGCGAAAATACCATCCCGATTCCGCAAAAAATTACGGTGACTCCGTCCATTCTATTAATCTCTCAAGATCATAGATTAATAATATATATTGCTCAAGATCAAGTTAATTTAGTCAATTATTTAGTTACGTTAGTTATTAGGGAATCTGTACATAGGTTCCTTATCAGTTATGTTCTAAATTCCATAGAAAGTCTCCAAAAAACACTAAAAAAAATGTTTATGTTTGTCCCTAGTTGCCGTGGTAACCTTATCAAAGATTGACATCAAGTTAACAATTTTTCGGAGAATTTCTTACGAGTTAACATATATCGTTAACATATAGTTAACATATATCTGTAGAAATAAGATTAAAATTTGACAGTGACATTTCTGACAGGCTGTTAAAATAGTGGATACGTTTCAGAAGTCTCACGGAGCAAACTTGGTTTAGTGTTGCTTGATGTGATAATAAGATATGGTTACATTTTTTAGCTTCTTTCGAATTATATTTCAGAGTCTAGCCAAAATCTAGCCAATATTTGGATTGTTAGAGAAACTGGCAACTTTGTTTTTCAAACTTGTGATGGCAGTTTAAATGGATTATCGGAGTATTTTTATCTTTTTCCAGCTCGAAAAACTATCTTGCCTTTAAAATTACTTCTCTAGCGCTGCTCTGTAATATTTTCGGCATTGTAGGTTACTTGTAAAAGATACAATGTGAGAATATTGCGGACCTTTGACAGTTCTTATAGCAAGGTTCGACATTCGGGGTTACCAACATTCGACAATACAATCTTACATCCCACTTGCAGCTAATGTAATATAGTACCTACTCTAAGAGGCGTTGAATATAGGATCCGGACAAACGGCCGACAAGACATACGGCCGACAGGACAAATGGCCGACACGGACAAATAGCCGACACGACCAATGGCCGACTGGTACAAATGGCCGAAAGACGAAAGGCCGAAATCCAAACGGCCGACATGGACATATGGCCGACAAGTACAATTGGCCGACATCCAATAGGCCGACACGGACAACTGGCCGACAAGGACGAATGGCCGACAGGACGAATGGCCGACACAAAAAAAAGATTGAAATAATGATCACATCACAAGTTTGAAAAACAAAGTTGCCAGTTTATTCTAACAATCCAAAATTTGGCTAGTTTTTTAAACAACAGTTCCGAAATATAATTTGAAAGTAGCGAAAAAATGTTACCATATCTTATTATCACATCAAGCAACACTAAACCAAGTTTGCTCCGTGAGACCGAGGCCGTCGCCATATTATTCATGAAGGCCGGGCCCAACTGACATTTGACGATGGTTACGCCATCTAAATTGTATGGGAAAAAATATTCCGTAATTCAAGTATTTGTCACCGAGACAAGGTGTTTGTCACCGATACAAGGTGACGTCACCACTCATGGCGGTGATGGAATTCGAGGATATAGGCTTGTACTCTACTATCGCAGGCTTCGGTGAGACTTCTGAAAAAAAAAGACAACGGTAACACTGTTTTTGCCAATAGCACCCAAGGTTAAATCTGCTCCTGAATTTATGTAACCACTGTATACTTAATAAGTATGAGACATACTTGAAAGAATTACCTACTACTAGCGCCGCGAGTAGCCGCTACACGAATTAGATCAAAAACACCAAGCAGACATGGGACATTACTTTTTCAACTTTCCAGCGAACATGCAGGTTCACAATTTTTAGGCGTTAAAAACGGTTTTTCATTTGTTTCGGCTGCAGGTGCCTTTTAGCGCTTAATTAAACCTTACTAGTATAAATAAAAAAACAACCTAACCGGTTAACATTATTTTTTTTACAGTAATGTCCCATGTCTGCTGGGCGATGCTTGTTAACCATTATCTTGATTAAAAACGTCATTGTCGGCCATTCGTCCTGTCGGCCATTCGTCCTTGTCGGCCAGTTGTCCGTGTCGGCCTATTGGATGTCGGCCTATTGTACTTGTCGGCCATATGTCCTTGTCGGCCGTTTGGATTTCGGCCTTTCGTCTTTCGGCCATTTGTACCAGTCGGCCAGTTGGTCGTGTCGGCCATTTGTCTCTGTCGGCCGTTTATCCATGTCGGCCGTTTGGCATTCGGCCATTTGTAGTAGATTCGTTGAATATACCAATTAAAATTAGATCAAAAAATACTAAGAGAATCTAAAACATACTAAAAATATAACTTTTCAGAAAGTACTAATAGTCCGTCTAATTAAGAATTTTACCTTGCAAGTCGAGCAGAGGCGGAGCCAGGATTCAATTTGGAGAAGTGGGGGCTGAAGGTCGTCACATGTATTAAAAACATGTCACGGTATTAAAAATGTGAATAGGTAGATTGTTTTTTTTTACCCAACAATATAGTAGGTAAGTAGTTTTAGAAAATTCATGACATTATATGAGTAAACGATGTGGTAATAATGTGATTCTTCGGAAACTAGTAAGTATATAAAGTACTATCATGGTTTTTTTGGGGGGGGGGGGGCTTCAGCCCCCTAGCCCCCCATAGATCCGCTAGTGAGTCGAGAAGTATTCCTGATGTTTGGATATGTTAAATAGGTCGGTCTTGTGGTTCAGAATCCAAGTTTCTACACTGAGTGATCAGAACTCGCTCAATGTCTGCATGGTATTTCATTATAGTGCTACCAATTTACCATAAAAAAATGTGTGGGCTTGCCTACTGTAGGTATTTCTATCATAGAGATAGGAATAATTTCTATTGCCACGTTCCTGGTACTTTTTACACAGAATGTATGTAGGAATGCATACTCAAATTCATGGGCGTCGCCAGCCTCGGAGCTAGGGGAGGGCATCAAAATTTTTGAAAAATGATATACTTAGTATAAAAAATGCGTAAATAGCTCCGCAGGCGAATTTTTTTGGTGAGACATAGTGAAGAAGGTCGTAATGTGGTTTGTTTATTTGAAAATGTATACGAGGTGTTTGGCAGAACGTTAGACTAACTGATATGGTATACAGGGTGTTTCCTTCCGTATGCAAAATCTCTTGAGGGGTGATAGAGGATGAAAAAACAAGGAAAAAAAGTTTAATGAATGCATGACCAAAAATCAACCGTTTTGGAGTTATGGCCTTTTGAAAATTTAAGAGTATGAAAATTTCTCATTTTGGTTTTTTGACAAAATCTTAAAAACTACTGACTAAATTTTAATAAAACAAAACAAAAATCATAGAAAACATTATAGTCTTTCGATGTAGGTCTAATGGGTGCCAAAGCCGAATGACAGCATATAGGAGCTTAAGGAAATATAATAAAAAAAACTTCATAAATCGTAAAAAAAAAAACAGTTTTTTTTTAAGAATATGGCATTTCGGACGATGCACAATTTTTCTAATAATAACATTACGAAAAAACTCAATAAAATAAATTTATAGAAAATTTAATATTCTATAATTCTTACTTTGATCTCTTTTCTCTAGGGTGCACTTGTAAAAAGTTATAATCATTAAACTGAAAAACGGCCGGAATTTCGACGGTTTTTGGCTCGCCCTAGTGAGGTTGGGGAGGTCGCATTTTTTTTGTGAGATTGTGTCAAAGACATATATATGTAATATGTATATGGGTATATATGGGCTGTGTAAAGAAGGTTATTTTTAATAAATTTATTTAAAATAGCATATTCTTTTTCGCGATGTAATCAGCCAGCGCTACTAGCCATACGGCCTTTTGGCCAGATACCGGCCCATCGGTCATTATATTATTTTTTTTATTATATTATTTAGGTAAGGGTAATTAATATTTTTTTATTATATTTAAAGTTGAAAAAAAAAAGTTACAGTACAATTTCTTTCTTTTTGTCGACGGACTGTTTTTGAATTGTTTTCTTTATTTATTTTTTGGTTCATCTTTTATTGTGATATATTATGTTCTTGATAATAAATATTTTCATTGCATTTCATTTTTAATGAAACAGAGGAAAGGTATCGGGAAAATAAAAATAAAAATAGGGTTAGGATTAATTTTTGATCTCGTTTCTATGTCTAATTCTTAGATAAAAGAGTAAAGTTTATGGAAGTACAAAAATTTCGTTTAGTTTGTAAGCACAGATTTAAAAAAAAATGAAATGATTTTTTCGTTTCATTGTACCCCACTTGTCCCTATCTGCATTTTTAAACCTTTTCCCTAAAGACAAAATTCCTCAAGAAAAACCTCAGTTAGTAGAAGCTTGTGATCATATTATTAGGTATAAGATTTGTAATATTGTAGAGATTTGCTATTTATTTTACGTAGGTAGTCCAGGTGCGAAGCTACCTAAGAACACGATTCCCATCGAGTTACCTTTCGGGTAAAATGTAGTTCTGGACAAATTACATCCAGACCTGCACCGAACTTAAATCAACACCTTTTTTTATAATTTTGTTATGTCACCATGTAATTATTGTTTCCATTCTTTTTACACGCTTTTATTATATTTGGCACGGACTTTGGTACGTCTATATGGATCGATGTAAATTTTAATAACTTCCTGACTACTTAGAGACCTGAAACTTTGCAACCTTACGTAAACTGGCTTACACTACATTTTATAAAAAATTGGATCATCCTTCTCCAGAGACAAAAAAGTTGAAAGGCGTTTCAGGGGATCCGAGGGTTCTGAGAGGTCATGTGTGGTATCGTATGAAAGGGCGTTTGAAAAGAAATCCAGATCGGAAGTCATATTTTGTCCAGCTCGACCAATCGGGAGACACTGAGGGATCGAGAGGATCCAGTCACCGCATAGTACCGTGTTTGGTATCCTATGAAAGGGCGTTGGAAAAGAAATCGAGATCGTGAGTCATATTTTGTCCAGCTCGACCAATCGGGAGACACCAAGAGGTCGAGAGGATCCAGTCACCGCATAGCGTCGTGTTTGGTATCGTATAAAAGGGCGTTGGAAAATAAATTCAGATCTCAAGTCATTTTTTATCCAGCACAAGCCATCGGGTTACAACGAGGGAAATACAATATCATCTAAGCAATTAAAGCTAAATAGCCAACTATACTGTACGAGGGAATTGGCGAATCAAAAGTATCTAAGTACGTGTACATTGTAAAATATACATATTATATCTTTTCTTCGTTTTTCTCGAGTGTTCCGTGTGTATTTTGACGATGTTATCGAGCTTTCGGCTCTCTTGCTTAAGCCATATTCAGGACTAATGTGACTGTAATGAATGCCTAAAACTAAAAAGGATAAAATAAAAAAATATTTAAAAAACTTTTAAAATACCACGCTTTTCAATGTGCTCTAAAAAGAATAAAATAATTTCAAAAAAAAAAAGCGTGGGGACTTCCTGTATTCCCTTTATTGATCATTCTTCTGCAAAATAAGGTCAAATATATGCTCCCTGTATAATATCATTCTTCCCCATAAGAAGCCCCCACGCTTTTTTTTTGAAATTATTTTATTCTTTTTAGAGCACATTGAAAAGCGTGGTATTTAAAAAGTTTTTTAAATATTTTTTTTATTTTGTTGTAACTGTTTATAAGTGCCTTAAATAAGGATTCCAAGTGCCTTAAATAAGGCCTACGGATGATTTAAAACCAATAAACTAATATAATAGTGTTTAATTAGACGTAATCAGCCAGCGCTACTAGCCAAACGGCCTTTTGGCCAGATACCGGCCCATCGGTCATTTGCCCGAACTGCCCTTTGGACATTCCGGGCCAAGACAGTTGCTTTATATATATTTCGATTAGGTTAGTTTTAGCGGTAACGTAATATATATGTAACGTCTTTGGTTTTAGTTTATACTTAATTACTTACATACATATTTAGATAGTTCAGCTTAGCTTATTTTCTAATAAAAAATACAATACTTTATTGCAATCATGTTTGAAATTAAAACTATTAATTACAGTTAATTATAAAAAAAATCCTGAAATAATTTGATTGAAAATCGTTATAGTTAGAGAAGATATGACAAACATTGTCACGACTGTAATTAATTCCAGGTAATTAAAATGATAATAAAACATCGCAGGTAAGTAAAATAAATAAAATAAGAACATAAATTATTTCTACGGTCACGATAAATTCAACATCTTAATATATAAAATAAAATAATCAATCTAATATTTTTCATATAGCAGGTTACAGCAGCCTAGCTATAAGCAACATTTTTTTAGAAATTTATGTAATTATTTTTTTTTGTAAGCAGAGGGACGTTTTTTTTATTTGTTTCGTTGGCTAGTATCCTTCCCTCGATAATGGCCGGGTGGAAATTTCTAGTTTTATTTTTATTAATAGCATTCACAAGTTACACATATGCTGGAAAGGGTAAGTTTATTAATGTAATAATAATTTACTTGTTTAATTCTAGAAACATAAAAAAACGAAAACAGTAGGTAGGTACCTATTAGAAGTTAGAACAACATAGCATAATAATGTAACTGAGTAGGTACCTATAATCCCGAAGTAAGGACAGTTATAACACTTGCTTGATATACAATTATGAATTAATTCATTTTAAGGGCATGGCACCAGGAATAACGTCACAGTCTTTTGCCACGGCATTAAGGGGCAAATTCGCATGACAATCGCATGATAAAATGGTAAAAAATAGCGTTTTTTCCATTTTTCGCGGTTAATTTTGCGTCTATCAAAAAACTTTTACGGTTATTCCCTAGATTTTAATGCATATTCTCAGTACAAAAAAAAATTTTACTTCGCGACTTTCGGGAAACGAGTTTCCGTCTTTTGGAAAAAAGTTCAGAGGTGTTTTTAAATATTTTTTTTTGAGAAATCTATACAAGATATAAAAAATCCTTTACGGTTATTCCCTAGATAAATGTTCAATGCATCTACCCTATTTTGTTCCAAAGCATATTTTGTAACGGTTGTCGAGATAGAAGGTCTCCCGTTTTAAGAAATTGTTGAAATGTCGGTATGCACATTGCATACTCTTAATAATTATTTTTACTTTACTATAGTACTTTATGTAGTATTATTTTGTTTGTGCGCTTTTTTGAACCTCGACCACTTGACTGGTATACCCAATCTAAATTATTGAGCAAGATAGTTTTTCCCATCGAAATTAGTAATACGAGTACATATGAATTTGACAGTTTTTTTCAAAATTCTATTAAAAATGACGAAAAACGAGTCATGGAGAAAACGTCTAAAAATAAGTCAATTATTAAGGGCAAGGGGGAGTTTTTATTGACGATCTATATCGGAGAGTAGAAAGTCGTAGATATGTAAATAAGTAGATATGTATTTGCATCGTTTTTGTAAAATAAAAATTTACGTCTTTAATTTTATTGTTGTGTCAACTCTGTAGCGTGAAAAATGCAACTTTTCAGGAAAAAAACACATTCTTATTAGTATATTTCGTCAATTGAAAAAATATTAATAAGGAAATGACACTCCTTGTGCTGAAAATTTATTTTTTTCCTAAAATTAAATATAGCAAAATTTACTAAGTATTTAAGGTACAACGTTTTTTATTATTCAAATGAAGGTATTTTTCTAATGATTGCATCTATAAACTGTAAACATGTAATATTTCTTTATTAAATAAATTAAAAAAAAAAAAAAACTACATCGAATTGCTATTGCGCTAAGCGCTATTGATCAACTTACCAAGTTACGGTACAACTTGCCAGGTGTTTGAACATTTCTATCGCAAATATATTACTACATTTTTAAAGAAAATTTACGCTGAAGTCTTTTCTTATATTTACTGATTCCAACGAGGTAAAATATGTCTCATAAATTTTAAGAATAATTGTTAAAATTTGGTTAACAATGGGAACTTTCTCCGTACATTTTCGAGTCTCACTATTTAAAATAATACGAAAATTTGGCTAGTTTTTGGGGCTTGGCAGTTCCGTTTCTATTCACTATAAGTAGAGAAAAATGTTGTACACCTTTGTAGTAAATATTACCTACTTTCATTTTGTGTAGAAAGATAACTTACAAAAGTTGACAGATTTAGAATTTTATTAAAAAAAAATTGACAGAAAATGTATATTAGGTCCTTACATATGAAATTGGCGTTTTGTATGGGAGAAACATAAAGTCGTTTTTTTTTAAATATAATATATTTATTTAATCAAAGTATGTACCATTGCTATCTATGCACTTTTGCCATCTCATAGGTAGTTCATCGATCCCTTTACTAAAAAAACATTCGGATGGGAATCAATAAAATCTTTGTAGGCGGTTTGGACTGCACCATCGGAGTTGATTTTTTTCCCTTTCAAGAAGTTATCCAAATTTCGAAAAAAAAATGGCAATCTGTTGGAGCAAGGTCCGGAGAGTACGGTGGATGTCTTAGACATTCCAATTGAAGCTCCTCTAATTTGGTAGCCGTATGTTGTGCAGTGTATGGTCTAGCGTTATCATGAAGCAGCAGTGGCCTAGAGCGATTGACCAGTCTCGGTTGTTTAGCAGCTAGCTTTTCCATCATGGTTTGCAGTTGCTGACAATAGACAACTGCCGTAATCGTCTGGCCAGATTTAAGAATGCTGCATTGAACGACACCAGCACCACTCCACCAAACGCTCACAAGTAACTTTTTTGGAGTCAATTTTCGCTTGGGGCATAGTTTGACTGGTTCGGCAGGGTTCAGTCATCGCGATGAGCGCTTCCGATTATCGTACAGGATCCAATTTTCATCACACGTAATGATTCGATTTAAAATCCCTTCATTATTGTGCCGGTTGAGTAATGCAACACAGCAGTCAAAGCGCGTTTGTTGATTTGCTTCACTCAATTCGTGAGGTACCCACCTTTCAAGCTTTTTCGCCTTCCCAATTTGCTTAAAGTGGATTAAAACAGTTTTATCACTAACACCGCAGCCTGCAGCTAACTCGGACGTGGTTTTCGATGGATCCACTTCTACAATAGCCTTCAATTCTTCATTATCAACTTTGGTCTCCGGCCGTCCACGAGGCTTGTTCTGGAGGTCGAAATTTCCAGAACGAAAACGTTGGAACCAAAAACGCACTGTGTTTTCTGTTGCGGCACCGTCGCCATACACATAATTAATCTTTCGAGTCGTTTCTGCAGCACTGGTGCCACGGTGGAACTCGTACTCGTAGATAACGCGATATTTCAAGTTTTCCATTTTGTAAACTGAGTGACGCAAAGAAAAAAAAACAATTGAGGAAAAAACAAATGAATTATAATTTTCGAAACACAAATACATGAGTAAATAGCTGTATAAATTTGAATTTGGAATTCCTAACCATAGAGGAGATATTTGAGATCAAAGTGGCCAGTACGGCAAAACGCCAATTTCATATGTAAGGACCTAATATTTTCGACATCTTTCGCATTTTTAGTCATGTTCCGTTTTCATTTTTGTTCCTTCATTTTTCCGTGAAATTGAGTGAAAAAGGTTATGTGTCTGGTTGGTGCTAAAATTGTGTGCACAAAGTACAACAAAAAAAAATAGTGCCGCTTTCGATTTTCTTTTGAAAAATGGGTGAAGTAATGTACCTGGGCAACTTTCATGTTTTAAGCAATTGTTTTACATTTTTGTTATACACCACCGATTTGAGTAGGTACTTACCTAATGAATGATCTTTATCACAGGAGACGGATCGGTGAAAACTTGTATTGTATTATATTGGCACGAGGTGGAGTCATCCACTTGGCCTCTTGTAGGGAAAGCATCCCTATTTTCCAGATGACCATCACTAAGTCAATTGCTAACAAACATTAGATAATAATTGTGTTTCCTCTTATCTTTCAGATCCTGTTCCTAATGACAGTGCAGGCCATTCTTACGTTTCTAACAAAGTCTCAATTTTCGAAGTGAAATGTAAGTACCTACTTTCTCTTATTATTATCTTCATTCAACTCTATACTATATACCTACTATTTCTACTGGAAAAAGTTTTCAGTAAAATGTCTGTGTTTGGAGTTTGAGGATGGAACTTATCTTTGCCTTATTTTCTCAGTCTGTGTCTTTTTTGTCTCATGCCAACATTCTTTCGGATCATTTTTATCCGAAATTCCGGAAATTACCACCACTATAAGTAGGGACAAGTGGGGATGCTATGAAACACGGGGCACAGTAACAATGAAAAGAAAATCTTGAGGTTTTCAAATTTTCGTTCTCTTTTTGCTTGATCCATTAGCTTATTCTTCAGGTTACATATGTAATTAGTTGATCCATGAAACAGAGTAACATTGTATAAAATTGTCACCGAAAATATTTGAAAATTGTTTTTATTTTATTATTTTTTTTATGAATATACTATTTAGGTAAAGGTAATTAATATTTTTTTATTATATTTAAAGTTAAAAAAGTTCAATTTTAAGTTCAAAAGTTCAAAAGTACAATTTCTTTCTTTTTGTCAACGGACTTGGATCACTATTTTTAAATTGTTTTGTTTCTTTTTTTTTTGGTTTATTTTTATTTTGGTTCATCTTTTATTGTGATATATTATGTTCTTGATAATAAATATTTTCACTGCATTCCATTTTTAATTCTCCCCAGGGGCTGTTTCATTGTACCCCAGATCTGGGCTACAATGAAACAGAGGAAAGGTATCGGGAAAATAAAAATAGGGTTAGGATTAATTTTTGATCTCGTTTCTATGTCTAATTCTTAGATAAAAGAGTAAAGTTTATGGAAGTACAAAAATTTCGTTTAGTTTGTAAGCACAGATTTAAAAAAAAATGAAAATGATTTTTTCGTTTCATTGTACCCCACTTGTCCCTATCTGCAATTTCAAACCTTTTCCCTAAAGACAAAATTCCTCAAGAAAAACCTCAGTTAGTAGAAGCTTGTGATCATATTATTAGGTATAAGATTTGTAATATTGTAGAGATTTGCTATTTATTTTACGTAGGTAGTCCAGGTGCGAAGCTACCTAAGAACACGATTCCCATCGAGTTACCTTTTGGGTAAAATGTAGTTCTGGACAAATTACATCCAGACCTGCACCGAACTTAAATCAACACCTTTTTTATAATTTTGTTATGTCACCATGTAATTATTGTTTCCATTCTTTTTTTGCTGTAACTGTTTATAAGTTTGCAACGTATAAATTTTGTTCAATATGTAAACCTGACGATTCCAAGTGCCTTAAATAAGGCCTACGGATGATTTAAAACCAATAAACTAATATAAAAGTGTTTAATTTGACGTAATCAAATAAGAAATGTTAGCCCCGGCTTCCCTTCTGCAGAAATCCATCTTTCGCTTTACTTAGGTACTTATTTAACATCAACGTACAATTGAGTCACAGTTTCCTAGAGTGACAAAGCAGTTATATGGACTTGGGCCATCTCTTACACAGAACTCAGTCACATTATAGCCATAGTCGCCATACCTACTTACTTGATTGTTAACTTTTATTTCAGCTGACATCTGCTATCGATGGCTGAATGGTCACTGGCCACATTACCTCGACGCAAAGCAGAAAGCACGTAGAAATGAATTTCAGAATAAATTCTTCTACAAAAATGGAAAGAAACTGCCAGATGAGAAACTGTGGCAACTGTGTGCATACTATCAACCAATAATCCTAAATCCGGACTACAATGCATTGCACTGTAAGTATCAAAATATGATTTATCTAATATAATAATATGTCTCCAATATGCTGGAGTGTTTTATCTAACATAACTCCAATATGCTCTAGGCTGCAGGTATATAATTCGTTAACAAAAAGGTACAGAAATATGTCATTTGTACCTTTCACTTGGGCGAGCTTATCACAATCCTGCGATCTCTTCCTGCTCCAGCTAACCCCACTCCTACGGAGAATTCAGTTTTCTAGAAAATGCACACAGGTGTTTGATACATGGATATAGATATCTTCAGGGGTGATCATCCCTCAACATACTCGTATCTGTATCTGTCTGTATCCATCTATCAAACAAACAACCTGCTTATTAATGTTTAATGTATTTACCCAATTCTTAAAACGTCGTGAAACTTATCTGAAATAAAAATCGTTAAAATCATTATTAGGTATTAAGTGCCCAAATCCTTACGCACCATATTATATGAAAACTGGGTGATGGTAAGCATGCCTTTTAACACTGGTGTGCTTCCAGTACTGTGAGTATTAACTCATCATGCAGATGTGGTAAGATCCGGGCAGTTGGGAACCTACAACCAGACTAATGCTGGATTACACCAACTTTTTAGGTGAGGAAAAGCGGAGATAGGAGCCACCTAGCACAAATTTTGTATGAAAAATAATGATATGTGGCTCCTATCTCCGCTATTCCTCATCTTAAGTTTTGGTGAAATCCAGTATAATTGTCTCCATTGCGCATGGCAGATGCTACTCATTCAGTTAGATTCGTAGGATTTACAATACGAGTACAAATCAGAGAATAACCAATTTAGCGTGAGAAAGTGCATATTCATTTAAGCTTTTTCTTGAGATGACAGAGAGCCCGAAACTTTACAAAATTAGATTCTCCATACAGTTTTCCATCGACATAATAATATGCAACATAGGTACCATAAATAAATTGACGACTTTACAAACTTCTCTAGGCATAATTCCTATTTACTGGACTAATGGTTGGATTTGCAAGTTACTTTGTTGTGCTCAGTACAATATTTGAATGTTTGTCCATTTCCACCAGTAGCGTAGCGTGGGAGGTGCGGGGGGGGGGGGGGGGGCATTTTTTGGGGAATATTTCAAAAATCCATTAAGTCACATTTGTTTCATTAAAAACTGGAAAAAAACTGGAAAATAAGTGTTTGGTGCCTCGTGAAAAATCATCACGAGTAGAACACAGATCTTTTGTCAAATTTTGAATCGGGCAAGTTACAGTGGGAGACTCTATCTAAACGAAGGAATCCGAGATAATTACGTAGAATCTTCTAGAAGGCTGTGGAAACAAGGCGAACTTTGAGAACCTTTTAGAAAGTTGTAGAGATTAATTGAACATTGTAGAGCCTTCCAGAAAGTTGTGGAGTAGAACATTGCGAAACCTTTTAAAAAGTTGTCTGAATGAATGAACAGATGAACGTGTTTCGGGTCATACTGTCGATCTACTTCATAAATTTGGCGTTTCGAAACACGGGTAACTTAGCTAGCGTGAAATATTGATCCTGCTGTCTCTCTTTAGTAAGTAGGTAAGGCATCTGCTTGTATTGTATGAGACAAGAGATCGTGTATGTCGTGATGTAAGCATGGGCTGGGCATCACCGGCTTCGAAGCTTGGGGGCAATCAAAATTCAAAACTTTGACATAGCATGAAAACGGCTAAATAGCCGGAGGCGATTTTTTTTGTGAGACGTAATAAAGAATGTATATGTAGTTTTGTTCACTTCCTTTTATGAAGTGTACTGAAAATAGCGCCGCATATACCGATTTTTTTTTGTTAAACACTTCAAAGGTGTTTATACTAATTTTAGAAAATTTGTGATATGATGGGAAAACGTCTGGAAATTATTTAATATACCTACTAATAATATGATTTTTCGGAAACTAGTAGCAGCTGTAAGGTACTGTCCAGTGTTGCCACACTTTTAAAATCTAAATCTGTATTTCAAAGTCTAGAAATCTGTATAAATCTGTATGAGATTATAATAAGCCAAAATCTGTATAAAAAGGCATAAATAGCCAAAAAATCTGTATAAATGAAAATTTCAAAACAAACAAAATATTGTAGTTTATTGAAAAAGTAACCTTTGTGGTGCCTTTTTGAGAAAATAACAGTACTCGTGCTTACATAAAATATACTAATTTCTTTTTGTACATATTTTTACTCATTTTATAAATGAGATTTTCATCTATTTACTAATTATCAAATGACAATTGTGATCGAATCTGTTTCTTTTTACTTTATTCTTCTGATTTGTCATAGAAAATTTCCAAAATCCCAAAAATCTGTATAGAACAGATTAAAATTTGTTATCTGTATTTGTCCGTTCCCGTTGCCTAAAATCTGTATAAATACAGATAAATCTGTATATATGGCAACACTGGTACTGTCACTCATGGTTGGGGGAGGGGGGGCTCAGCCCCTAACCCCCTAGCCCCCCTTGGATCCGCTAGTGTACGTATTTGATTTGGTAATATTTTCAGATGAATTCTGTTGGTATGCAAAGTATGGTTCTTGGAAGAGGACACCTAAAGATTACCAAGAACAAGCGGCAAGAGAAGAAATGATGAGTCAATATCTTTATTCGAAAGGCAGAAGGATTACGCAGAAAGAAGTACAAAGATTGTGTCCAAATTATAACACAATGGCTTGCAATGGCTGCACAATCAAACGAGGTGAGACACGATACATAATATAATGAGACTAGAGGGTACCTACCCGTGATAATCACGGAGGCTTGCTTAAATATGTTTTTGTGAAACCACCTATTACTATTCCGCTCTTCAAAGTTCCTCGAGTAAACACAGGAAGATCACAAGGCTCCGTCTTTTCCCCGTCTCTCCAATATCGTCATGGAAGTCGTAAGACCAGATTCATATTGACGACTTTTTTAGTTGGCACCCACCCCTGAAAGCCACAAAACTCCTCTTACATGTCTATCTACATACATAACATTACACACATATAGATGGTGGGTACTTTAAATAATTCGATTTGCAATCTTTACGTGTATAGGTACGTACCACATAGTATGTATGAGAATTCTAGTATTTTCATTTTCTGTCACGTTGTATAAAATGGTACTTGTTTGATTATTTCCACGAAAGAAATATTTCAAAACTATTTTCGTTCATAATTTCATTAGAAGGTACGGTACCATTCGATATTTCAAAATTTTCATTCATAACAGTTTAAAAAAGTAGACATTCGACGAAAATGTCTAGCCACCAACGAAGGCGTCGCTGCTTTAAATTTACATACATATTCATCGAACTTGCAACTTTTTCCAATGGGCAAGCGTTATATACCTACGTCCTACATGACTTGGATAATACGAGTATTATGTAATGGAATTCTCTATTAGGCAAGTACCTGCTACTTGCACTAGACGTGACAGAAGAACAGGATTCTAAGATACTGATAAAGCCTCCCCACACACGGCCGGAAGTTCAGGTAACTGAATCGACCGTTCGCAAAAAGCTCCGACTAAAACCTCTCTCTGAATTCAGTGTTACTCTGATTTTGAATTCAGAAAGAGGTTTTGGTCGGAGCTTTTTAGCAAACGGTCAATTCAGTCAACTGAACTTCCGGACGTGTGTGGGGAGCCGGATAAAAGTTAATACTAGTTTGCTTTTGCCAACTAGCAATACGAATTGGTACAATTACTTAGTTTAACAAGAATAACGAGTACTTTATTTTGAACCCATGTAGAAGCGGGTTACCAAACATCCTCATGCCGCATAATGCTATCCTCACATTCAGACAATTCAAGTCACGGATTTCTCGGTGGGTCTACGTCTATGCACTCATGAGTCACTTCGTCATTATTAAGGATCTTTCTCTTACAGATTTATATTATTCTGCAAGTACACGATAATACTACATATACAGGTTCATTAGTTCCGCATCACAAATATTTGTAGGGTGAAAGGGATGCAAATAATATACCGAATAAAATGTCATTGTCCAAATATCAACCATATTTGAGACTTGGGAAATATCGAGATGTTATTTCTAGCATATGCCGTACATTCTGTTGAAATCCTGCGAATTGTAAATCAAGTAATAATGACAATTGTGTAATACTGATTACAGATAAACTGTGTTTCTATGCCAGATATGGATACTGGAAGACAAGCCCGCCAAACATCATGGACATAATAAAATTCTTCTACGTTGGATCAAAAAGGATAGGATTGAAGGAGCTCATAAAGAAATGTCCTAAATACTTCGATAAACATTGCAGAAGAATATATTATCCAGATTGTAGACATTCTACTACAAAGACACCGTTCACCAAATCAAGTGCAACGTCAATTGGCTCAACACCCAGTGGTCCTTCACCATCTGGCCCATCACCTAGCGGTCCCTCACCATCTGGTCCATCACCATCAGGCCCATCAGGACCTTCCTCATCTGGTCCATCACCATCAGGCCCATCAGGTCCATCACCATCAGGCCCATCAGGACCTTCACCATCAGGTCCATCAGGTCCATCACCGTCTGGCCCATCAGGTCCATCACCGTCTGGTCCTTCACCATCTGGCCCATCAGGTCCTTCACCAAGCGGTCCATCAGGACCTTCACCATCAGGCCCATCAGGTCCATCACCGTCTGGCCCATCAGGTCCATCACCATCTGGCCCATCAGGTCCATCACCATCTGGCCCATCAGGTCCATCACCATCTGGCACATCAGGTCCTTCACCTAGCGGTCCATCAGGACCTTCACCATCTGGCCCATCAGGACCTTCACCATCTGGCCCATCAGGTTCTTCACCATCTGGCCCATCAGGTCCTTCACCATCTGGTCCATCACCATCAGGCCCATCAGGTCCATCACCATCTGGCCCATCAGGTCCTTCACCATCAGGTCCATCAGGTCCTTCACCATCTGGCCCATCAGGACCTTCACCATCTGGCCCATCAGGTCCTTCGCCATCTGGTCCATCACCATCAGGCCCATCAGGTCCATCACCGTCTGGCCCATCAGGTCCATCACCATCTGGCCCATCAGGTCCTTCACCATCTGGCCCATCAGGTCCTTCACCATCTGGCCCATCAGGTCCTTCACCTAGCGGTCCATCAGGACCTTCACCATCAGGCCCATCAGGTCCATCACCGTCTGGCCCATCAGGTCAATCACCATCTGGCCCATCAGGTCCTTCGCCATCTGGTCCATCACCATCAGGCCCATCAGGTCCATCACCGTCTGGCCCATCAGGTCCATCACCATCTGGCCCATCAGGTCCTTCACCATCTGGCCCATCAGGTCCCTCACCATCAGGCCCATCAGGTCCATCACCGTCTGGCCCTTCAGGTCCTTCACCATCTGGTCCATCCCCATCAGGCCCATCAGGTCCATCACCGTCTGGCCCATCAGGTCCTTCACCTAGCGGTCCATCAGGACCTTCACCATCTGGTCCATCACCATCAGGCCCATCAGGTCCATCACCATCTGGCCCATCAGGTCCTTCACCATCTGGCCCATCAGGTTCTTCACCTAGCGGTCCATCAGGACCTTCACCATCAGGCCCATCAGGTCCATCACCGTCTGGCCCATCAGGTCCATCACCATCTGGCCCATCGGGTCCATCACCATCTGGCCCATCAGGTCCTTCGCCATCTGGTCCATCACCATCAGGCCCATCAGGTACATCACCGTCCGGCCCATCAGGTCCATCACCATCTGGCCCATCAGGTCCTTCACCATCTGGCCCATCAGGTCCTTCACCATCTGGCCCATCAGGTCCATCACCATCAGGCCCATCAGGTCCATCACCGTCTGGCCCATCAGGTCCATCACCATCAGGCCCATCAGGTCCATCACCGTCTGGCCCATCAGGTCCTTCACCTAGCGGTCCATCAGGTCCATCACCATCTGGCACATCAGGTCCTTCACCTAGCGGTCCATCAGGACCTTCACCATCTGGTCCATCAGGACCTTCACCATCTGGCCCATCAGGTCCTTCGCCATCTGGTCCATCACCATCAGGCCCATCAGGTCCATCACCATCTGGCCCATCAGGTCCTTCACCATCTGGCCCATCAGGTCCTTCACCATCTGGCCCATCAGGACCTTCACCATCAGGTCCATCAGGTCCATCACCGTCTGGCCCATCAGGTCCATCACCGTCTGGTCCATCAGGTCCTTCACCATCTGGCCCATCAGGTCCTTCACCAAGCGGTCCATCAGGACCTTCACCATCAGGCCCATCAGGTCCATCACCGTCTGGCCCATCAGGTCCATCACCATCTGGCCCATCAGGTCCATCACCGTCTGGCCCATCAGGTCCTTCACCTAGCGGTCCATCACCATCTGGCACATCAGGTCCTTCACCTAGCGGTCCATCAGGACCTTCACCATCTGGCCCATCAGGACCTTCACCATCTGGCCCATCAGGTTCTTCACCATCTGGCCCATCAGGTCCTTTGCCATCTGGTCCATCACCATCAGGCCCATCAGATCCATCACCGTCTGGCCCATCAGGTCCATCACCATCTGGCCCATCAGGTCCTTCACCATCTGGCCCATCAGGTCCATCACCATCAGGCCCATCAGGTCCATCACCGTCTGGCCCATCAGGTCCATCACCATCTGGCCCATCAGGTCCTTCACCATCAGGCCCTTCAGGTCCTTCACCTAGCGGTCCATCAGGTCCTTCACCATCAGGCCCATCAGGTCCATCACCGTCTGGCCCATCAGGTCCATCACCATCTGGCCCAGCAGGTCCTTCGCCATCTGGTCCATCACCATCAGGCCCATCAGGTCCATCACCGTCTGGCCCATCAGGTCCATCACCATCTGGCCCATCAGGTCCTTCACCATCTGGCCCATCAGGTCCCTCACCATCAGGCCCATCAGGTCCATCACCGTCTGGCCCTTCAGGTCCTTCAGCATCTGGTCCATCCCCATCAGGTCCATCACCGTCTGGCCCATCAGGTCCATCACCATCTGGCCCATCAGGTCCATCACCGTCTGGCCCATCAGGTCCTTCACCTAGCGGTCCATCAGGACCTTCATCATCTGGTCCATCACCATCAGGCCCATCAGGTCCATCACCATCTGGCCCATCAGGTCCTTCACCATCTGGCCCATCAGGTCCTTCACCTAGCGGTCCATCAGGCCCATCAGGTCCTTCACCGTCTGGCCCATCACCATCTGGCCCATCAGGTCCTTCGCCATCTGGTCCATCACCATCAGGCCCATCAGGTCCATCACCGTCCGGCCCATCAGGTCCATCACCATCTGGCCCATCAGGTCCTTCACCATCTGGCCCATCAGGTCCTTCACCATCTGGTCCATCACCATCTGGCCCATCAGGTCCATCACCGTCTGGCCCATCAGGTCCTTCACCTAGCGGTCCATCAGGACCTTCACCATCTGGTCCATCACCATCAGGCCCATCAGGTCCATCACCATCTGGCCCATCAGGTCCTTCACCATCTGGCCCATCAGGACCTTCACCATCTGGCCCATCAGGTCCATCACCATCAGGCCCATCAGGTCCATCACCATCTGGCCCATCAGGTCCTTCACCATCTGGCCCATCAGGTCCTTCACCTAGCGGTCCATCAGGACCTTCACCATCAGGCCCATCAGGTCCATCACCGTCTGGCCCATCAGGTCCATCACCATCTGGCCCATCAGGTCCTTCGCCATCTGGTCCATCACCATCAGGCCCATCAGGTCCATCACCGTCTGTCCCATCAGGTCCATCACCATCTGGCCCATCAGGTCCTTCACCTAGCGGTCCATCAGGCCCTTCACCATCAGGCCCATCAGGTCCTTCACCGTCTGGCCCATCACCATCTGGCCCATCAGGTCCTTCGCCATCTGGTCCATCACCATCAGGCCCATCAGGTCCATCACCGTCCGGCCCATCAGGTCCATCACCATCTGGCCCATCAGGTCCTTCACCATCTGGCCCATCAGGTCCTTCACCATCTGGTCCATCACCATCTGGCCCATCAGGTCCATCACCGTCTGGCCCATCAGGTCCTTCACCTAGCGGTCCATCAGGACCTTCACCATCTGGTCCATCACCATCAGGCCCATCAGGTCCATCACCATCTGGCCCATCAGGTCCTTCACCATCTGGCCCATCAGGACCTTCACCATCTGGCCCATCAGGTCCATCACCATCAGGCCCATCAGGTCCATCACCATCTGGCCCATCAGGTCCTTCACCATCTGGCCCATCAGGTCCTTCACCTAGCGGTCCATCAGGACCTTCACCATCAGGCCCATCAGGTCCATCACCGTCTGGCCCATCAGGTCCATCACCATCTGGCCCATCAGGTCCTTCACCTAGCGGTCCATCAGGACCTTCACCATCAGGCCCATCAGGTCCATCACCGTCTGGCCCATCAGGTCCATCACCGTCTGGCCCATCAGGTCCATCCCCATCAGGCCCATCAGGTCCATCACCGTCTGGCCCATCAGGTCCATCACCGTCTGGCCCATCAGGTCCTTCACCTAGCGGTACATCAGGACCTTCACCATCTGGTCCATCACCATCAGGCTCATCAGGTCCATCACCATCTGGCCCATCAGGTCCTTCACCATCTGGCCCATCAGGTCCTTCACCTAGCGGTCCATCAGGTCCTTCACCTAGCGGTCCATCAGGACCTTCACCATCAGGCCCATCACCGTCTGGCCCATCAGGTCCATCACCATCTGGCCCATCAGGTCCTTCGCCATCTGGTCCATCACCATCAGGCCCATCAGGTCCATCACCGTCTGTCCCATCAGGTCCATCACCATCTGGCCCATCAGGTCCTTCACCTAGCGGTCCATCAGGACCTTCACCATCAGGTCCATCACCGTCTGGCCCATCACCATCTGGCCCATCGGGTCCATCACCATCCGGCCCATCAGGTCCTTCACCTAGCGGTCCATCAGGTCCATCACCATCTGGCCCATCAGGTCCATCACCATCTGGCCCATCAGGTTCTTCACCATCAGGTCCTTCACCATCTGGCCCATCAGGACCTTCACCATCTGGCCCATCAGGTCCATCACCATCAGGCCCATCAGGTCCATCACCGTCTGGCCCATCAGGTCCTTCACCTAGCGGTCCATCAGGTCCATCACCATCTGGCCCATCAGGTTCTTCACCATCAGGTCTTTCACCATCTGGCCCATCAGGACCTTCACCGTCTGGTCCATCAGGTCCATCACCATCTGGCCCATCGGGTCCATCACCATCTGGCCCATCAGGTCCTTCGCCATCTGGTCCATCACCATTAGGCCCATCAGGTCCATCACCGTCTGGCCCATCAGGTCCTTCACCATCTGGCCCATCAGGTCCTTCACCATCTGGTCCATCAGGTCCTTCACCATCTGGCCCATCAGGTCCTTCACCTAGCGGTCCATCAGGACCTTCACCATCAGGCCCATCAGGTCCATCACCGTCTGGCCCATCAGGTCCATCACCATCTGGCCCATCGGGTCCATCACCATCTGGCCCATCAGGTCCTTCGCCATCTGGTCCATCACCATCAGGTCCATCACCGTCTGGCCCATCAGGTCCATCACCATCTGGCCCATCAGGTCCATCACCATCTGGCCCATCAGGTCCTTCACCATCTGGCCCATCAGGTCCTTCACCATCCGGTCCATCAGGTCCTTCACCATCTGGCCCATCAGGCCCTTCACCTAGCGGTCCATCAGGACCTTCACCATCAGGTCCATCACCGTCTGGCCCATCAGGTCCATCACCATCTGGCCCATCGGGTCCATCACCATCTGGCCCATCAGGTCCTTCGCCATCTGGTCCATCACCGTCTGGCCCATCAGGTCCATCACCATCTGGCCCATCGGGTCCATCACCATCTGGCCCATCAGGTCCTTCGCCATCTGGTCCATCACCATCAGGCCCATCACCGTCTGGCCCATCAGGTCCATCACCATCTGGCCCATCGGGTCCATCACCATCTGGCCCATCAGGTCCTTCGCCATCTGGTCCATCACCATCAGGCCCATCTGGTCCTTCACCGTCTGGCCCATCAGGTCCATCACCATCTGGCCCATCAGGTCCATCACCATCTGGCCCATCAGGTCCTTCACCATCTGGCCCATCAGGTCCATCACCATCAGGCCCATCAGGTCCATCACCGTCTGTCCCATCAGGTCCATCACCATCTGGCCCATCAGGTCCATCAGGTCCATCACCATCTGGCCCATCAGGTCCTTCACCTAGCGGTCCATCAGGACCTTCACCACCTGGTCCATCACCATCAGGCCCATCAGGTCCATCACCATCTGGCCCATCAGGTCCTTCACCATCTGGCCCATCAGGTCCTTCGCCTAGCGGTCCATCAGGACCTTCACCATCAGGCCCATCACCGTCTAGCCCATCAGGTCCATCACCATCTGGCCCATCAGGTTCTTCACCATCTGGCCCATCACCATCAGGCCCATCAGGTCCATCACCGTCTGGCCCATCAGGTCCATCACCATCTGGCCCATCAGGTCCATCACCATCTGGCCCATCAGGTCCTTCACCGTCTGGCCCATCAGGTCCATCACCATCAGGCCCATCAGGTCCATCACCGTCTGGCCCATCAGGTCCATCACCATCTGGCCCATCACCATCTGGCCCATCAGGTCCTTCACCTAGCGGTCCATCAGGACCTTCACCATCTGGTCCATCACCATCAGGCCCATCAGGTCCATCACCATCTGGCCCATCAGGTCCTTCACCATCTGGCCCATCAGGTCCTTCGCCTAGCGGTCCATCAGGACCTTCACCATCAGGCCCATCAGGTCCTTCACCATCTGGCCCATCAGGTCCTTCACCATCTGGCCCATCAGGTCCTTCACCTAGCGGTCCATCAGGACCTTTACCATCAGGCCCATCACCGTCTGGCCCATCAGGTCCATCACCATCAGGCCCATCAGGTCCATCACCGTCTGGCCCATCAGGTCCTTCACCATCTGGCCCATCAGGTCCTTCACCTAGCGGTCCATCAGGACCTTCACCATCAGGCCCATCACCGTCTGGCCCATCAGGTCCATCACCATCTGGCCCATCGGGTCCATCACCATCTGGCCCATCAGGTCCTTCACCATCTGGCCCATCAGGTCCTTCACCATCTGGCCCATCAGGTCCATCACCATCAGGCCCATCAGGTCCATCACCGTCTGGCCCATCAGGTCCATCACCATCTGGCCCATCAGGTCCTTCACCGTCTGGCCCATCAGGTCCATCACCATCTGGCCCATCAGGTCCTTCGCCATCTAGTCCATCACCATCAGGCCCATCAGGTCCATCACCATCTGGCCCATCAGGTCCATCACCATCTGGCCCATCAGGTCCTTCACCATCTGGCCCATCAGGTCCTTCACCATCTGGTCCATCAGGTCCTTCACCATCTGGCCCATCAGGTCCTTCACCTAGCGGTCCATCAGGACCTTCACCATCAGGCCCATCAGGTCCATCACCATCTGGCCCATCAGGTCCTTCACCATCTGGCCCATCAGGTCCATCACCATCAGGCCCATCAGGTCCATCACCGTCTGTCCCATCAGGTCCATCACCATCTGGCCCATCAGGTCCATCACCATCTGGCCCATCACCATCTGGCCCATCAGGTCCTTCACCGTCTGGCCCATCAGGTCCATCATCATCTGGCCCATCAGGACCTTCACCATCTGGCCCATCAGGTCCATCACCTAGCGGTCCATCAGGACCTTCTCCATCTGGTCCATCACCATCAGGCCCATCTGGTCCATCACCATCAGTCCCATCACCGTCTGGCCCAACAGGTCCATCACCATCTGGCCCATCAGGTCCTTCACCTAGCGGTCCATCAGGACCTTCTCCATCTGGTCCATCACCATCAGTCCCATCACCGTCTGGCCCAACAGGTCCATCACCATCTGGCCCATCAGGTCCATCACCATCTGGCCCATCAGGTCCTTCACCATCTGGCCCATCAGGTCCTTCACCATCTGGTCCATCAGGTCCTTCACCATCTGGCCCATCAGGTCCTTCACCTAGCGGTCCATCAGGACCTTCACCATCAGGCCCATCAGGTCCATCACCGTCTGGCCCATCAGGTCCATCACCATCTGGCCCATCGGGTCCATCACCATCTGGCCCATCAGGTCCTTCGCCATCTGGTCCATCACCATCAGGCCCATCAGGTCCATCACCGTCTGGCCCATCAGGTCCATCACCATCTGGCCCATCGGGTCCATCACCATCTGGCCCATCAGGTCCTTCGCCATCTGGTCCATCACCATCAGGCCCATCTGGTCCTTCACCGTCTGGCCCATCAGGTCCATCACCATCTGGCCCATCAGGTCCATCACCATCTGGCCCATCAGGTCCTTCACCATCTGGCCCATCACCATCTGGCCCATCAGGTCCATCACCATCTGGCCCATCAGGTCCTTCACCATCTGGCCCATCAGGTCCATCACCATCAGGCCCATCAGGTCCATCACCGTCTGGCCCATCAGGTCCATCACCATCTGGCCCATCAGGTCCATCACCATCTGGCCCATCAGGTCCATCACCATCAGGCCCATCAGGTCCATCACCATCTGGCCCATCAGGTCCTTCACCATCTGGCCCATCAGGTCCTTCGCCTAGCGGTCCATCAGGACCTTCACCATCAGGCCCATCACCGTCTAGCTCATCAGGTCCATCACCATCTGGCCCATCAGGTTCTTCACCATCTGGCCCATCACCATCAGGCCCATCAGGTCCATCACCGTCTGGCCCATCAGGTCCATCACCATCTGGCCCATCAGGTCCATCACCATCTGGCCCATCAGGTCCTTCACCGTCTGGCCCATCAGGTCCATCACCATCAGGCCCATCAGGTCCATCACCGTCTGGCCCATCAGGTCCATCACCATCTGGCCCATCAGGTCCTTCACATAGCGGTCCATCAGGACCTTCACCATCTGGTCCATCACCATCAGGCCCATCAGGTCCATCACCATCTGGCCCATCAGGTCCTTCACCATCTGGCCCATCAGGTCCTTCGCCTAGCGGTCCATCAGGACCTTCACCATCAGGCCCATCAGGTCCTTCACCATCTGGCCCATCAGGTCCTTCACCATCTGGCCCATCAGGTCCTTCACCTAGCGGTCCATCAGGACCTTTACCATCAGGCCCATCAGGTCCTTCACCATCAGGTCCTTCACCATCTGGCCCATCAGGTCCTTCACCATCTGGCCCATCAGGACCTTCACCATCTGGCCCATCAGGTCCATCACCGTCTGGCCCATCAGGTCCATCACCGTCTGGCCCATCAGGTCCATCACCGTCTGGCCCATCAGGTCCATCACCATCTGGCCCATCAGGTCCTTCACCATCTGGCCCATCAGGTCCTTCACCTAGCGGTCCATCAGGATCTTCACCATCTGGCCCATCAGGACTTTCACCATCTGGCCCATCAGGTTCTTCACCATCTGGCCCATCAGGTCCTTCACCATCTGGCCCATCAAGTCCTTCACCATCTGGCCCATCAGGACCTTCACCATCTGGCCCATCAGGTCCATCACCGTCTGGCCCATCAGGTCCATCACCGTCTGGCCCATCAGGTCCATCACCGTCTGGCCCATCAGGTCCTTCACCATCAGGTCCTTCACCATCTGGCCCATCAGGTCCTTCACCATCTGGTCCATCACAATCAGGCCCATCACCATCTGGCCCATCAGGTCCTTCACCATCAGGTCCTTCACCATCTGGCCCATCAGGTCCTTCACCATCTGGCCTATCAGGACCTTCAACATCTGGCCCATCAGGTCCATCACCGTCTGGCCCATCAGGTCCATCACCGTCTGGCCCATCAGGTCCATCACCGTCTGGCCCATCAGGTCCATCACCATCTGGCCCATCAGGTCCTTCACCATCTGGCCCATCAGGTCCTTCACCTAGCGGTCCATCAGGATCTTCACCATCTGGCCCATCAGGACTTTCACCATCTGGCCCATCAGGTTCTTCACCATCTGGCCCATCAGGTCCTTCACCATCTGGCCCATCAGGTCCTTCACCATCTGGCCCATCAGGACCTTCACCATCTGGCCCATCAGGTCCATCACCATCAGGTCCATCACCGTCAGGCCCATCAGGTCCATCACCGTCTGGCCCATCAGGTCCATCACCGTCTGGCCCATCAGGTCCATCACCGTCTGGCCCATCAGGTCCATCACCATCTGGCCCATCAGGTCCTTCACCATCAGGTCCATCAGGTCTTTCACCATCTGGCCCATCAGGTCCTTCACCATCTGGCCCATCAGGACCTTCACCATCTGGCCCATCAGGTCCATCACCGTCTGGCCCATCAGGTCCATCACCGTCTGGCCCATCAGGTCCATCACCATCTGGCCCATCAGGTCCTTCACCATCTGGCCCATCAGGTCCTTCTCCTAGCGGTCCATCAGGATCGTCACCATCTGGCCCATCAGGACCTTCACCATCTGGCCCATCAGGTCCATCACCATCAGGTCCATCACCGTCAGGCCCATCAGGTCCATCACCGTCTGGCCCATCAGGTCCATCACCGTCTGGCCCATCAGGTCCATCACCGTCTGGCCCATCAGGTCCATCACCATCTGGCCCATCAGGTCCTTCACCATCAGGTCCATCAGGTCTTTCACCATCTGGCCCATCAGGTCCTTCACCATCTGGCCCATCAGGACCTTCACCATCTGGCCCATCAGGTCCATCACCGTCTGGCCCATCAGGTCCATCACCGTCTGGCCCATCAGGTCCATCACCATCTGGCCCATCAGGTCCTTCACCATCTGGCCCATCAGGTCCTTCTCCTAGCGGTCCATCAGGATCGTCACCATCTGGCCCATCAGGACCTTCACCATCTGGCCCATCAGGTTCTTCACCATCTGGCCCATCAGGTCCTTCACCATCTGGTTCATCACCATCAGGTCCTTCACCATCTGGCCCATCAGGTCCTTCACCATCTGGCCCATCAGGACCTTCACCATCTGGCCCATCAAGTCCATCACCATCTGGCCCATCAGGTTCTTCACCATCTGGCCCATCAGGACTTTCACCATCTGGCCCATCAGGTTCTTCACCATCTGGCCCATCAGGTCCTTCACCATCTGGTCCATCACCATCAGGTCCTTCACCATCTGGCCCATCAGGTCCTTCACCATCTGGTCCATCACCATCAGGTCCTTCACCATCTGGCCCATCAGGTCCTTCACCATCTGGTCCATCACCATCAGGTCCTTCACCATCTGGCCCATCAGGTCCTTCACCATCTGGCCCATCAGGACCTTCACCATCAGGCCCATCAGGTCCATCACCGTCTGGCCCATCAGGTCCATCACCGTCTGGCCCATCAGGTCCATCACCATCTGGCCCATCAGGTCCTTCACCATCTGGCCCATCAGGTCCTTCACCTAGCGGTCCATCAGGATCTTCACCATCTGGCCCATCAGGAGTTTCACCATCTGGCCCATCAGGTTCTTCACCATCTGGCCCATCAGGTCCTTCACCATCTGGCCCATCAGGTCCTTCACCATCTGGCCCATCAGGTCCTTCACCTAGCGGTCCATCAGGACCTTCACCATCTGGTCCATCACCATCTGGCCCATCAGGTCCATCACCATCTGGCCCATCAGGTCCTTCACCTAGCGGTCCATCAGGACCTTCACCATCTGGTCCATCACCATCAGGTCCATCACCATCTGGCCCATCAGGTCCTTCGCCATCTGGTCCATCACCATCAGGCCCATCAGGTCCATCACCGTCTGGCCCATCAGGTCCATCACCATCTGGCCCATCAGGTCCTTCACCATCTGGCCCATCAGGTCCTTCACCTAGCGGTCCATCAGGATCTTCACCATCTGGCCCATCAGGTCCTTCACCATCAGGTCCATCAGGTCCTTCACCATCTGGCCCATCAGGACCTTCACCATCTGGCCCATCAGGACCTTCACCATCAGGTCCATCACCGTCTGGCCCATCAGGTCCATCACCATCTGGCCCTTCACCTAGCGGTCCATCAGGACCTTCACAATCTGGTCCATCCCCATCAGGTCCATCACCGTCTGGCCCATCAGGTCCATCACCATCTGGCCCATCACCAAGCGGTCCATCACCATCAGGCCCATCAGGACCTTCACCATCTGGTCCATCACCATCTGGCCCATCAGGAACTTCACCATCTGGTCCATCACCTAGCGGTCCATCTGGCCCATCAGGTCCATCACCATCTGGCCCATCAGGTCCTTCACCTAGCGGTCCATCAGGACCTTCACCATCTGGTCCATCACCGTCTGGCCCATCAGGTCCATCACCATCTGGCCCATCAGGACCTTCACCATCTGGCCCATCAGGTCCTTCACCAAGCGGTCCATCACCATCAGGCCCATCAGGACCTTCACCATCTGGTCCATCACCATCTGGCCCATCAGGTCCTTCACCAAGCGGTCCATCACCATCAGGCCCATCAGGACCTTCACCATCAGGCCCATCAGGTTCTTCACCGTCAGGTCCATCAGGTTCTACACCGTCAGGTCCATCACCATCAGGCCCATCAGGTCCATCACCGTCGGGTCCATCGCCATCAGGTCCGTCATCATCCACAACTCCTATTTTGGATTCATCCACCGTTACTGAAATTGAGTCAACTACACCTTGTGAGAGCACTGATGGGTCTGTTACTGTCAGTGAGTTTACTGGGGAAACACAGACTGAAGGTTCAACTACAGAATGTCTTTTCTGTCAAGAGGGTTATGATAGAGAACACAGTCACAGCCCTGAACCAGAGGATAATGGTACTGGTTCATATAACAATGATGGATATTATCATTAGACACATCATTTATTAAATTCCTATTTATGAATTCATTGTTTTGAGATGATAATTACTTTATGTTTCAATGTTTTACAAGATACATGTGAATCCACTAACCAGTTTACATGTTTAGTAAGCAGATTCATACCAAACCATACCAGAACCATTAACTTGTTATATAGCAAATATTTGAACATAATTTATATTTTCTCTTACATACTTATTTATTATGTGTGGCATGATCAGTTAGATAATATGTCATTATAATAACCTGTCTCTATCTGAGAAACATTATTATTAACATTGATTGTAACATTATAAATAAATAAATTTACAAACAAGTTTTTTTATTTCAATTGTATTACCTATACACCATGGATTTATAATACTAGTAAACTGGATGGAGAACATAGGTGTTTGTCTATACATTCTGTACGATTTTAGGGAAAATGGCCAGTTAGGCAAAAGAAGCAAAATGGAGGATTTTCCATACTAAACGGGCTATAGGAAACTGCGGTTTTCACATGGATTTTTGATTTTTACTGTTTATATTTTAACCGAAAATGAATTATAGACATCATATTGACATAATTATAGGACCAAGGGATGTAAATAGTCCGTTAATCAGAATTTATGAGCAATTTTATAACTCAGGAAACGGCACACGATGGAAGTAAATTAAATTACTTTTATTTATTTTTCTTATTCTTTTTTCAGATTTCCCTTTAAGAATTAAACCTTTTGCATAATTTAAGAAAAAATTTTTTTTGATAAAATGTGTTTTCAGTAGTTGCCTATCACTAATTATGATATTGAATATCACGGATGTGAAGACGTTTTAAATATATCATTTATTATGTAGGAATTAATTTTTTCATATTTTTTGTCATTTAAAGCTAATGTGTATATATTTATGAATTTTTATGCAATGTTTAATTTATGTTGTAATTTATGACAATAAAATAAAAGTAATTTAATTCACTTCAATTGTGTGCCGTTTCCTTTGTTATAAAAATTGCTTATAAATCCTGATTTACGGACTATTTACATCCCTTGGTCCTATAATTATGTCAATATGATGTCTATAATTCATTTTCAGTTAAAATATAAACAGTGAAAACCAAAAATCCATGTGAAAACCGCAGTTTCCTATAGCCTGTTACCTGTTTAGAATGGAAAATCCTCCATTTTGCTTCTTTTGCCTAACTGGCCATTTTCCGTACAACCGTAATAGTCGGCCAAGAGATGAATCCAGTTTACTAGAAGTATTATACATCCATGCTATACACACATAGGTACCTATTTAGTCCCAAATTCTAATACAACTTTTTCGGAAATAGAATTAAGGATAAAACAAACATTGGCTGCAATCTGCTACGACATCTCTAGTAATCTGCCCACACAGTGCCCACACACTTTTTGAAAACATGTGGTGTTGAGGTTAATATATCGAATGGTGTAAATTTGTTGCTCGGTAGAGGAGTTTTCTAAGACAGGCATTAGTGTTTGGCTTATCCAAATAGAAGATTTCTTGTGAGCGAGTAGAGCTCGGTATCCTAATTTAAATTCCTCTTAACAGGGTTGGTACATCAATGGCTGCCGTGCATACCTTTTTCAAGGTGCACACATCCAGCATATCTCGTTCTTTTGGTTAAGTCAGGAAGAGTGTGGTTGCAAAACCTTTACCCACTATATCGAAGAAATCAACACCGAACACCGTCCAACTGTGATGTGTACTTGGCGTAGAAGGGATTCTAGAACTAGTGACTAGAATTCCTTGAATCCCTTTGTGGATCACAAGATAAATCCAACCATTTTATTACACTGCTGAACTGCGCCTTCCACATAACTCACAAAGTGCAGCTCAGAATCAAATATGTTATTATGCAAAGCTAGCTGTGTATTTAATGCATGTTTATTTTACATTGGGTCTTCTGGGAACAAACATTTAGATTTAAACATTCGTAAGCAACATAAATCATAAAATATATTTAAAAATAGACACAATGTTCAAGAAAAGAGTTTTTTGATGATTTAGGTATGAGTTGTTGTACATGAAGTGTTGTGTAAGTGAGTAATTTAATTGCAAGGTTGGACAGTTTGTATGGCTCCCTCCTGCGGGCTCCTCATGTCTCTGGTGCATGCCTCTTAAGATGCCTTTGTAGTCCGTAGCTTCTTGTATACACCTTGCCACATAATGGACACACCACATCACTCTTCTCCGTGTGGATGATTTTGTGAGAGTTTAAGTTACTACCGGATGCAAAACATTTCCCACATTCCTGTAAACAACAATACATTGAACTTGTAATCATCCTATTAGCAGCTTGACTAGCACATTATCTGTGCACAGAAATGTCTTCCAGATCTTCCATACTCACTTTGCATTTAAAAGGTCTCTGTCCCAAGTGTCTGTTGCGGTGCAGTTGCAGTGCGTGCGGCCGCTGGAATGTTTGGTTGCAGAAGGAACAAGCATAGGGTCTCTCATGTGTGTGCTTACGCACGTGTAATGTTAAATGATGCGATGTCACAAAACTACCATTACAATATTTGCAACTGAAATAATGAACAATAAATTGTAATCACTTCTCACTACACAACTTATAACTAGGGCTGCCACCTTTGTAAGAGCGTAGACCCGGTGATTCGGAAAAAACGAATTTGTGACCATAGTTGACTTTTTTTTTTTTTTTTGGTCCACACCATAATTCCAAACCCGGAGATTTACTATACTGACCCGGAGACCCAGTTTTTCTATGGGGGGGGGGGGACCGGGACCCCGAGTATTTTCCTTTTTTTTTTTTTAGTCCTGACAAAAATTTTAGACCCGGAGATACACTATGCTAACCCGGAGCCCGGAGAACACCACTCAAACCCGTAGACTCCGGGTTAAACCCGGAGAGGTGGCAGCCCTACTTATAACTCGGCAACTGTTAACTAAACCTTCTGTTCATAGAAATATGTATTGGGAGAAGGCCAACTTTAAAGTGGTTTCAAGCGATAGTGTTTTATCCATCCGTTTATTCAAAGAGTGCAATAAAATGTGTGTAGTGTTATGTTAATTTGCAATTTCTGTATATATTATAAACAGCGTGCCATGGAAATACTATACGTAAATGCCGGACCTCTGGGTTTGAGAAACCTGAATCAAATTTTCATTTGTATCTTTCATAAATTTGAATATGGGTCAGAATCCTCTCCAAAGCGGTCAATATGCATTCCCTGGTAACTGTAAAAATACTGATGTGACATTCTAGTGTTTAATCACTTTTACTCTGAAGTATGGATCCAATATTTGGCAAACCAAACCAATTTCAACATTAAAATAAGTTTTAAAGTATTTTTAAAATATCTGGAAGGGGCGAGATATCATTCCCTACATGGCTTGTTTACTAAGAGTGACCCAGACTATGAATTAGTCACATTTGCACAGTACTTGGGTGAACATTTCACATAAAGAAGCATCTAACATGCACGATACAGGCGATGAGTACCTGAAGGGTTTAATTCCCAGATGTTTCCTCCTGTGTACAGTGAGTGCGTAAGATTGTGTGAAGCTCTGGCCGCACATGTTACACACATGAGGCCTCTCCCCCGTGTGTTGTCTCAAGTGAACTTTCAAGTCGCCCGGTCTCGAGAACAGATATCCACACACGGGACAGGGATTTTTATTTTTACCTTGGTGGGATAATTTATGATCACGCAACCTCGTAGCATCTATGAAACTCTCACTACAAATATCACAAGCGTAGGGGCGCTCTCCACTGTGAGTCCGTTGGTGTATTTTTAAATAGTATTTCCTGGTAAATGCTTTGTCACACGTCGTACATTGAAATGGTTTCGTTTCTAAATGAGTCAAACGATGACGTTTCATTTGCTGAACGTTAGATAGAGTTTTAAAACAAATATCACACGTACTGTGTTTTCCCTTGTGCTTGTTATTCAATCCGACATTGTTCACAGAAACCATTTCACTGGGATCTGTGGCAGAATCTAGTACCACCTTATCATTATTAGCTGCCTTTGTTGAATAATCACTTGCACTCTCTCTAACACAACACTCATATTTTATATTTTCATTATGATCTTCATTCAATTCTTCAGAATGTGTTTTGTATTTTCGTTTATCAATACTAGTACTCCATTTATTGTTGAATATTTTATATGTTATATTCTTTATCGATGGGATGTTATGTACCTGTTCTGTGTATCTTATGTGGTCCATTATTATTGAACACAGGCCACAGCACAGAATACAATAAACTGATATATAATAAGTTAGGATATTATTATATTCAAGGTTTCTGAGATACAAGGAGCCATCCTCTGACAATACACCGACATACTAAACGCAGATCACATCAATTTGCGTGAATTGCTATGATAGTACAGATGTTAAGAAAATTAAACTCCCTGATCGGTAATCTGCAGTCAAACTATCCCAATTTTTAGGAACCTTTTTACGCCCCAACACTCGTGACACTTTATTTCACTCAATAATGGAATTACTATTGAATTGATACAAATTTTAATCGAAGACATAAAAATAGAAAAGATGAATATAACGAGATTTTATTCTTTTTTAGGCCCTTCACTCGTTTGCGAGTGATCTTAGATAACGGGATTCATCAAGCAATATTACGCGAAGTGGCGAGTAGAAGATCATTATATATTATTATACTATATGGTACCGAAATGATAATTTACAATAAATTTACTATAGGTATATTATTTTGACGTTTTGATTTTTGTTTGACAGTTGAGATTTTGTCATTGTGAGTTTCTGTCTGGTTACCCTTTTCACTTGGTCAATGGTCGTGATGGTCACAGAACACATATACTCTCTAACGAGAGAAGAATGCCAACTTCATAGAAAGTATATGCAAACACGAAAATGACAGATCTCATCTAGCTTTCTCTCTCATTCACTTCATGCCCACATAAACAATGGCGCCAGGCGCCTTATTAAATTGATTATTGAGGTTTTATACGGATAAATACGCATTAGCGATTAAAAATAGTTGTACTCTAATACAAAAGCGGGACATATCCATACATCCCATTTTTACACTACAATACAACTATTTAATCATTAATGCGCACTAACCCTTTGGAAATAAGTATAATAACCAAAGAATTAAAATGCAGCAGTAGGTATGACATTGGCATTTATTTTAAGTAAATAGTACATACATATTGTATAAACATTACATAGAGACAATTAAAAAACATGTTCAAAAGAACCATTAACAAAAATAAAACGAAATAATGAGTCAATCAGAGCGTTTCACCAACTTTTTGATTGAGGAATTTCAGTAAGTAAAGATTGCAGTCGCGTGTCATAATTTATCGAACGAAATTTGTCACAGATGGCTTTTCCGAACCTAAAGTTTGTGAAATCCAGAATATTTCTCACAAAACTATAACACAGAACAAGTTACACGAGTCTCTGGTCTCGACAATAATTGAATATAGAACAAGTCTCCATCATAGAATAAGTCTCCATTTTTCACACACAAACGAGTACGTATATTTCTCCCAAACACAGGATCCCGAAATGACGAATCATATGTCTCACAAAAACACAAAAAAGGAGTTTATATTTTACACAAACCTAGTTCAAAACAATGTAATAATACCGATCACGAAACAAATTTTGGAAAGACGACGCCAGACGACGCGACAGAAACAGTAAAAAATATGGCCGCGTGTTGTTTACAAACGGCATTGGCGTTGTATTGCCAGCTTGCAAAATGTAAAAGACTTGTATAATATTTCTCGAAATCTGGTTTCTTAAAAAGAAATAAATATTAATTCACCCATAAAAACACCGCATGATAACATAATAATATATTTATGTTTTTAATATTCACTCTAAAGTTCATATTTCGGAATTATTTCCATAATCGGTAATTCTATTTTTTACGTCTGTATACGAATTACTACACCAGGCAATACCAACTTTACCACCGAAAAAATCCACGATCTATTACCAATAGCAGCATATTCTGTTGGCAAGTACCAAAACCAGAGTTGACTCAGCCTGGTGATGGTCGAGTCTGGGGTCCCCTAACATGCACTCCGTTTCAATGTTCAGGTACGTTCGGCCATTAATAGTATAATAGTACAGCGTCGGCCAAGTACCGAAATAGATATTCTTCAGATATGATTCATATGAAATACTGAAATACGGTAGTGATACTAAAGGCGAAGATACACACGAGAGATTTTGGCCTCCCGGATACCAAAATGACAGGTCTCTTGTGTGTAAACACATCGGAGACGCGAGATATCTCTCGATACCGCGCGCCTCCTGAGACGGTCTGCACACGCAAGTCTCGCGTCGTGTATTTTACATATTTTCGTCTCAGGGGACGCGTCTCCGGTCTTTTGACATGTTCAATTTTAATCTGAGGTCTCTTGGAGATGTTTGCAACTGAATTGGATTGGCGCGCGTGGGCACGTGGTTTTTGTATTGATATATAATTTTAAACATTCCTGCGATTGTGACGATATTAGTACATTGTTAATAATAAAATTGTTAGTTGATTATAATTATAATATTATTTTTAAATAATGGCGGATTAATAACAGAGTTGCATTTGCATTTGAAATATGAATACAGTTGTGAAAATACATTAACATTACGTGTTTTGTTATTCCCTTCATGTCCTACAACATTTATAGCAAACTATGTAGTTACCATTTCACCCTTTAATATTCATCGAAGGAACATAAGGAGGAAACAAAATTTCGCTACTCACAACGGTTTCGGGTATGTAGTGCATACCGATACTTGCTTTGGCTTATGTCACTGATGTCATAGGAATGGTGTACATTAAAAGAAGGTCTAATTAAGTATTATATTTTATTTACTAACGCAGAAAAGAATGACAAAAAAGATATATCGGAATGAGCGAAGAGGGGTGAGAAAGCGCGGCCGTCCGAGACTGACCTGGTCCGATCATGTCGACCAGATCCTCAAGGATGGACGCGTTTTGAGTAAAAGGAATCGGAGAGCGTGTATGACTAATTGCATGAATGTGACGGAAGCTAGGAGTGTGTGTAGGGATAGGGCTGTCTGGCGCTCTGTCCTCTCTGCCTACCCTGCAAGGGATGTGGCGTGAGGGTATAGATAGATAGATAGATAGACGCAGAAAAGGAAATATACACATACGCATGCAAGTAAAGTACCGACCGACATATGTACATTACTGAATCGATAAATAATTTCAAAGCGGTATATAATTATATTTTTTAATCACAATACTCGTAAATACATGACACTAGAGTATGTACACAAAACCAAACGCCATTATGGCGCCAAAAATACTAATAGAATGAATGCAGCAACAGACCAAAGTCTCGCGTCTCGAGATAGTCCCGTGTATTTTAGAATTTGATGACAGGAGGCGATTGTCGGCCATTTTTACTAGAGATGCCGTCTCTAGAGACGAAAATCTCCCGTCGTGTATTTCACTGAAGAGACTGACGCCATTTTGTCAGTGCCTGGAGGCGCATCTCCTGAGACCCCGTATATCCACACCTTAAAAGGCGAAGATACACACGAGAGATTTTGGCCTCCCGGATACCAAAATGACAGGTCTCTTGTGTGTAAACACATCGGAGACGCGAGATATCTCTCGATACCGCGCGCCTCCTGAGACGGTCTGCACACGCAAGTCTCGCGTCGTGTATTTTACATATTTTCGTCTCAGGGGACGCGTCTCCGGTCTTTTGACATGTTCAATTTTAATCTGAGGTCTCTTGGAGATGTTTGCAACTGAATTGGATTGGCGCGCGTGGGCACGTGGTTTTTGTATTGATATATAATTTTAAACATTCCTGCGATTGTGACGATATTAGTACATTGTTAATAATAAAATTGTTAGTTGATTATAATTATAATATTATTTTTAAATAATGGCGGATTAATAACAGAGTTGCATTTGCATTTGAAATATGAATACAGTTGTGAAAATACATTAACATTACGTGTTTTGTTATTCCCTTCATGTCCTACAACATTTATAGCAAACTATGTAGTTACCATTTCACCCTTTAATATTCATCGAAGGAACATAAGGAGGAAACAAAATTTCGCTACTCACAACGGTTTCGGGTATGTAGTGCATACCGATACTTGCTTTGGCTTATGTCACTGATGTCATAGGAATGGTGTACATTAAAAGAAGGTCTAATTAAGTATTATATTTTATTTACTAACGCAGAAAAGAATGACAAAAAAGATATATCGGAATGAGCGAAGAGGGGTGAGAAAGCGCGGCCGTCCGAGACTGACCTGGTCCGATCATGTCGACCAGATCCTCAAGGATGGACGCGTTTTGAGTAAAAGGAATCGGAGAGCGTGTATGACTAATTGCATGAATGTGACGGAAGCTAGGAGTGTGTGTAGGGATAGGGCTGTCTGGCGCTCTGTCCTCTCTGCCTACCCTGCAAGGGATGTGGCGTGAGGGTATAGATAGATAGATAGATAGACGCAGAAAAGGAAATATACACATACGCATGCAAGTAAAGTACCGACCGACATATGTACATTACTGAATCGATAAATAATTTCAAAGCGGTATATAATTATATTTTTTAATCACAATACTCGTAAATACATGACACTAGAGTATGTACACAAAACCAAACGCCATTATGGCGCCAAAAATACTAATAGAATGAATGCAGCAACAGACCAAAGTCTCGCGTCTCGAGATAGTCCCGTGTATTTTAGAATTTGATGACAGGAGGCGATTGTCGGCCATTTTTACTAGAGATGCCGTCTCTAGAGACGAAAATCTCCCGTCGTGTATTTCACTGAAGAGACTGACGCCATTTTGTCAGTGCCTGGAGGCGCATCTCCTGAGACCCCGTATATCCACACCTTAAGTGGGGAAAAAATGGCTAGTAATGAATGGATTTCAAAAGAAATTTTGATTTACTTATTTGATAAATTTTAGTAGATTAGATAGCAATGAAGGATTCATTCAGAACTAGGGTTGCCACCTTTGTAAGAGCGTAGGCCCGGAGATTTGTAACAATGTGTAATAATAGTTTTTTTTTTTTTTTTGGTCCACACAATAATTACAAACCCGGAGATTTACTATGCTGACCCGGAGTCCCCGTTTTTCTATGGGGGGAAACCAGGACCCCGGGTATTTTCCGTTTTTTTTTTTTTTTCGTCCACACCATAATTACACACCCGGAGATTTTGTATGCTGACCCGGAGCCCCGGTTTTTCGATGAGGGGGACCAGGACCCCGGGGTTATTTTCCTTTTTTTTTTAGTCATGACAAAAATTTCCCACCCGGAGATACACTATGCTAACCCGGAGCCCGGAGAACGCCACTCAAACCCGTAGACTCCGGGTCAAACCCGGAGAGGTGGCAACCCTATTCAGAACATGTAGGTATTTCGGTACTTGGGCGACGCTGTACGATATCTGTACTACTGCCGAACAAACCCGAATATTAAAACGGAGTGCATGTTAGGAAACCCCACTACTACTCACTACTTTGCTCACTACTACTGGATCCAATAGTTCTCACACCATTTCTGAAAATATCGACGCTCGGTACCTCTAGCGATGCGTCGCTGTAAACACTAAACTTGGCCGATAACTCCTGTGGATAACTCTCGTAAAAATGGATTGATAATAATTTTAAAAATTTATAGCTCGTAATATGTTCCTCAAAAAGCATAAAATGTTTTAGAACACACATACCTACTTCAATTTTAAAAAGCCTAGATCACTTCTTATTCTTGATATACTTATGTAGTAGGTACTATCCCACCTCGCTTGTTTACTTATATATATTTTTATCTAATTGTAAACAATCAGCGAACTAAAATTATTTTTGTGGTGGAGTTATAACTGCAAAGGTCCTCTCAAAAACTCTTGGTAGATAGTACCTAGAATATTTTATATCTGTAGCTTTAAAAAATATAACCCAATCATCGCGGAACATATTCCCCGCTATCGGCCAAGCTCGGGCCAAGTTTAGTGTTAACAGCGACGCATCGCTAGAGGTACTCCTTGTTTCATATAACTTGGCCACTGGCTACATAGTAATTCTATACAAAAAGTGTGACAAGACGGATGAAACGAAATGTACCGAGCGTCGATATTTTCAGAAATGGTGTGAGAACTATCGGATCCACGAATCTACTACAAATGGCCGAATGCCAAACGGCCGACATGGACAAACGGCCGACAAGGACAAATGGCCGACACGACCAACTGGCCGACTGGTACAAATGGCCGAAAGACGAAAGGCCGAAATCCAAACGGCCGACATGGACATATGGTCGACAAGTACAATAGGCCGACATCCAATAGGCCGACACGGACATCTGGCCGACAAGGACGAATGGCCGACAGGACGAATGGCCGACAATGACGTTTTCAATCAAGATAATGGTTAACAAGCATCGCCCAGCAGACATGGGACATTACTGTAAAAAAATAATGTTGACCGGTTAGGTTGTTTTTTATTTATACTAGTAAGGTTAAATTAAGCGCTAAAAGGCACCTGCAGCCGAAACAAATGAAAAACCGTTTTTAACGCCTAAAAATTGTGAACCTGCATGTTCGCTGGAAAGTTGAAAAAGTAATGTCCCATGTCTGCTTGGTGTTTTTGATCTAATTCGTGTAGCGGCTACTCGCGGCGCTAGTAGTAGGTAATTCTTTCAAGTATGTCTCATAATTATTAAGTATACAGTGGTTACGTAAATTCAGGAGCAGATTCTATTTAACCTTGGGTGCTATTGGCAAAAACAGTGTTACCGTTGTCTTTTTTTTTTCAGAAGTCTCACCGAAGCCTGCGATAGTAGAGTACAAGCCTACATCGTCGAATTCCATCACCGCCATGAGTGGTGACGTCACCTTGTATCGGTGACAAACACCTTGTCTCGGTGACAAATACTTAAATTACGGAATATTTTTTCCCATACAATTTAGATGGCGTAATCATACATGGCGTAATCAACTGTTGTTTAAAAAACTAGCCAAATTTTGGATTGTTAGAATAAACTGGCAACTTTGTTTTTCAAACTTGTGATGTGATCATTATTTCAATCTTTTTTTTGTGTCGGCCATTCGTCCTGTCGGCCATTCGTCCTTGTCGGCCAGTTGTCCGTGTCGGCCTATTGGATGTCGGCCAATTGTACTTGTCGGCCATATGTCCATGTCGGCCGTTTGGATTTCGGCCTTTCGTCTTTCGGGCATTTGTACCAGTCGGCCATTGGTCTTGTCGGCTATTTGTCCGTGTCGGCCATTTGTCCTGTCGGCCGTATGTCTTGTCGGCCGTTTGTCCGGATCCCCGGATCCACTACTACTAGTCCACAGAACCACAGAACACAAAGGCTGGCCACAGACGTCCGGAGGTTCAGCTGGCGAATGTCAGTTCCTGAACTTCGGGGCGTGTGTGGCCAGCCATATACTCTCTCACAGAACACATATGCGCACAGAACACATACAGGGTGTCCCGTAAATCAACGTCATCCCGTAAAGGGGTGATAGACCAGCTCATAACCTACCAGAAAATCGAAATATGATGATAGAAAAAATCGCTCATTCTCGAGATATCGGCACTTTTTTGTTTTTCGTGAAATTCGACACCTTTGATAAGTTTTTCGAGCTCCACGGTCACAAAATTCAACATTCTAAGATTCTAATTTTTGATTCGTAATTCTGAATAATCCAGCTATTTGAATATAATGCAAAATAAAATGTACTATGTCACAATTTTGAAAAAAAGGGCATTATTTCCGGCTCTCGAGTTTTTTTGTTTTTTATTAGCAAATTTCGACTCCGTTACACTCTAAAAAAATGTATCACATTAAGCTGACAAATTATATTAAAAACTTCCTCATTTAGTGTAGTTTTTAAAAAGGTACAAAACTGGATATAGTTCCCTTTATAAAAAAAGATATTCCTGTTTTACTTCAAAAGGACCTCATTATAAAAAAAATCAAATGCAGGGTTATAGTTTCCTTATGTTCAATATTTGGACAAGTGATAGAGGATGAAAAAATATGAAAAAAATGTCATATGAATGTATGTCTAAAAATCAACCGTTTTGGAGTTATACCCTTTTGAAAATTGGGAAGTATGAAAATTTCTCATTTGGGTTTTTTGACAATAACTCACAAACTACTACCTCGATTTTGACAAAGTAAACTAAAAATCATTGTAAATAATGTAGGCTTGCGAAAAAGTACCTAATTTGCGGCCTTTTCTTCAAAATTTTGTGAAAATTCTGTTAAGAAACATGTATTTTTGTGAAATAATGATATTTTTTACAGAATTTTCACTAGATTTTACGGAAAAGGCCACAAATTAGGTTCTTTATCGCAAGCCTACATTATTTACAATGATTTTTAGTTTACTTTGTCAAAATCGAGGTAGTAGTTTGTGAGTTATTGTCAAAAAACCCAAATGAGAAATTTTCATACTTCCCAATTTTCAAAAGGGTATAACTGGTATAACTCCAAAACGGTTCATTTTTAGACATACGTTCATATGACTTTTTTTTTCATATTTTTTAATCCTCTATCACTTGTCCAAATATTGGACATAAGGAAACTATAACCCTGCATTTGATTTTTTTTTATAATGAGGTCCTTTTGAAGTAAAATTGGAATATCTTTTTTTGTAAAGGGAACTATATCCAGTTTTGTACCTTTTTAAAAACTACACGAAATGAGGAAGTTTTTAATATAATTTGTCAGCTTAATGTGATACATTTTTTTAGAGTGTAACGGAGTCGAAATTTGCTAATAAAAAACAAAAAAACTCGAGAGCCGGAAACAATGTCCTTTTTTTCAAAATTGTGACATAGTACGTTTTATTTTGCATTATATTCAAATAGCTGGATTATTCAGAATTACGAATCAAAAATTAGAATCTTAGAATGTTGAATTTTGTGACCGTGGAGCTCGAAAAACTTATCAAAGGTGTCGAATTTTACGAAAAACAAAAAAGTGCCGATATCTCGAGAATGGGCGATTTTTTCTATGATCATATTTCGATTTTCTGGTAGGTTATGAGCTGGTCTATCACCCCTCGGACACGGTCACTTGGGCGATGGTCACCTGGGCGACGGACACTTCGGCGCCGGACACCTGGGCGACGCGACATCTGGGCGATGGGACATCTCGGCGACGCGACACCTGGGCGATGGGACATCTCGGCGATGCGACACCTGGGCGACCGGACACCTGGGCGACGCGACATCTCGGCGACCGCATATGTTTTCACTTTTTGTGAAGTGGCTACCGGCTACGTAATAAACATACCATAATAGTTATTCGAATAAAAACAGTATTTTTCAGGCCTTTCTTGAGGGAAAAATAAATAATATATTAATTATCATTTTAAGAATAAAGAGGTATGCAAAAATAACAATAATATAAAAACAATAATCATCAACCACTATACGCATTTTACAAATACATAATAATATATACTATAAACTTGCATACATTTGATACCTCTCTCAAGTATTGTGTATGTGGGAGTGGTATGACTGCTATGTAATAGAATTTCCCTTACTCATTTTATGAATATTGTTTTCTAGCGAATAAAAGTCGGGAAATTTCTTATTAAGTAGGTTCAACAGTGAGGTTCATCAGTGAATTTGATTGTGCGTTCCACACCTGTCCCCGCTTACCCCATTTTTTAAGAAAAGGACCTGTGATTGTGTGTGGTCATAAACTCTCAAATACTTTCCAGTACACTTCGTGTCTGGAACTGAAAAATACACATGTCTCGTGAAGGGGTGAATACACCATCACCCCGGAGATACGAACCCGGCACCTCCTGATCTGGGCTGCAAACAACCGCGCCGCACGTATACCTACTCAAATTTAATGTTATTTATTATTTTATTACATATCATGTTATTATCTTATCATGTATCATCATCACTTAAATCTAAGTATCCAACTATGACGTCACGCTCATTTCCCTCGTTCTTAATCGCATGAACAAACGCATAATAGCGTTTTGTAAAAATAGTTTTTTTTTTTACTTTTTGGGATTAATTTTGCTTTTTGAAAAAACTTTCTCGATCAGTCCCAATTTTAGAGACTTTCGGAAACAAGTTTCTGTCTTTCGGAAAAAAAGATCAGAGGTGTTTTTCACTTTTTTTTAGAATCTACATAAGATAAAAAAAATCTTTTACAGTTATTCCCTAGGTAAAGGTTCAATGTTTTTTCACCCTATTTTTTCCAAAGAATATTTATTAGAGAGAATGAACAATGAAAGGATAGCAAAGAAAATAAACCTGGGTGAAAGAAGAGGTATAAGGAAGCGCGGCCGTCCAAGAACCACATGGCTGGACCATGTAGACCAGATTCTTAAGGACGGACGTGTTCTGAGTAAAAGGAATCGTAGAGTGTGTATGGCGAATTGCATGAATGTGACGGAAGCCCGAAGTGTGTAAGGATAGGAAGGTCTGACGATCTGTTCTCTCTGCCTACCCTGCAAAGGATGCGGCGTGAGGGTATAACAAATTTATTAGTAAGGTCTCTCGTTATTTGCATTTTTTTTAAATGTCAATATGTCTACTCTTAATCAGTCTTACCACTCAGTGTCCCTGTCTACCATAAGAGAATTTATACCTACTTAGATAGTACACACTCATCAGTCCCTGGCCATATTATTAGACGCTCTGTGGTTTTAAATAATTAAATATTTTTTACGAGTTTATATGTAGTACTTTTACATTTAAACATAGATATAATAGAAAAAACGTTCATTCTTCGTGATATTTCGCGGTTTGAAAATATTTTAGCATTCACGAGGGCCTTTACTTCATTTTTTTAAATGGTGTAAAATCGCATTTTTTACCCATTATGAAAATGTTCCAATTGATTATTTAACCTAATCATTATTATAATTGTCCAATGTCCGTTTATTTATGTGTTATTTGCGAAAATAAATAGTACCGTGATTATTATGCAAACGAATTAATCTAATGTATGAAATTTTGAAAATTCTTTACACTTTACATCAGACAAAGAGTGTCGGTTGAGCAATACGTCTTCTGAAGTAAAGTTATTTGAAAAAGTTTGTAATTAGGACTGTAGGTACTTGCTGAATACAGTAATTTATAGGTAGGTACATACCTATTTGATACATAATGCATCGGATTCTTTCGAATCATACCTACATACTACATATAGTAGGTACGTATAGCCAAATGGAATAAAAACAGTTTTGAATAGGTACAATCAATACATACCTACCTACTTATTATATTAATATTATTGATACAATATGCAATACAAATTCTTTTGGAAATCATACTTACTGTAGGTATAGTATGTAGAATTAGTATGGAAAGTAGCTGTAAGACCCTATATTTTTTCACACTGAATAGTTTCTTATTCCACAGTTCTGTCTTCTTACCGAAAAGACGGCGATGCTACTTTTCGATTATTTTTATTGTTTAATTTTTTAACGTGCCCAAGCCAGAAAGCTATCAGACCGATCTCCAATACTGAGGGAAGTGCACAGCACATGGAGTGGAGAGATGTATCAAATACATCCTCACGACATCGAATTAGGGGATTCAAAGTAATCAATATACCTACTATAGTCCAGCAGGGGCGTGGGAAAAGACTGAGCCTTGTGATTTCCCTGATGTGTTCCTTCGAATAACTTTAAAGACCGTGATAGAGTGGCACTATGAGTATGAGAATGACACAGGTAAAGAGGAGTCTTGTGGCTTTGACGGGTAGGTACTACCAATTAAAAAAGTCGACGATGTGAATCTGGTTTTACGACTTTCATGACGATATTGGAGAGACGGGGAAAAGACGGAGCCTTGTGATCTTCCTGTGTTCACTCGAGGAATTTTGAAGGGTGGAGTAGCAAAAGTGGTTACACAAAAACATATTTAACCAACCCTCCGTGAATTCGCAGGTAGATACCCACTAGTAACTTAATGAAACTGCGAAAAAATAAATACAGTGCATAAATCCACAGAAACACGTTTGTATTAACAGGTACGCGCGTGAATGCGCCTGAAACGCCTGCAACTTTCATGTGTCAATTGGTTAACATTGTAATGCCATACGTTAAAAATATAATATACAAATAGGAGGTATATAACAAATCTCCTGACTAAAAATCTATTATATCTATGTTTAAATGTAAAAGAACTTAAGAAAAACTCATAAAAAACATTTAATTATTCAAAAACTACAGTGCGTCTAATAACATGGCCAGGGACTGTACATCCAAAATAAAGGAATTCAATTTGCCATTGTTTAAAATTAGTTATTGTTCCTTATAGCTGTTTTGGGACTTTCTACTATAGCTGGGGTGGCCAACCCGCGGCCCGCGGAATAGTGAGAAAATAAAAATATAATATTAAATCCCGAGTGGAAACATGAATGACTGATGAAAACTGTTTCCGTGTAGAAACTACCTCACTCAATATCGATATGCACTTAGTTCTGCCATACGAAATTAAGTTTCTCACTAATTTATTGTTGTTCGATTATGTTCGATTCTCATTTTTGTTTTATTTTTTTGACTAATGAGCCATGGGCTTCATCGGGGGGCCTGCGGCGCTACTTATGGTCGTGAGCATCTTACAAATTAATTATATGTATTGCCTGTTGTAGAAAGACAAATCAGATTCACAACATCACCCATTTTTCCCTTAAAAATTTCGCCTGTGTCACTATTATGGGTAATCTTTTTAATTAGAAAAGTTAAAGTTGTGTGCCTTCTCCACTCAGTTTCGCAAAAACAATATTTTCATTTCTGTTGCCTTCCCCCTTTCCCGAAATAAACCTATATATTTATTTTTAATAATGTAAAATTTAAAAAAATGTTATGCGGTCTGGTAAGCAATCTCATCTTTAGAATCTGGTACGGCTGCTGAAAAGGTTGGCCACCCTTGTACTATAGAGGACTTGTTACAACCTAACAACACATTTAACAATATGGATTGGTTTGGACCCTATTTAGACAATGCGACTACGAAATATATTAATAATAATAAAATAATAAAGTAACAATAAACTAGAAATACAAGACAAAAATCTGTAAATTTATTCGAAATTGACACAATGTCTTGTCCGAGATCCGGCCGTTAAAAATATGACGCATCTGTTTTTTGTTTAAAATGTGGTTAAAATGATAGCTTACTAATAGGGTAATACATCGCACTAGAGTTGCCTACCAAAATCTTGCCGCAATACCCCCTGCCCCCCCGTAAAAGTCCCCTTCCCGTTTTTTTTTTTTATTTTTTTAGGAATATATAAATAAGAGAAAGTAGTTAATGACAAAAATAATCCTTACTAAATTCTCTACAATAAATGTTCCATACAGTTTTTGTAAAACTAGTAGTTTACCTGTAATGGCCGGTTAGAATGCGGGATATTTTTTGATAAAAATATTTTTTCTTTTTATTTTCCTTTAACCTTCCAACCACCATCACTAATATTTTATGGAAAAAAAATGAACTGCGGCGCTATATCGCTGCTTATTTTATGAAATAATATTTTTTAAGAACATCCGTCATTTGTGTTTTCTTACAATTACTCAGAAATTATTAGATGAATGAAAATATATAATTATAACTCAATTTTAGCTAAGGCTATAGAAAATTATTAGTTTTTAGACTATGTATTTCCCCATAGCTCTAATCAATTTAGTTTCAATAAGTACATGTTTTTGCAATCCAAATGAATTTCGGTATTTGGGCCGGCCATTGTAGGTAAACTGTTATTCCGGGTTATTGCGGGTAAACAGAGGTAATTATTAAGAATTACTTTCGTCATTGACCACTTTTCATATCTCTTACCATATTCTTTAAAAAGCTAAAAACCGCGAAACCGCGGCGGGGCCTTTTCGGTGGTGGGGGGGGGGGGGGATTGCGGCAGGATTTTGATAGCCAATCCTGCTGCGATGTATTACCCTAACCCTAAGGTAAGCTATCATTTAAACCACATTTTGATCAAAAAACAGATGGGTCACATTTTTAACGGCCGGATCTCTGGCTACTGAGGCATAGACACAAAAAAGAACACATTACTTTAGTATTGTCAAATATAGGTTTAATTAGAATCGTTTGCGCGAATATACGAATTAACCTATTAGATATATTTAATTTGCTCATATTGGTAAAACTGATAAAGTGATGATGATACATGATATGTAATAAAATAATAAATAACATTAAATTTGAATAGGTACATATCCGGTGCGGTTGTTTGCAGCCCAAACTTCTAATCAGGAGGTGCCGGGTTCGAATCTCGGGGGTTATGTTGTATTCATCCCTTCACGAGACATGTGAATTCTTCAGTTCCAGACACAAAGTGTACTGGAAAGTATTTGAGGGTTTATGACCACACACAATCACAGGTTCTTTTCTTAAAAAATGGGGCAAACGGGGACAGGTGTGGAACGCACAATCAAATTCACTGATGAACCTCACTGTTGAACCTACTTAATAAGAAATTTCCCGACTTTTATTTCGCTAGAAAATAATATTGAAAAAATGAATAAGGGAAATTCTATTACATAGCAGTCATACGACTCCCACATACACAATACTTGAGAGAGGTATCAAATGTATGCAAGTTTATAGTACATATTATTATGTATTTGTAAAATGCGTATAGTGGTTGATGATTATTGTTTTTATATTATTGTTATTTTTGCATACCTCTTTATTCTTAAAATGATAATTAATATATTATTTATTTTTCCCTCAAGAAAGGCCTGAAAAATACTGCTTTTCTTCGACCAACTATTATGGTATATTTAGAGCGTAGCCAGAAGCCACTTCACAAAAAGTGAAAATATCTGCGGTCGCCCGGATGTCCCGTCGCCCAGATGTCGCGTCGCCGAGATGTCCCATCGCCCAGGTGTCGCATCGCCCAGATGTCCCATCGCCCAGGTGTCGCGTCGTCCAGGTGTCCCGTCGCCGAGATGTCCGGCGCCCAGGTGACCGTCGCCCAAGTGACCGTCGCCCAGATGTCGCGTACCGATCACCCCTTTACGGGATGACGTTGATTTACGGGACATCCTGTATACTCTCTAACCATATGCGGATATCACTTGTCAAACGAAAATCAAAACCGTCAAGTCAAAACCGTATTATCAAGAATCGAGACCACATCGAGACCTCATCAAAACCAAATCAAAACTTTACAATATTGAACCGATGTATAGTACCTACCAATATTTATAAGCTTAATTAACTATTATTTCGTAAAAAGTGTACAATAACCTGAATATAACCTATCAAGCATAATGGCAGTACATCTCAGAGTGGATAAGTTATTTAAATTAGGTGAGTTATATTTACATTTGGTTATGTTATATAGTTATATTATCCTGTTGTTCGGGTAAATATTATTATATAGTGTAGGTACCACTGCATCTTATACACAATGGTCCCACAGTCATCATTAATAAAGGCTTTTATATTAGACCTGTAAAGAAAGTTTTTGTTCCATTGTACAAAGCCATAAAGTGTACCTATCTAGTAAAACAGAATGTTTGAATAACTTATTAATATTAAATTTAAGAATTTATAAATAAGTAATATTGATGTAAGTAGTTTAAAATACAAAAATGTTTGCTTTTCCACTTAGTTTGGAAACTATTTCCCTGCACGCAGTAGACATACATCTTGCTCGCCCTTGTCAGTTATGGAAAATGTCCCACTGAATATAATTATTTATTTCCTCAAATATTGTATAATATAAAATATATTCCAGCATTCCAGCCATTATTGGAGTTCCAGAATGTTAGAGGAATATCTACATCAGGAGTGTGTGGAGCACGGGCTGCTAGGACTGGAGTAGTGTTGATGAATATGGGTGGACCTCAGCACACGGAGCAAGTGGGAGAGTATTTGTTAAGGATTATGACAGATAGAGATATGATACAACTCCCAGTACAGAGGTTTATTTTATAACTAATATATGTTATATTCAGTGATGTGCTGCTAAAATTCTATCAACCGACTCGCACTTTGTTCCTCCCCATGTTCGCATGTGCAATTATAACTTTGATGTTAAGTTTTGCCTGATTTACAAGGAGTACAGAACATAGGCATTGCAATTTTCATAGAGGGACAATACTGGAGACTGTGAAGGTTGTGATGCGTACCACAAGAAGCAGAAAGAGCCTAGCTTTTTTGACCACAAATTTGTTGTATTGGAAATTGGAAAAGGTTTTTAAAGAGAGAGGAAACTCTGAATGCAGGAAAAGGATAATGGGCCAGGGTATTTAGTTTCTAGCCATATGAGCTGTATTATGTGGAATGTGGACGGACACACCAAACACTACAATCGCCGGCATTACAACTGGCTCTTCCAATCAAAATAATTTTATTACAGTCTGGCGCGAGTCAGTGGGAACCCATAGCAGCATATCACTGGTTGTATTGTATAATCAACCACTCTGCATATTGTCACAGACTTAAAGAGAATTATTCATATTAGAGTAATTCTTCCACTTAATACTCACTTGGTGTTGTAGCCGTCTTGGTCCGTGGATTGCTCAGAGAAGAACTGAAGAGGTGAAGAAAAAATATCAAGAGATTGGAGGGGGATCCCCTATCTATAAGTGGACCAAGGTTCAGGGAGAAGGCCTGTGTAAAGAATTGGATAAAATTAGTCCTGAGACAGCACCTCATAAACCTTATATTATGTTCCGATATGTGGATCCATTGACACAGCAAACATTAGATGAGGTGGAAAAGTATGTTATGTTTCCATTACCTAATGTAATGTAATGCCATTCACCAATATAATATTGAAATGCACAATTGTCAGGTCAACTAAGTCAATTTGCAATAATTAAATGCAGTGTAACTCCTCCACTCACCAATAAAGCAGTTTAAGTTTAAATAAATTGTTATCCGGTTTGCGGACAACGAGCAATACTCTACTGTATAGGCACCATGCAGGCAAAACAATATTAATGGATTTGGCTACTTATTTAGTCTCTGAATTGTTGTCTTGCAAAAGCATCTCTCATCAACTGGGTTCTGAATGCAAACAGAAGAGATTCAGATATACGCACAGGTCCCCAAGTTTAAAATAAGTCAGGGTATTGGTGAGCGGAGGTTCCAGTGTAATTTTGTTTAATTTGTTTTAGGGATGGTGTGGAGAGTGTGGTTTTCTTTTCTCAATATCCTCAGTACAGTTGTGCAACATCAGGTTCTAGTTACAATGCTATATTTGATTATTACAGAAAGAAGTAGGTATTCTAATCCTCTATACAAACTATGCAGTATATTTCACTCTGGAAATGTAATCATTTCAATAATAACAATTAATTTGGAAATAGGAATTAATTAATTGAGCAAAAGGGAATTCATTTTAATGTCTAAATTGACATTTCTTGTGAAAACTTGAGTGTTTGGTTATAATTCTGTTAATTTTAGTGTAATTAATATTCATCAATATGTGTATGGAGTGTCACTGTGAGTGTACTATGTTGTAGGACTCCCCCTGCAGGAATGAAGTTTAGTGTGATAGAGCGATGGGGGGGGCATCCCTTGCTGGCACAAGTTGTAGCAGAGAGGATTACAGACGAGTTAAACAAATTCAATGAGGACATAAGGAAAGATGTCCTGATACTTTACACAGCTCATAGTTTACCACTAAAGGTAGAACAGCTCTGCTCAGCCCTGTGCTCTGTAAAAGAGGGTGTTGTAGTATAATGTATGTAATGAAGTGGGCCTTTGTTCTAGGCTGTAAACCGTGGTGATAATTATCCAGGTGAGGTGGCTGCCACGGTACATAACACTGTGGCTACATTACACAAGCAGGGAGTACATAACCCCTATCAGTTAGTGTGGCAGAGCAAAGTGGGGCCACTACCCTGGCTTCAGCCTTACACTGATGACGCTATCAAGGTGAGATTAACACATGACAATACATTAACATGTGGTGTAGGTACATGATATGCATACAAGTGCAATACTCATATATATTCACTACATAAGCTATACTTTATTCAACTCATTTTCTTTACAGTTGTATGTAAAACAAGGAAAGAAAAACATGATCCTGGTTCCTATTGCTTTTGTGAATGAACACATTGAGACTCTACATGAGTTGGATATTGAATATTGCCACGAGTTGGGTACAGAGGTAAACTTCCTATCATACTAGCTGAGTTAATCATGCTTACCCATGCAACAACGTATTGGGATGGGGATGAATGTATGTATATTGTATGTTGACAGTCTGACTTCAAACGTGTTCGACTGTTCATCCATCTGTTAGCCAAAGGCTCTTTCATGAGACACTGAACACGGCGGTATGTAGTGACTGAATCCTCTCGATCACTTGATGTCTGTCAATGGCTTAAGCTGAAGAAAATATGACTTACGATCTTAATTTATTCTCCAACGCCCTTTCATACGATAAACATATGACCGGCGACGTTAGGACACAGCTTATTATAACCAATGTTGATATGAATTTCACAGTAATCCACTGGTAAACGCGGGAGTTGAGCAGAGAGTGGAGCAGAGCCGACCGACGATTTGAAATGTCAACTGTGCGCAGACGCAGAGATTTATCAGTGTTGGTGAGGGTGGGCATGGTAGAGGGGGAGATGCCACTTTGTACTTGTATGCAGCTGCGGTCGTCAGTCGTAATGGTGTGTTTGAAAATGCGGGAGCGTGTTACCAAAACAAATTCTGCCACAGAAGTGCAGCGTATCTGCACCACCATGAGTGTTTTGTTGAGGAAAAACTCAGACATTCTGAATAACTTGCTTATGACTGGTGAAGCACATTTTCATGTGTCTGGCTCTATAAATAAGCAGAGCATGCGATGCGATACTGGTCACCAGTGAACCCTAAGGAACTGCTTGCAATCTCCAAAAGTGACAGTTTGGTGTGGAGTTGATGTTTTCGGAATTATAGGCCTGTAACTCTTTGAAAATACCAATACACAAACGGTGATTGTTTATTTAGAACACTATTGCTGGATTTCACCAACTTCTTAGGTGAGGAATAGCGGAGATAGGATTATTTTTCATACAAAATTTGTGCTAGGTGACTCCTATCTCTGCTATTCCTCACCTAAAAAGTTGGTGAAATCCAGCATATGTTACAATATTGGAAGGTTTTGTTAAAAAAAAGCTACGACAACTTGGAGTTGACCCTAACAACCTGTATTTCCAGCAGGATGGAGCATCAGTCCACGCCTCGTGAAACAGTATGGCTGTAGTGTAGTTGGTCAAATGTTCGGGACCGTTATCTCTTGTTTCTGTGAAATCACCTGATCTAAGTGTACCAGATTTTTTCCTACCGGGCTTTCTCAAAAGACCATGTCTTCCAGAGGTGGATCATGAATATTCACGAACTAAAGCAAGCCATTCGGGACGAGATCGCAGCTATTGATGAGGACTTATGGAGGCGTGTCTACAACGATTACAAGAACTGTTTGCAAAGTGCATTATGTAAATGGAGTCCATTTACCTAATGACATTTTTACTCATTTTTTCCCTGCTTCCATATATAAAATAATGACTAGTTGATATTGTCGGTCGGCTCCGCTCCACGCTGTATATATAGATTGCAGCTGTTTGATTATCTTATTATTTATTAGTACTATTCATTTTTATGTTATGATTTGTGTGTAGATTGGAGCTGAGAAGATTGCTAGAGCCAAGGCCCCTAATGATCATCCCCTGTTCATAAAGACCTTGGCTGATATTGTAAACACTCACATGAAGAATGGGAAACCTCTGAGTACACAATTCTTAAACAGGTATTACATAATTGCTAATTGCATAATTGCTTAGTTGAATATAATATATAATAATAATATGGATTGGTGGACTAGTAATACGGGGCTTTTAGATTTCTCGATGGAAAGTTGTGGGGTAGTCTGTTTTTCTTTCATTCTATACGTATTTTGGGGTGCTGAATCCGAATCCGAGGTTTGCCAACAAAATTTCGTGATGGAACATGGCGAAAAATTGGTATAATGACGAATATCAACATTTCCTGGCGAATTCTGGATTTAAACTTAAAAACCATCAACTTTTTGTGGGTCATCTTTTTAGCAGAATGAAGCACATAAAATTTCCTACAAAGGAGAATGCTCAAAAAAAACCCAGGCCCGGCGCAAACGAAATGTATCTCAAATGATAGGTAAAACTAAGTAATTAAATACTGCATGGGTGGCATCATCGAAATCAATGGCTTAATGGGTGAAATACCTATTCGAAGTTTTACATTGGTCGCATGAATATATAAGAAAAGGAGCATTAAACAGTTACAATTGCGATTAAAAAATATATAATATGATGAGTGTAAGGTAGCCCATTTGTTTTTTATTCTTCTTCATCAGCATTGGTCCCTCCACTGCCGAATGTAGGCCTAAAGGAAAATGCTCATAAATTATGTAAAAATAAAACATGTCCGGCGCAAACGCAACGTGACTCAAATGATAGGTAAAATTGAGTAATTAAATACTGCATTAGTGGCATCATCGAAATCAATGGCTAAATGTGTGAAATATCTATTTGAAGCTTAAGTGAAATTGTCCCTGTAAAACTTCGGATAGGTATTTCACTCATTTAGCCATTGATTTCGATGATGCCACCAATGCAGTATTTAATTACTCATTTTTACCTATCATTTGAGTCACGTTGCGTTTGCGCCGGACATGTTTTATTTTTACATAATTCAGGAGCATTTTCCTTTAGGCCTACATCCGGCAGTGGAGGGACCAAGGCTGATTAAGAAGAAGAAAAATCAGACGAGCTACCTTACACTCATCATATTATACAGGGTGTTTGATAGATGGATGTATATATTTTCAGGGGTGGTAGTAGAGGTCATTTGGGATCTTTTGAGCCAAACTTAGCTTAGTCCAAAGTCGCACGGTTCTCGAGTTATTCGAGATATTAACTTTTTATCGAAAAACCCCGAATTACTCCAGATTTACCCCAATAGTTTCGTAAGTATAGGTACCTACTCAGTTCTGTAATTATTTTTTGTTTCTTGAGTACGTGTTTGATCTATTAAACTCATTAGTTTCAATCTAAATAAACAATAATGATAAAAATTATCGGATTAAAGTTTCGATAAATAGTTATTTCAAAAACGAGTCACGACTTTAGATGAGATTTTCCTTAAGAAGAAAATTGCCTTAAGATTCAGAAATTTGGAAAAAACTTCTCTGATTTATGCTCTTTCAAATGATGTACAAAACATAATAATAAAACATTAGTTTCATAAAGATATGGTACAATAACTTCATGAGATCACTGCTAATTTAAGGGGCTACGGTACTCTATACGGCTTCGGCGCGGCGACTCTTACTCAGCCAATACTGAAGGAATCGTCTTGAAACTGAAGACAGTGATAGATGAAAGTATGGACTACAGGACTTCTGTTTTAGAATTACAGGATTTGGAAATTCCTTGAATAAAAAAGTATTCCGAAAGCACCCCTAAAATTTACGGAATTCCAAGAATTTCCGTTCAATTTTTCAGATATAAAAGTATAATTTAGCCAAAATATTGGTTATTATAATCTTGACAAATCTGCTGTTTTAGATTTTAAATTATTTTCCAGGTTTCTTTTAAAAAGGCATTCCTAGAATTAGTATACCCTTCCTTTCAAATTCAGTCTGAGCTTTGCTTTTGCACGGGATGGACGTACTGCACAATTTTGAATTCATTATTTATATTTTACGAAATAATTACCAACACTACTAAATGAAAATCGTGTATGGATAGGAACTATTAACACTATTTAGGAACTCCTGTTTATTCATTTGAATTTATTTATTACCAACACCATCAAAGAAATATTATATTCTAATAATTACTAATCCAAGAGCCCGCTGCTTAATTTATGACGTATCTGTTTTTTGATCGAAATGTGGTATAAATGATAGCTTACCAATAGGGTATTACATCGCACTAGGGTTGCCTATCAAAATCCTGCCGCAACCCCCCCTGCCCCCCCCCCCCGAAAAGGTCCCTCTTCGCGGTTTTTCGCATTTTATAGGAATATGGTAAGAGATAGGAGAAAGTAGTCAATGACAAAAATAATCCTTGCTAAATTCTCTACAAAAAATGTGTAGTCAATTTTTTCATGGACCGGCCATTGCGGCCATTGCGGGTAAACTGCTAGTTCTACGAAAAAATTGACTTAACATTTTTTGTACAGAATTTAGCAAGGATTATTTTTGTCATTGACTACTTTCTCCTATCTCTTACAATATTCCTATAAAATGCGAAAAACCGCGAAGAGGGACCTTTTCGGGGGGGCAGGGGGGGTTGCGGCAGAATTTTGATAGGCAACCCTAGTGCGATGTAATACCCTATAGGTAAGCTATCATTTATACCACATTTCGATCAAAAAACAGATACGTCATAAATTAAGCAGCGGGCTCTCGGACCATACTACCAATATCGACGAAATTTTAAATTCAAAATACGAGGTGTAGCAATTATATAGCGAGACTGGTGCTGAAAAAGTTTTATTTTTAATTTATACATATTACGTATTTGTGTAGTTATGTGAATTTTTCATTGATCCAAGGGGCCCCCTAGTTCCTGCTAGATTTCCAATTGACCTGAGTAACGAACCTTTTCATTCAACTTCACCAAAAAAATTCGCCATCGGCGCTTTTTAATTTTGTATATCATATCAATATCAAAATTGTAATTTTCTTTCTCTGCACTGGGGGGGGGGCTGGCTTTATTAAATGCCAATTTCAATTTTTAGAGCCAGTCCACCACGGATCATAATTGTCATAGGGGCCCCATTATTTTAAAGTGCCCAGGGCCCCCAATAGATTATAGACGGCCCTGCCCTTGTGTTAATAATAATATTGTTCATCACAACTTTTGCTCCTTGGTAAGGTCTCTCAAAAACGAATTAAATTTTATCAGTATGTTGTGAACACACATCTATGTATACCTACCGACTTTGAACCGACACGTTTTGAAATTTCTTATATGTTTGAAAATTAGAATATTCACACTTCGCCAAACCAATACAGTACTAGAAATTATCTATCATTATAATTTACAAATCGCACTTCGTGAAGGCACATTGTCGGTAGGAACATCTATACATATAATAACTTGATAGAAATTAGTATGATTGTATACGGTTATAATAAGTAAATAAATATTGTATTATATTTGTTAGACATGTTCTTATACTGTTTATTTTCTATTATATAAATGTAAAAGGCTTCATTAGCCGTATAGTTACTGATGAAATAAACTTATAAAAATAAAGAATTTTGAAATTTAATTTAATTGAAATTATACGGGACAATAATTTTATTCACATAGTATGTATGTTTTTTTTTTTTTTTTATAAATACATACAAATACATATTCGCACACTTCACAGAAAGCTTAAAAGCTTGTGTTGTGAAGTGGAGTAGGTCGGGAATTGAACCCGCGCCCACTGGATTAACAGTCGAGCGCGTTACCAACCAAATCTATGTGCACTCTTTTTAATTTCATTATTTTTTTAACAAATCCCAGTTAGCGCCGATCACACTGGGGGCTACTAACTAGTATCAATATAAAATATACTAAAAATATAACAACGCATATTATTTTCCAATCGGATATAATAGGTAGGTAGGTAGATACACCTACCAAATACAATAGTTGGTACATAGAACTTGAATGAAATTCAAAACTAAAATGTTATAATATGTAAGTATATAGCTGTATATTGTATAAATTTTGATGTATGTATGTGTAAGTAAAACTTGTGGACGAAATATTTGAAAATTTGGAGCGGTAAGAGAGGGGAAGCGACGTTCATTTAGAACTCCTAGCTGTGGTATATTATAGCCTTAAGAGAATTTCCATACAAGTTTGAAAACATGAAATCGAAAGAAATGTGTTGTTCAGTATGCAACCTGTTCCTATAGTAAATATGTATGGAAGTTTGCTTTAATTTGTAGTGATCTCATGAAGTTATTGTATCATATCTTTATGAAAATAATGTTCTATTATTATGTTTTGTACATCATTTGAAAGAGCATGAATCAGAGAAGTTTTTTCCAAATTTCTGAATCTTAAGGCAATTTTTTTCTCAAGGAAAATCTCACCTAAAGTCGTGACTCGTTTTTGAAATAACTATTTATCGAAACTTTAATTCGATATTTTATATCATTATTGCTTCTTTAGATTGAAACTAATGAGTTTAATAGACCAAACACATACTCAAGAAACAAAAAATAATTACAGAACTGAGTAGGTACCTATACTTACGAAACTATTCGGGGAAATCTTGAGTAATTCGGGGTTTTTCGATAAAAAGATAAAATCTCGAATAACTCGAGAACCGTGCGACTTTGAACTAAGCTAAGTTTGGCTCAAAAGATCCCAAATGACCTCTACTACCACCCCTGAAAATATATACATCCATCTATCAAACACCCTGTATACTTTTGAATCGCAATTGTAACTGTTAAATGTTCCTTTGCTTATACTATATTCGTGTGACCCATGTAAAACTTTGAATAGGTATTTGACCCATTTAGCCATTGGTTTCGATGATGCCCCCTATGCAGTATTTAATTACTCATTTTTAGCTATCATTTGAGTTACATTTCGTTTGCGCCGGGCCTGGGTTTTTTTTCCATACAAAATGAGCATTCTCCTTTGGTATATAATTTTTTTTTCTAAAATAACTAGCAGCGGTTCTGTCAAGCTCCAAAAATTGGCCAAATTTTCTTGTTATTTTAAATTGTGAGAATGGAAAATGTATGGAGAATAGGACACCTTGTTCGAATTATCACCAAATTTTGACAATTATTCTTCAGATTTATGATACATATTTTACCTCGTTGGAATCAGTAAACATGGAGTAAGGTTTCAGGATAAATTTTATTTAAAAATCTAGTGAAGTGTTTAAGCTTCTTCTTCTTCTTCTTATCGTGTCGGTCAGCACTCGATCAGATTCCCCTCCGCTCCCAGAAAGCCACAACCTCTCCCGCGTCATCGTCCAAGGGGGTGCGATCCGCGAGGCTCTCCCATGTGCACTGCCTAGGAACCATTGGGCAGGCCAGGAGGTGCTCAGTGTCCTGCAGCTGCCCGCAGTCGCACGTCGTGTCCTCAGTTATTCCCCATCTCTGGAGGTTCTTCTTAGTGCGGCCGACCCCGGATCTGATCCTGTTGAGGGTTTTCCACGCTGGCCAGGGTAGATCGTGTCCTGGGGGTAGGGCTTCTATTTGCGTGTTAAATAGGGTCCCTTGTGCATCCTCTGCTGTGCCCCTCCACATGCTAGTTCTTGCAGCTTCAGGTATATCTGCTAAGGGTTTGGTCGCGTTTAGGAAGCTCCTCCTGGATTTGAGGCGGCCAGGTGGTGGCAGGTGCCCATGTAGCATGTGTCTCTGGTCTGTGACTTGTTTGCTTCTCTCCACCTGTCTTGCTACTTCTCGCCTGATGTTCGGCGGGGCAATTCCACTGAGGGCGTACAGTTTACTAGTGGGTGTTGGTTTAAGGCATCCCGTTATCAGTCTATTTGCCTCGTTTAGGGAGGTGTCCACCTTCTGAGCATGTGCCGATTGCCACCAAGCAGGGCAAGCGTACTCGGCAGCGGAGTATGACAGGGCGAGTACCGACGTTCTAAGCACATTGGGATTTGCTCCCCATTTTGAGCCAACTAGATTTCGTATTAGGCTATTTCTGGCAGCCACTTTCTTCTGTGTGTCCATGCAGTGTGCTTTATATGATAGAGTTCGGTCAAGTTTGACCCCCAGATATTTTGGGTTTTCGCAGTTCTCCAGTTCAACACCCTGCCATGTTATGTTCAATTTTCTGTTGGCTTTGTTGTTTTTTAGGTGGAAGGAGCAAACTTGGGTTTTTGCCGGGTTAGGTTTTAGGTGGTTGTTCTTATAGTACTTTGTTAGTTCTTCCAGCACTTTTGTTAGCTTACCCTCTACGTCTTCAAACGTGTCGCCTTGTGCTGTTATTGCCTGATCGTCGGTTTAAACATTTTTAACCTAAACAAATTACTATATTTTTAAATAAAATTATTTAAACATGTCTAGCTCAAATATTTCACGGTGTTTTTAAATAAAAAATTCGTTCATAGCTTTCTTTGTGTTTTCTGATTCCAACGAGGTAAAATATGACTCACGAATTTAAAGAATAATTGTTGAAATTTGCTTATGAAGGCAACAAGGTAAACTTTTTCAATACATTTTCGATTCTCGTAATGTAAAACAATAAGAAAATTTGGCCATTTTTTGGACCTTGACAGCTCCGTTCCTATTTATTTTAGAGTAAAATTTTATATGGCAATTTTGAAGTAAATTTTACGTACTTTCATTTTGCGTAGAAAAATAACTTACGAAAGTTGTCAGTTTTCGAGTTCTTATAAAGAAATCGCCAGAAAACGAATATTTTCGCCATTTTTTGTATTTTTCGCCATGTTCCGTATCAAATATTAATCGTAGATTAGCTTTTAATTTCTTACTTATTGACGATATAATATTGACTAAACTTGTACAAACTAATTAGGTCGCTGTTTGAACTATATACTTAAATACTCCATGTCCATTATATTTCTATGTGTATTCAGTGTCTGTGTTGTACTTATGAAATAAATAAATAAATAAAATTTTGTTGGTAAACCTCGGATTCGGATTCAGCATCCCAAAAAACGTATAGAATGAAAGAAATCCCTACTACCCCACAACTTTCCGTCGAGGAACTGTTTTGTGTTTAAAGTTACCGGATTATAGATACATATGTGGTTCACTACTTCACTGCTACTAGTATTAGATAAGTACTACTCAGTACTTATGATAATACATCCAGAGTGGCCCACTTGGTTTAAAAAAAACATTTTTTTGTCATCATCATAATCATCAGTGGCTCCATCTCCCTCTATCCTGGCATGCACTCCTCCAGTCCCTAATGCCAACAGCATCCACATCCTTCTGTACTCCATCCATCCAATGGAGTTTGGGTCTTAAAACGCTACGCCTACCTTGTGGCTTTGTATGGAGGATTTTCTTTGGCACTCTCTCCTCATTAATTCTCTCCACGTGCCCAGCCCACCTCAATCTTCTTATTTTGATGTATTTTATAATGCTGGGTCATCATAGAGGTTGTAGACTTCTTTGTTATATGTATCTTATTATCGAAACTCCGTTGTCTCGCACAGGTCCGAATATCTTCCTGAGTATTTTTCTTTCAAATATTAAAAGGGAAGTCTCGTCCTTTTTACTTAAGACCCATATTCGGATCCATACATCAGTAGCGGTCGCATTAGTTTATTGTAGATGGTGACCTTTGTTATTCTCGACAACACTCGGGATGATTGTGGCTTGGGTTTTTTTTTCAGAATTCCTCCTGAAGGATAGTTTTTACAGAAAAATGATTCTTTCCAAATACAGGATTGTTGAAAAAAAATGCCCTGAGTTTCAAAAAGTATAACATTGAAACCTTTTATGTTAAATGACTATGGTGACTGGTTAGCACAACTTTTGTGTGATGCATGATAGAATACGTTAAGGTATATACAAGGCCAACCAGTGATTTGCCACTATCCAGTTTATTACCCCGCCTCTCGGCTCTATTTTGGAAGTTGCGTATAATCCTAGAGCATTATTAGTATGCAAATGTATGTTTGTAATATGTTTCAGATGTCCTCATTGTGTGAGTTCCAGATGTTTGCAAAGTAAGAACTTCTTCAAGGAGCTATGTAGGGTGTAGTATGACTTATGTTATCTTATATCTAAATACTGTAATGTTTCTTTATACGTTTGTTATGGAAATATATTGTTTTTATTAATACAACACGATATACTCTCCTAACTCCTGACCTACAAACTGATACAAAGAATGTTGTATGATCAGTATTCTACATATAGTGCAGGTAGGTACCAAACATTATCAACATCTGTTCTAAGAGACTTTTGAGTCTTATTTCTTAATAAGAGTTTGTGGAACAGTAGTCGGTATAGAAGCAGGTGCTGGTGACTTGTGGCGGCTCAAGGTAGCTTCAACACCTGAAGTGCCTGATTGTGTATAGATTGTGAGCTGGAGAGAACTCTGATACTAATACTGAATCAATCTCCTGGCATTTGATTGCAAGAGTGAAGCAATCCCAGTGTTAATTTAATCTTTACTAAATGTTGTACATCTCCTTCCCTCTAAACTAAAGGATGTGATGTACTTTCGGGACCATTGACCATATGATCAATATTTATTTTGTTTATTAATAGTATTTGATGAAACAGCAATACGTCGAGGTGGTCGGTAGCCTGGTTGGTAATGCTCTCGACTGTTAATCCAGTGGGTGCGGCTTCCATCCCCGATGCCGAACTACTCCACTTCAAGACACAAGCTTTTCAAGCTTACTGTGTAGTGTACAAAGGTGTATTTCGGTTTATTTAGATAAATCCAGATTAATTTTATTTCAATAAATAATTAAAAACTAAAATATATAAAAAACATTTTTTTCTAAAATTATTTATTTTATTCATAATAGTAATAATAATAATAATAATAACGAGTACAAATTTTCTATTTAATTGTATAAAAATGTGATAAACAGTACATAAGTAATTTTAATGATAATATAAAAAGTTCCGATTCTAATAAAAATTATTTTATTTTTATAATTTTTTTCTAATTATTATCCCTAGACAATTCAACTAATTTATTTACAACGTTTTTTATTTCACCAACATTAATTTAAGTATTTAATTTATTATTTTATTTCCTATTCTGTTGTTTTTATTTCAATTCAGTGAAAATATCAATTGATTGAATACCTATTCACATTGAGTTTACATACATATCTCTAATATATAATAATATTGTGTTGAATCTATTTCTTTATCTACTAATATTATAATACATATGTACCATTATTGTAGATATTTTAATGTTTTACATTTACACTCGCACACACTTTGGTTAACTATTAAGTTTTTATCAATAAAGGAGTTACGTACATTCATTCATTCCCTGCTAATTCTATAACAGTCAGAATTATGTTGATGTTTCTCATTCATCGAGGTAATGTCCTTTAGAACTTGAATGATTTACATCAAAAGTGTATTGTTACATAGAGGTGTTGATAGGAGAAGTTACTTCCTCCACCGAGGAAATACAGATTGGATTGTTCCATTTAATTCAGAATTAGTATTATATTCTATGTATGTGTATTTAATTGTGATTTTTCTTTCACTATATTTTGTTTTCATCATTAATTCGTCAGAAGTGGTTCTTATTTTCCAACCAGAAATAACTAAACATCACCCACATAAAAATACAATACATATTACATAATATTACATAGGTTCTCAGTTTATATAGCCCCTCTCTCCATACCCCTTGCTTCACACTTAATATAGGGCTGCCATAATTGTCGGACTGCCGACCGGGCAACCCCCCCCAAAAGAAACCTCTAAAAAGCTATCAATATTCACAGTTTAGTTCAATAAGCATGAAAATATGCCTAAAAAAAAGCGCCGCAGTAGATTTTTTTTTAATTCGATGAAATTATGAATTTGGTTTTATTTGTTTGAAAGTGACCATGTAAGTAGCGCCGCAGTCGAATTTTTTGTCAAGACATGAGCGTGTACCTGTCTACATAAAAAAAGAGTAGTGTAAATCTTGTTTAGTTTTATCGCAATAAAAAATAAGTTGGTACTGATGATATGTTATGAACGCAGAATATGTAAAGAAGAAGATGTGTAAATGTTTTTTTGTGAAAGAATTGCAAAATAATGGATTTTCGTAATAAATCTCCGAGAATCGTTTTATTGAGCAATTAATATTAAGAAATCCCTGACAGGGACAAATGACTGTCGGACTGGAACACGGACCTCAAAACCGGGACATGTCCCGGTACGCTGGGATATATGGCAGCCCTACACTTAAACTATGCTCTCTGACTTTGTATTGCATTCTGTATAAAATTTCTGTGGTATTGTATTATTATGACGTGCATAATGTACGCACATTTGTCATTTGGATCATATAACTACATATTGTTGGTTACAGAAAAAATACTCAAAGGAGTCTATTAATTTCATACATTTTCGAAACACTTTGCAAACGATCAACAAGGAAAAATGCAATTCATGTAACTAATTTTTATCATCACATCTAACTATAGGAAAAGTGTGAAATCATCACAGACTCTTAGGAGTATTTCATATATTAGTGAACTGCCATATCCAATTTTAAGTTTATTTCTAGCAGTGGGAAAGATTTCAATTAATTTCTTTATACAATATGTCCGGTGCGGCCTTTATGGTAGAATTCCGCAATGTTGCTTGTTAGCTTATCATCAGGAGGTAACATTAAAATTAAAAAATCTACTACAATGGTACAAATATAAATCTTAAATTTAATATTTTCAAAGGTGTCAAAAGATTCATTATTTAAAAATAGAAAGGCATTGTTAAAATTCAAGTTATGTATGTATTACGTAATATTAAAATTAAATTAACAAAATACATACAGACATATTCATATATTGAAATATTTTACTATTGATTCAGTTTATTTGTCAAAAAGAAAATATTTCAAGACAATATGAATTTCAAGATATTTCAAGAGCGAAATATAAAATGGAAATTCTAAATTTAACCCAGATAAGGTTACTTGTTAGTGTTATGGAATTTGCAGAATTCAATGTCAAGACATTCACTAACAAATGGCCAGTAGGCAGATCTGGGATTATATTCACAAATTTAATATCATTATTATTATATTAGGTATGTAACGTAATAAAACATATTATCATTTAGGAGATTGCATTGTGCAGGTCTTAGGATAATTATTTATACAATGTAAAACATTATGGCTGTTAGATTTTTGTGTTTCCGTCCATATCTTTACACTTAAGTGATAAACTCGCAGTTTACTACGGCTCTACAACCAACGATATTAACCACTGACAACTCAGTTACTAATATCACCACTTGAGGCGCTAAAATCGAGCTCATTTTGTAATTTAATGACATATTAACTTAAGTACGATTAATAGGATTGTTAAATCAACTGAAACACAATATAATTATTATTTTATTCGTATTAAGTGCCTATATGCACTGAGCAAAAATCGTCCTATTATCGCTTCAAGTTTTTCCGATTTAGTATGAGAATGTTAATGTGAATATGATAAACGTAAGCGACGATATGACCCTTAAAAAATAGGGCCTAAATTTAATAATACAAAACTGTCAAAGTGTTGATCTCATATTGATCAACGTATTTGCTAAATTACACTTTAACCTCATCAGATATACAGCAAAGGATGAATTTTCCATCAGGCTTATGACTGATGGAAAGTCCATTCTTTGGTGTATATCTGGTAAAGTAACTTCGTTCGTTATTTCATCTATGACATATAGAATATCCAATTTCAGGGGTACTTTCAAAGTTATTTTCTATTCACAGAATTTTTAAATACATATTGTAATTCTGGATCTGTCAAGTTGTAGTCAATACTATCATTTTTACCTGTCTTCAGTATCAAGACGACGTTCTCAGTATTGGCTAAGAAAACTATGTATCTCCAAAGCCAATTTACAGCATATGGCGCCTTAAGTAATTATTCTAAAAATGAATTTCAAGTTTGCTTCATTAAAATTAAGGAATTTCTCTTATACCAATGGCAACATAAACATTTCAATACTTTTGAAAAATAGTTTTATAATATAGAATGTGCTTTATCCCCATTCACATATTGTTGTTTTCAATTTACGTGATGAATTCAAATGCTTTGATGAAGTCTAGGGAAGAGAGATATAAAAGCTCTGAAGAAAGATGTGTCGGAGAGGACTTGTACTGTATAAATAATTGAAGTTAATAATTATAAAAATATCTACTTACTGTTAGTGGAATCTCTAAGTCGGGTTGGTGGATACCAAATATCATAAAGCATGAATTAGACATGGTGTGGTAGTGAATAACTCAGACGGAGCTAAATGTGAAAATTTATATAATAAAATCTCATTTTCCAAGTATTGTACCATAGGAAAATGAGCAAATTGCGAGGAAATCACGTGGTGAGTTCTTGCTGCATACACAGTACACATGTACAAGAAGGTGGAATCATTAAGCAACATACCTACTGGCATGATTTGTTGTGAACTTCTGCTATTGTAATTTTCTTCTATGTGCCTGCGTTTATATTGTTTTGTATATTATGTACTATGTAAATACATAGTCATTAATAAAAAACTATTTTGAATAAATACTAGTAGGTATTTAATATATAAAATTAAATATAATATAAATATAGATGTAATGTAAAAGATATAAAAATATGTCTATTTAATATGTGGCATTGTGGTATTTTGTATATAATGTTATATAGAGAGGCAGGGAGGTAACCTGTTTTGATTTTAAATATTATTTTACTAGTACTCTACTATGGACAATTTGTAAATATGACGCACAAGGGTTTTAAGGGTGAGATACCGCTCCAAGATCTATTTTGATTGAAGAGATACAAATGATGCGTATTGCGCACTCCCTTGACCTTCCTTTAAAACAAATAGAGTATGATTAACTAAACAGTTGCCGCCTAAACAGTCGGAATTTGCCATCGGTAATATTTTATTTAGTCAACAAGTACATAGTATAACAATCTGACCACCAGGTGAAACCTTTATCATTTTGGAAACATTACAATTTTTTTACAAACAGTAGACGTGTCTCTTCCTACTTTATTGTGGAGTGTGGTATACATTGTCGTAATTACTGGCTTCCAAACTGTGGATTTACCTTTCAGAGATCAATTATATCATCACTTGAAGTGTTACAATCTGTTATTCATAGAGACTTGAGTGATAATCCCCTATTTTTATAAAAAAAATGTGCTTTTTCTTGAGATTTCTTTTACAAAGATTAAGTTATTGCATAGCGTACAATAATTGTAGATAGAAGTTGGTACTCGTTTGTATGAACCCAAAAATGTCATAAGACTAGTTTTCCCATGTTTAATTGTGTAGTTAATGAAAATATTCACAACCTTAATGGAGTGATTACACTGATGGTATCTGATGGGGTGTGAAATGTCATTTAAATATCCATCCATACCATAATGGCATTTTTCACAATGAGTGTGCTACTGTATTGAAAACTGTAGGTTTGCTTGAGGCTGCTACGGCAGCCATTGTATTATTAATTATTTTGTTTATTAATATAATTTACTCTACTAGTAGTTCACCCAAACCATCACGACTTATTCCACAATTTGGGGTAACTAGTGACAGTGACAGGTCTGTGGATGTGTATTACCTTATCAAAGTGCATATACAAAATACCTCACTACCATTGTCTATGTAAATTGTTCTATAAGTAGGTGAAATATGAGAAAAGTCAAAGAATTGCATTATTTGTTAATTATTTCACTATTCGTTTGTGTATCTTTAGGCATCTTGTACATTCTGGTAGGAGTGTCTCGTTCTAAACAGTTAGGAAGTCATGTCTGGATTCCAGATAATTCAGTGAGACACGCATTAGGTACTAAACTCTCACATCTGAGATATTATATCACCCACTATCAACTTTTTATATTTGGTCCAGCAAATATAGAAAAGGTCTTGCTTGTTTGTTCACGGCAAAGCTGTGAACAGTCTGGTCAGAATCTTGATGCTAACAATGTATTCTGTATTTCATGGTACATCTATACCTTTAGCTTAGTATAAGAGAGTATTTGTACTTGGGTATCTACCTACTATATAATCTCAAATCATGATATATTTATGTTTTATGCATCACACGCGCTTTCTTCACTATTTTGTTAAATTTCCTACACATTAATACAGTTGTTGTTGTATTGAGGTACTTATTATGTAGTTGATCCATTAAGGTATGATTTATTGTATTGTCACTCTACTTTGCATATAATAATAGGGACAACAGACCTGTGAACATTTGTTAGATTTGTCCATGAAATAATTTTTATAAAAAAGACAGTTATTTACCAATAGCGGTGTATGACTTGTATAAAAGGGATTCCCAGTTGTTGTGTACCAGCTTATGTACTCGTATCCCACCCCAAGGATTCTTTGTCTCTTGTTATTACCCAAGTAATGAGTTACATATTATTGTTTGTTGTAGAATGTACAAGAGCTTTGTAGTAATTAATTAATGTTATTAAGTACATAAAATTGTCTAACTAGGAGAATTATTTAATTATACATAGTACCTATGATAAATATTTATTTATTTGATGTATCATTATGTACACAATTTGTCTAGTTATTTAAATTATTGTTTTGTAAGCAAATAATTTGTAATTTGTAAGACACGGTTAGTGCTATTGCTCACCACATAATAAGTAATAGGTATAGAAATATAAAGAGTGACTCTCCCAGCGTGTGATACAATCATCTCAATCATTTATTTAACTTATTATGTTAGGTTAGGTTATATATGATCCAGTCCATTCCTTGTCCCAATACTCTAAGTATGTCACGTGACATCTCTCTATAATGTAATGGCTGGTTCCTCCTCTACTTACCTAAATTCAACTAACTCCATACACTAAAATAAATTATATAAATGAAAAATCAACAAATAAACAAACATTATAATATTATTTCATAAAATAAAAGATAATAAAAAACATTACAATAATAATAAAGGTAAAAAAGATATAAAAAAAGCTCTTCTAAAAAACAATAAAAATATAAAATATTTCTTCATTACAACTAAGTATATATTAATTTATATTAATAAATTGTGATAATAGGTAAATGTACTTCAAAAAAAGGATATCAAAAATTGAGATTAAAAAGTAATTTCTATATATGTAGGTATTAGGTACCTACCTAATATGTAATACATGCAGTACCTACTTCCATCCGCTAACAATATGTACATATACATACATACATAATACTTGATAGTAATATAAAATAATAAAATACTAAATAATGTATTATCACTACACACTACACGTAACATATATATACATATATACTAAACTGCGTAATAGCTTCATGTAATAGTCTACTAAAAATAAAACAAATTTAAAAGTAAAAATAATGTATTTTTAGACAAAGTGTTGTGTAATAATAATAATAATAATAAGGTAAGCAGTGGTAGTGTAATAGGTAACATAAGAGATAACATAACATAACATATAACATAACATAACAATATGGAACCAAACATAATCACACTGTCACCCAGACTAGGTATCAACTTACTTTACTATATTCAGTCCTTATTCATTTTAATACAATGTGTTATGCAAATAGAGCAATGAGCCTCTAACAATATAATTATTATAAATTACCTAATATCTTGGTAATGCAAATTAATTCATATAAAAATAAACTTGCAAAAATCAACAATTATTGTACTTGTACTTACTAATAACAAAAATGTTGTGTTCAAAATGTATGAAATACTCGTGTCATATGTGTCTGGTGTTGGTGCCATCCATGCATGGTGAGTAGTGTAGCCACAAGCTAAGGTAGTGGTAAACATGTTTCTCTATCTAGTACCCGCTCCAGTATATCCCTCCCCAGGTATCCTAGCCGTAGCCTAGTCGTACTTCAAGTCACTTGAAAAAGTAAAACATTGTCAAATATTGAAGTTAAAGCATGTTTTCCATAAATTGCCCTTCCCTGAAGCTAATTGTGGCTACACGCATGTCTGGTTTGGTGTCTGTTCATATCGACGTTGCAAAGCCAAATGGAGCCAACAGTTGGAATATAGAATACAGATGTAGACAGGTAATACTACATATATTTTCTATTAAGTTTTTCACGATATTATTGTGTCATTTGCCCTAAAAATGATTACAAATTTTGTAATGCCCCTGGTTTCCAGGATAAATGACTTTCACATGCTTGGAATCACCTGTACATACAGTACATTTCAAAGCAAAATTATGATAACACTACAAATCACAACAACATACTATATGCACCATTATAATACACAAATACATAAATGAAATGATTTAAGTTTCAAAATGGCATTTAATAAATAAAAAAAGTTAAGCTTCTATCTGTTACGTTGTGGAGCTGGTGAATTAAATAGACTAACATGCAACTGTCGATATGAACAAATAATTAGATGTGATAGAAGTTCTGAGGAAACTATTAGACAATTTGTAAATTATAAAAATATTACAACAATTCTACTAAATATATTGGTAACAATTAAATATTTCTACTAAAATAAAAATGTTTAATCAAAGTGCATTAGGTTGTGTTCTGTGTGAGACTCTAACTATAATATTATGACTTGCATACATATGAGGTTCATTTGATAAGCACCGTGTGTTATTCTGTACTTCAAGTAATCCCCCATTTCAGCGTAAGTTGGGTTGACTGCTGGCACTAAGCAAATAATTTTTTGCACAATTTCAGTCTCAATAACAAACTTTCAACCTTTCCTCCCTTGAAAAGTTTATTTTCTTTCTTAATTACTAAACTCTAGTAGTGCCACAAATGAGAGAGATGTTTTCCCTTGAAGAGGAATATACATTAAAATGAAAATACTAGAGAATAGATTTATGTAAACAAAGTAGTTACAGTAATATAAATATAGGAGTAAAGGTCACACTAGGGTGAGATTATTAATAGAGAATAGCAATCTCCTCCAGCTGACTTTATATAAGAAATGTTTCATGTGCAGCAAGTTGTTTAAAACAAGAAAATAAGTTCTGTTTTTCACCGTGCTTATGAAATGTACAACATCTCCTAAGTATAGTATGGTATCAATTTGTTTCACACCAAGTCTCACACTACATAGCTTCTTGTGGCTTTTAACAATACTATTATATACTTACTTTTAATTAAAACATTCATTATTACAAATAAAATTCATTATTAAATGATAAAAATAATTATAATCAATAAACAACATCAGCCAAATAAAAATATGCCACACTGAATGAAAATAGGCAACAAACAAGTAATCAATAATAACAATAATAATAATAATGAAAATTATTGAAACATCACATCAACACACAAATGTATAAAAAAGAAGAGATGACCTAACAACCTAGTACTATGTGTAGGTACCTACTTAGTGTAGTGTGTTATATTAGTAAATAATAAACATAATACAATAGCCTCCAAATGTACACAAATATACCAGTCTGTGTGTGAATGTATTGATTGTTATACCTTTAGTAAGCAATATCTTTGTTGGTTGTCTGTATGGGCTGTAGTGTAGGTAGGTACAACAGCAGAACTATCAAATCAAGGAAACTAATGCGAGTAGTAAGTCATGTAGCACTCACTCACTCACGCTGCCTCACAATAAATAATCTCTAATAAATATTAATAACGAGGACATTCACTATTATACAATTTAACTAGTTTTCAATTACCTATACCTACTTACATGTATTTATTTATCAATTGCACTATCATAATATGTACATACGTATGTAATGCACATATTCAATACAAACAAAAACATTAAATATTTTTATCTACAGTAATATTGAAATCAAAACGCCCAAAGCGAAATAAATATAAAAATACATGAGGACATAAATAGAATTTTTCTAAGTAATAGGTTTTAATAATAGCGATAATAATAATAATAATTAGGGTAAGTGTGGTAATCCACCAAACAATCAGCCCATGGCTTATTCACTAAATAATAACACAATAAAATCAACAAGGCCTCGCCTGACAGCTAGAACCTACACAGAGCCTCAGGACCCTAACTACCACCTTGCAGCCATCCAACATCAGTCGCCAGTTATACATATATAAAAATATAAAAGTATAAAAATGTCCAAGCAAAATAATTGAATATAACAACAATAATAATAATACATAGTGATTTGTCTAGATGGACAGATAAGTAATTAGGTAGGTATAATAATATGTATTGATATAGTATTGCACACACCGGCCTCTCATACTTCACTCTGTGTTGTACACACCAATAGTGAAGTGTAGTAGTAACACACACACACACACACATAATATTATTACCTAAATAAAGTAGATGCAAGATGATTGTATCACAAATTGCATCTTAATAATCTAGAAATTGCAAAACAAATCAATAGTTTAAAACATGAATGGTTGCAATAGGTATGCATCACTTTGTAGCACTAATGCTACATACATATTTCCTATACCTACGTGTAATTACATATAATTACGAGTCTCTTTTATATATTATTGAATATATAATGTTTTGATAACGAATCCGAATTGAGCGGTAAAGTTACAAAAAGTTTTAAAAACAGTACATTAATTTTGTAGTAACAATTGAGAGACATATATAGGGCGGCATCTCCTCCCTCACTGTATCTCAATGCACTGTATCAAATGACATTCTCATTCTCAAGTATAAAGTAGAGTCATGCGATACATAAAACAATGGCAATTGTACATGCTTTATAAATAATGTTATTAGATATTTATGTTGAGAAGTTCTCTTGTGAGCGTGCTTGATTGCTTGTGTATGTATGTAGACATTCATGGCTAACACCATCGAAATGGGACGGCTCTCGGTCTGTCTGCACCTTCCTTCACCAAAGGTTTGTGGAATTCACGTCCTGGCCTAGAATGTATCGTGGCCCAGCAGTGCTCACAATAGTACTGGAAACATTATGAAGCAACATTAATATACTACTCCATGGGAGAGCCCATACTAACTTCATTTCATCACACTTCACTACCTACTTTTCTAATAACTAAGGGGGGATGCGAATACAATCTACTGAATATAATTATGTATATTTGATAGAGTATCAAGAGATTTGAATGTGAGTACAACAATGGATATTCAAATAACCTGCAGGCATGTAACATTAGCACAGAAGAAAGGCGCGAATTTCCCTCCGCACCTGGCTCCCTGGCATTCATCACACATTTGGTCATCCAACACATATGGTTTCACTTCCACACGTTTATCAATGTCACCATGCTGTAACTGGACAAAGCGAGCGGATATGGCGGCTATGTAAGACTGTTGGTTACTGAATGCTACACGACCGGCACCCTGCAATTCAATTCAATGGATCATTATACAAGCAACAACAATATTCCTTATAATATAATAATGCAATCTGAGTATTGCTATTTACTAAACAATTACATCAGGTTGATAAGTGAGGAAATAAGTGAGATTTATTATGGTGTTTCCAACAGTGACAACATAATATGAAAGGAAGTGAGAGAAAATTAAATATTTGTTGTCTGAATAATTTAATAAACCAAATTGTTGGAGTCACCTTGGGATATTTTAGTTCTGGGTCTGTGTCAATGCCTGCGTAACAAACACCTCCATAGAGTCTATCCATTATCATTGCCAGTTCTACTGCTTTTAATGGTCTCGGTACTCCTCCCACAAATACTGTTTTTCTTGGATCCAAAGGCATACTGGCATCCAAGACAAAATCAGCATCTCCAAGTCTCCAAGGTCTAATCTGTACAGGTTTGTCTTTGATTGTTGGTGATGAGACACAAAGGTAGAGTTTTTCATCATCTGTTATACACGCATCCATCAGTTGCTGTACAGAACTCTCATCCTAGAGGACAATAAAGATAATATTTACATAGTAGAATATCTCTTTATATTTACATAATATTATTTGAGTAGTATTGGAGCTACTGATACACCCTACACCTACCTGAAATAGTAAGAAGGCATATCCCTTGGGTGGGAAGTAACTCTTACTCTCAGCTTTGTGTGGCCAATCCACAAGCAGGGGTCCAAATCTCCTGAATGATGATGTTATTTCATCTGAAACATTATTGTTAATGAAAACATTTTTAGTATGCCAAGCAATTACAATATAATCTTCTTTCTTTATTTAATTATTAAATTGTAGCTTATATATGAGCACATGATAGGCGAGAAGTGCTGGCTTCCAATCCTGGTGCTGTCTATGCATTCTGTAGCTCACGACATAGTTTTAAGTAATGTCTTATTTTGTATCATGCCTATTGTATAGAAAGTAAGCAATCACTATACGAGTTTAGAGTTAATGGAACAATTACAATAAGAGAAGGTGCCTACCCTCATCAATATCAGGTGGAAGACCACCGACAAAAACTTTTCTGGAGAACCTCTCTCCTCCTGATTCTGACCCGCCACTGGTGGGAGATGAGCGTGCTGGTGATCCACTAACCATTCCGGATAAACCTGAAATATTCATATTGTTGTTAACACTCAAGTATAGACATACATATACATTAATCAATATGTACATAAATAGTAATGTATGTATGTACGTAGTATAGTTAAAGTAGATGCTTGTATTATATCTGCCAATTAATTATAATATTATATAGATAAAGTGGCTATTGTGTAATGTGTATAGTAGGTACCTGCTGCATGGTCACCTTGTGTCATATTGTCCCCGGCTACACCCTGCTGTGGATGACTGTGTTGAGGATGACTCTGATGATCTTCACTGCCCAGAAAGAATGGATATGTAACTGAAACACAATATACCTACAATTAAACAACATTAAAACAGAGCAATATGTACATGATTATACCTATTTTTCAAGTTGATGTGAATAAAAAGATGCAAAATCTTATCCACGTATGAGAAACCACTTGCACAATATAAAACATTTTGAAATTAAAAGATAAAAAACTCTTCGACAACAAATCAGTCCGATATCAGTCATGTTTTTCTATTATGTTATTTATAAGTGTCTCTTCAAGATGGTCTCTGAAAGTACTTCATAGAGTTTTTAGTATTAAGATCATCTTCTGTTTCTAAGAACTCGAGCTCACATGAGACATGAGGCTTATTGTTACTTCTTCAAATTGATGTTTTATAATATAGGCTTCAGTATCCTTTCAGTGTCTTGCCCAAGAGAGTAGGGAGAGTGTAAAGTTGTGCAGTAAACCTAGTACTTTGCACATATAAGTAGGTATAGTCAATTTTTTACTTTTACAAAAGCGCAAGTCACCAACAGAATCGCATTTATTTGAGGTCGTAAAACAATAATGTTTTCATACCCCTATATAATGTCATTTTAAAATATTATTAACATTATCAATTTGAAGAGCAAAAGGATGAATTTATATCACAGGCACTGGAAGGGTGATTCACAGCGAAGATAGAAGATACTAATTTGGATTTATTTGGGTATTGGAGAATAACATGAGGATAAGTAAAATGTATTGCTCATAATATGAGTTTTATATAAAGGTTCCGTAGTATTCCTCTATTTAAAGTAGGACTATAAAGATTTGGCGTCCACAAGCTAGTAAAATAAAAGAAAAAACAAGTAAAGATGAACATTTATTATGTAGCCTCATCATAGTTTTATTATGAAATAGTTTTGGAAAGGTATCCCTTGAAATTCCTTTGTGTACTTACTGGCTTATTGTGGTTTGATGAATACATCGTTATTCGCATTTTATTTAAGGAAGGAATGTAATGTTGAATGAATTTGTGTAATTTTGAGTAGACTGATTGTGAAATAGATGTGAAAAGGATGAAGATATGCTGGGTAAATGTGAAAAAAGGATATAGGAACTCACTGCGTCGGGCTTGGTGATGTGTAATCCTAATAAATGTTGTTGGGGGATTGTAACACGACATATTCATCATGGAATAAATCAGCTTATAAACTTATACAAATGAAAGAAAATAAGGCAAGAAAAAATATGGCACCACAAATATTTTATTTTTCAATCAATTGTGGCGGGAGACAAGTGAAAAACGATATAGTGTTGCAAGGCGCGAAAATATTTTGCGGAAAATATAATAGGTAGGTTAGGTAGGTACTAATAATGTTTTACTTGCATCTAAGGCCAATTAACTCGCAATGATCTAAATACTTAATAAAAAAAGATTTTGATTAGGTGCTTCTACAATCAAGGATCTAAACATAACGAGGGCGTTAACCATGAAGAAATCGTGAAACGACACCATCAAAATATTTAGGGGACCTTAAAAAGCAATGTAGGTACCTAATACCTAGTAGTAGCAAAAAAATAAAAGATTTAGGCAGGTACGTAATAAATAAATAAAAATTGCAAGTGTAGTTTAAAAGAGGGACGGCCCACATTTTTACGTATCTAGGTAGGTATATTGTATATACTATTTTATTGAAACTATTTTCTTCGTTATGGCAATAATATTGTAGAAAACTTTGAAAACTGCGTCGTATAATGTTCGTATACCATGGATTTAGTAATACTAGTAAACTGGATTCTGCTCTTGACCGACTATTGCGGTTCTAGGGAAAATGGCCAGTTAGGCAAAAGAAGCAAAATGGAGGATTTTCCATACTAAACAGGCTATAGGAAACTGCGGTTTTCACACGGATTTTTGGTTTTCACTGTTTATATTTTAACTGAAAATGAATTATAGACATCATATTGACATAATTATAGGACCAAAGGATGTAAATACTCCGTTAATCAGGATTTATAAGCAATTTCTTTAACAAAGGAAACGGCACACGATGGAAGTAAATTAAATTAATTTTATGTTCTGATTAATTGACTATTTACATCCCTTGGTCCTATAATTATGTCAATATGATGTCTATAATTCATTTTCAGTTAAAATATAAACAGTGAAAACCAAAAATCCATGTGAAAACCGCAGTTTCCTATAGCCCGTTTAGTATGGAAAATACCCCATTTTGCTTCTTTTGCCTAACTGGTCATTTTCCCCAGAATCGTACAGAATGTATAGACAAACAGCTATGTTTTCCATCCAGTTTACTAGTATTATAAATCCATGTCTTATACCTATTGGTCAAACGGAGGTAGGCGCCAAAAATTTAAAAATGTGTTCTAAAGTCACCTGTGAGTCAGATTCAGCGATACGGCGCGTTTATTAGAACACGGTAGCTGTCTACAGGTATATTAATATTATTATTCTACGCTGGCGCTGTCTACAGTGGCGTATATAGGATTTCATTTCGGGGGGGGCCCGATCAAATATTTGACTTAGGGGGGGTTGGAGGCAACAAAAAATTGAAAATAGACGTACAGTATAAAAATTATAATAGCGCCGCAGGCAAAAATTTTTCGTGAATTTAAGTGAAAAAGGTCGTGTTTTGGGTTGGTATTAATATTGTGTGCAGAAAATACAAAGAAGAATAGCGCCGCAGGCGAAATTTTTTTGAATAATGGATGAAATGATGAACTTGAGTAACTTTCATGTTTTAAAATAACGTTTTTTAAAGAATTGTTCAACATTTCGGGGGGGGCCCGGGCCCCCTCGCCCCCCCCCCCCTATATACGCCACTGGCTACATAGTAATTGTATGGAAAAATGAGACAAGTTATAATAAATGCAGTACCTATACGTACGTGAGTATATGTTCAATATAAAATGTGTGATAATAATTTGATGGGTTCAATAAGTATGACGAAAATAATTTGATTAGGTACTTCAATAATCTAAGGTTCAATACTATAGCGTCCGGTCTCGGATTCAGCAAAAGCATAAAGCAAGAAATAGTTAGGAACCTACCTGTATGTATTATAAACTAATAGAAGATGGAAATCGACCTCTTTTCATGATCGGCCACATCTCGCTGAGGGTTTTCATGGTAAAAACATAGCATGCCTGCTCTTGATTTCCAGGTGAATAGTGTGTAATTTTATTTTTCTCAACGTTTCGATACTCTTATTCATGTCATTTTCTTCAGATATAAATAGGTAAATAAAATACTAAATAGTTGTAATAAACTAAACATGGTTCACCCGAAAATTAGAAGCAGTCCATACTCCATACTAGTTCTAAACACGTAACCATAATACCTATGTTAATTTCGTAATTAATTATTGAGGAGATGGGCGGGGCACATTGCAAGAATGCAGGACAACAGATGGACGAGGAGACTGCTGGAGTGGAGACCAAGGGGCGACAAAAGGCCACAAGGGGCCTACCACCACCTACCAGATGGATGGACGATATCAAGAGGTTTGCCGGACCCCGGTGGATGGGAATCGCACAGGAGCAGGAGAAGTGGAGGAGGAGAGGCCTATGTTCTGCAGTGGGCAACCGCGGGCTGATGATATTATTATTAATTACGATAATCCCGGGATTAGCGGGTTTCGATTATTGGGACTGAATAGTAGTAGGTAGGTACCTGTACTACCTACATACCTCTAGGACTAGGACTGCCGACCGGGACACTTTAATCCTAAAACATTAGCGTGTACCTGTCTACTTAAAAAGGAGTGTTGTCAATCTTGTATAGTTTAATCGAAATAAAAAAATAAGTAGGTACTGATGATATCAATGCAGAATATGTAAAAAAGGAAGAAGTGTAATTGGCGTCGCACACACACACACACACACGCACACACACACACACACCCTCACACACACACACCCTCACACACACACACACACACACACACACACACACACACACACACACACACACACACACACACACACACACACGCACGCACCCTCACACACAAACACACACACACACACACACACACACACACACACACACACACACACACACGCACGCACCCTCACACACACACACACACACACACACACACACACACACACACGCACGCACCCTCACACACACACACACACACACACACACACACACGCACGCACAATTTTAAAATAAGAAGTTTCTACTTCAAATTTGCAATGTTGACCATATTGTACGTTGTTGAAATTTCAAGCCTCTCTTCTCTTGTCAAATCAACTTCCTTTCAGCGCCGCGGGTTATTTTTATAACGCCCACGAAAGAGACGTTCTTTTTACAGAGAATCGTACAAGAATTGTAATTCAACTTTGTTTAAAAAGGACCCCGTTTAGAGCCGCAGGTAATTTTTATACAGAGTAGGTTTCTAGTCTCTATGATGCCTGACTTAGTTTTGGCCCCCAATATTCGATCCATGCCAACCTCCTTGGCATATTGAACGTCTGGCACTGAGTAGGTAGCTACCACTTCATGTTATTGGCTATGCTATGCACAACATCCATGTAAACAATTTGGTAATAAACTCACCATCGTGCAAGTGGACATGTGACAAGGACTGTAGGGCATTCGCATTGCAGTTGATAAAACCTGAAACCAAAGTGTGAATTGTATAGGTAGGTACTTACTTATCTACAGAGACCTATATCCTATATTCACAAAGATCCACCTAACCAGCACGGAACACTTTGTGTAATGATATTTTTGGCAATCACATGATGATTTTTTTATACTTATAGGGGATTTGAAATTTATATAGGTAAGCGATCTCCACTGACCAAATGATTCCAAGAAGTGTTATTGAATTTTCAGTTTGGTGATTTCTTGTCTTATACCCACTCTTTCACAATTTTTGGAAGTTCACTTCACAAAGTAAGCTTCCAAAGGTAGGTACTATTATAAACATATACCTATTTCAAATAGGCATTCCAAAAGGCTATGAACCCAACATCCAAAAACAACAAAATTGTTGGCGTTAGTTACTCCGTTCTCCTGATTTGCTAAAAGTTTCGATTGACCGTAACACGTCAAGTCAAGCGTACGAATCTGCCCAAGCCCCCTTAATAAAATAAAATAAATAAAATAAAATAATCTTTATTGTACTAAAAAAATAATTGTACAATGGGCGGACTTATTGCCAAATGGCAATTTCTGTCAGCCAACCCATAATAACCGCGGCAACACTACCTACTTAGTACCTACTTACATAAAACCTACAAAAGTATTTTATTTAATTTTGAGTATCCAAATACTTTGCAACATGGTTGATTTAATTTAAAGCCTGACTCATGGAATTATTACAAAAATTGCATTGACGACAAATTACTTTCTAATTTCACAGTTCAATGATAAATCATAAATAAATATCTTAAAATACGATGTACAAGTATAGGTTAGGTATACTATAGCGCAAGTATATTATGTAATCAGCCCGTCTCCGTCAATTGCCGGACATAAGCCTCTTCACCAAGCAACTCTACATAACGTATGTCTGGTCTGTCAACGTTTATAGCGGCATGATGCCTGAAGGCAGTGGCAGATCTGGGATCCATTCTTTGGGAGACAGAGGGTTAGTTTTGCCCGGCTATTTCAATAAATGAGAGTAATTCATAATTTTGCCTAAATATATCTATACAAATATGGGGGCCCCTTAGTATATAACTAGCTGATTACCCGCACTTCGTAACGGCAAATTTGATCGGTGAAGTAAATCGACAGTATGACACACACATACATCCAGCAATGTTCGATTGATCTGCACAACTTTCTTCAAGGTTCTACTAAGTTCATTTCACCTTACAGAAGGTTCGAATATTATTCATTCTCAGAATGTCCTTTCATACGATACCACACACGGCTCCATACAACCCTTGGATCCCCTCATCAGCAAAATTTCTCAGAAGGTTCTGGGTTTCTAGAAGTTTCTACCACACAGTATTCGTTTCCAGATAGCAAGGTATGTGTGTACCAAGTTTGGTCGAAATTGCTCCAGGCGTTCCAGACTTATGGTGGAACAAACATACCCACATACATACATACATCCATTTTTATTATATGTATAAGATTATCTGCCCCTTAGCCTCCAAAACAAATTGCTAAAAGCATAATTTGATAATGAATCTATTTTCCACAAATCAATTTCAAAATTACATTTCTACGACCAGGTATACAAGTGATTGTAATTTTATGCAATCCATTAGTATGAAAAAAGTAAGATCAGAACTGAATCCAGGATTTTCGTAAATACTTTTTCGCAAATTTAATACGATCGGTTCCGAAGCAGTCGTCTCTGGAAAATTCGTAGGGTGCCGAAATAGTGAGAAACCCCTCTTTTCCTGACTTTATTTTTTTATCATGTTTAATGAGCGCAGTAGACCATTTTTTTTATAAGACCTATTTTAAAAGAAGTATTTAGCAGGTCTTAGTAATTTTATATTGAAAATATATTCGTAATGCAGGGGCCCGATCTGTATATATATATTAGGTATTATATTACTGTGTAGGTAAAGAGTAGAATTGATACTGTATTTAAATATAGAACATCAGCGCGGTCCATAGACTAAAATAACTTCACACAACAATCAGAGACAATCACATCTCGCATATTATAATAATACTAGGTATTAAAATAAATTACAACCTATGATGTGTTTCTGTGTAGTGTATAGGTTAGGAAGGTGATATAGGTTCCTTAGGTAGCTGTGTATCCCGTATAGGCTGTATCACTGCCACCTAGATAGTCTTTCTCTAGCCGTGCTGTAGAAATTTAGGACCACCTCATTGCGGCGTTGCCATTTTCGTTGCTAAGGATATATCATAATGACAGAAAATAACAACTGCTTAACAACGTATAAAAAAGTCGTAATGTCGTGCAATTTGAGTCTGCCGTGTAATAATTAAAATAAATGTATATTGTATATTTAAATAAATATATTTTACAATATATAAAATAAATGTAATTTCTACATTTCCCAATCGAGTTAAGATAAAGGTAAGATCTCTATTAAGGTATTTATTCGTATACTATATGTTATGATGTGTAGCTGAAGTCTAAACTGGTTTGACTGAATTATTAACTATTATAATTATAAAAAAATATACATAAATAGGGATATAACTGAAGAAAGGCAGTGTTTTTAACCATCTTATCTTTTTCTCTACCTTACCAAAACCTACCAAATGACATTTTGTTCGAGTTGATTGAACATTGTGGATCAGTGAATTCAACCTACGGTCCGCGGCCGGATATTTTCATTTTATTTACTGTGGTGTACTTCTCTCGGGTTTGTGCGACTTTCCAGAGCACGGTTATTATGTACATTGCGAAATTAAAGTTTTTTTCAATAAATATCAGAATATTCAAGGTCAATCGAAATCACCTATACCTACTTATTATCATATCCACTCCACAATTAATAAGCAATATGTATATATTTTTCCAGATGTCAGATGGTGGTGGCAATCAAATCATGACGATAAAATGTAACTTTCAATCCCAATGACAATTGATATTGTGAGGCCAGTGTCACATGGTTTTACAGCTTACACAACTGAAAGACAAGGAATATATCCTGAAGCTACATTCCTTCACCAATAGCAAATTAATAGGCTGGTTAAAAAGTATATCCCTTCTTCTTGCGTATATGAAATACCTACATAGCATAATTTGTGCATTTTTCTATTTTAGTAATTCCTTTTGTTAAACATTACGAGTTCAATAAATAAATATGATTCTTTTACTTGGAAAAACCTTTGTTTTTAATTATACCTTTGTTGGAGTTCAATTTGATGAGAATTTCTTTATATTCTGTGACTATATTTGCACCGGCGCAGATCATATATGAACCTACCTATTACCTACTCTGTTGCGTTACGAGGTTTGACAGAACTGCTTACAGTTGCAGTTCACTTGCGACTTCATTACTTATTATCACAGGACCACGCATTACATATATTCTATTATGAAATTTGACAGGAGTGGTGGTCCGATTTGATCATTTTGCTATGTTGCCAATTGTTACAGCATGGCTAGAGTACCTACTCTAGGAGGCGTTGGCTGTATTCAATGTTTTCATTATGTAAAATAATGTCGGCAAAAAGTGTTCTGTAGAACTTTGGTTTTACACTTTATTTTTAAGGCTATAGCAGGCACTCTAAGGAAGGTATTAATAGAGACTTTTTTTCAATAGTCATATCCAACTAAACTATTTACAGCTTCCTTATTTCCAGTATCGGTTTCGGAGATAGATCCATACTACATACTACAGTATTACTGAAGCAAGCCCCAAAGAGAAAAGTTTGTCATAGAAACAAAAATCACAGTAGGTACTAGGCAAGTAGGTACCTACTTGCTGCGTAGATAATTTCTCTGTGAGAAAATAATGAGGAGGATATGATAATTTATTAAGGATTATATATTTCGTTTCACCTTACTTGTCACACTTTTTCTATAGAATTACTATGCAGCCAGTGGCCAAGTTATTTGAAACCAGGATTGTGGAATGCAGAGACAATGAGCCTACCATAGTAAAATACAGAAATTCACGTCTTCTGAGATTGTTGCCACTGTAGGAAACAATACCAAAAAGATACAACCAGATGAACGAGGAACTGTGGGAAGATGTTGGTATATCTAGAAGGAAATCCATGGGTAATCAATGTGACAAACTGGAAAGTGCGGAGGATGGATCAGGTGGAATAGCAAACTATTTTGTAGGATGGCCAGGGAACATTGCGTAAGTACTTTTTTTTACAGAAAAATCACCCCAAACAGTATCAGGCATTATATTGGTTCATACAATATAATAAGTTTTCATTATAGGTAAGTAAATAAATAAAACGGTTGGTACGTACATTTCATAATTTAACACTCGGGAAACAATAGTAAGTAAATCAATTATATTCAAGTTGTATTCTGATTATTATAAATTACACGACATCAATCACAACATTATTTAGTTGTCACTTATTTTTTGTTTATTGAAATCCTAGTATTGCACTAAATCATTAAATTATTTTCAATTAACACACTTTAGAGATACAACGTTATATTAGAGGCACACACACGTAGCGTTGTTTGCTGATACATAACTGCAGCACATCACACATCACACCACATGACAAACAATAATATTATTTAACATCATGATCGGGAGACTAACCAAGAGACCGGACGTAGTAATAATAATATAATCGGCAGAATCTATTAAACAATATTAAACATAGTTACAGTACCTCTGTCCTCTATGTTCTCGTTTAGTTACTTGACTAATAGTACACAGTGTCCCGCACTTACACCGTAGATACCGTAGCATTACCACTTCGCTACGTTATACGTAGCTATAACTTGTCTTCAGTTAGATTACACAGGGTCGAGCTACCACACAGGCGGTTCAGGCGACCGCTTAGGGAGTGGAAGATTTGGGGACGACATTTATCAATAGAAAATATTGTATTCAATCAAGGTTATCTTGTAAAGTGAAAAATATGTCTTAACGTAACTGTGGCGCATGCTTGTGGGTTACTATGAAACTGAACTATGAAACTCATTTTTTTGTCAAATTTAGATATTTTACTGCGTATAAAATTACAATAAAAGGTAATTAAGATGAATAACTAAGAACAAGAAGGAACATTTTTTTAAAGGGACAGTGTTTGAAAATCCGATATTCTAAGGCAGTGGTTGTCGAAGTGCAGCCCGCTACAGGAATTTGTGCGGCCCGCGACGTTTCCAACAATTTTCCATACTGAATATAAAAACTCACAAAAATAATATATAATTACCACAAGTTTTCTCACCATATCAAAAATTTTTCTGAAAGCATTGTGAAAATCCATTACAATCCAATTTTTTAATAAAATAATTGCCTGCGGCGCTACCATACTATACTAATTCTTGTGTTACTTATTACTTATAGATACAGTATAAATACTTAAGTACATATACCTATGTGTGTTTCTTATTTCACGAACACTAAGCTAGATTTACGAGTATATCACGACCCTTTTCTATGTACCTACGCAGGTTGCTTTCTTGTTTTGAAAAAAATTCGCCTGTGGTGCTATTTACGCGGTCAATATAACCGTTACAATATAACCGTATGTGTTACCTATTATAAAAAGACAACTAGGTCATCCCTATACCGTTTTTTCATTAAAAAAATGCATGCGGCGCTATTTTTTTTTGTTCATTCATAAATGTGCGGCCCCCAGTGATACTTCACATTGTCTTATGTGGCCCTTGATCAAAAAAGTATGACGACCGCTGATCTAGGGGGTGGGATTTTTTTATAAGGTGGCGCGAAAACCTGCCTCGGCCCCGGGCAAGTAGGTATTAAATACAATATTGTTATGATTGTCCATGGCCTATTAATTTACCTCTCGAGCGAACAAATTGACAGAATCCTATATGCAGGGTTGTCACTAGGTAGTGTCTACTGAGTCTATGAACGAAAGCGAATATAGGTACATCTGCTTTTTATTCCTGTGCATCCCCAGAAGATGCACAGGATAGAACCGAGTGGCGGCGGAAGACAAGAATGGCAGACCCCATCATCATGTGGGAATAATAAATGCCCAGAGAGAGAGATACAG